>JAZDUA010000885.1:0-132500 GCA_038098605.1 Gryllus longicercus
ATTCCTAGGCAGAAGGAGCATCTTCGAGATTTTCTTGTTCTGGAAACTGAGGGAAGGTAGTGTTTTAGGTCATATTATAAATTTACAATTAGATCAAATTAATTGACTAATTGTTTTGTCATTGTTTCGAAATTCCATTTACTTAAAAACAACGCCTGCGTCTAATCATACGCTCTTGTTATTTGTTCTTTGATAAAGACAACTTCTAACTACGATCTCAAATGTTTTGAGTGAAAATTTTGCTTTTGTCTTGAAAAAAAAATTATGTTAAAATATTTGAAACGATTCCATTTTCATTTAAAGAGATATTATAATATGTCAATAATTATTGATGATTTTGGGGAGTTTTTGTCAAATGAAATATTTTAAAAAATCGACTTTACATTACTTGAACGATCTACTACATTTAACATTACGCTACTAACACTCATTAAAATCGCTTGTTTGTATATCCGAAACCCACACTAATTACTATTTGGCTGAAAAGAAAAACGCATTAATATTTTCTATTTACTCGGCTACCTGCAACAAACAATCATAGTCCTAATCAGCTGTTTCTAAAGCGACCTAAAATAAATATTTTAAAAAAATCACAGTCCATAGGTATCTGTTCGTTTAAAATCCAGTGGTTAGGTCAGAAAATCCCAGCGTGCGTGTTTCGCTGTAGAAGCGGAGACTAACACATCTATACGTAAACAGTGTTAGAGCACACACAGGATGTAGTAAATAAGTGAATCTGTGCCGGAGCCGACCTGTTTGTACCCCAAGGTAGGATGCTCCACAACGTTCACAATTTAAAAACGTCCATGTCTACATTTCATGTATTGAGGGGCCGATATGGGACTATTTTTACATGTCGAAGTTTACAAATATTCGGGAACATTTAAAAAAAGTGAAATTGAACGTGTCTTTGAACCTACCATGCATGAAAAAATAAATTAATGTTTTTTTTATTTTGAAAATGCAACTGAAACGTTTTTCGTATTTGAATGTTTTAAAGAAAACCTATGCGATTACCAGAGTAGAAAGTAGTAGCTAGGTCAATAAGACCGAATAGTAAGATAAATCTGGAAAGACAAATGGCGGGCGCACTTCCCATACCTAAAGCAAATTAATTACATAGTAACAAGTAGAAATAATCAAGATAATAAAGAAGCTAGACACAAAACTCACATGATTTGATGTGTTTATAGGCACACGTTTTCAACGGTAAACCTAGATATAACGGTAAAAAAGGAGACAAGCTAGACAATTATAACGAAAATAATATTAAATAAAATAAAATAATGTACAATTCTTTATCTAAAATGAGTCTTGTCTTTCCTCATTTGGAGATAACAGAAAATTCTAAATGAAAATTTCATGTAATTTAATAAATGCGAATCCTCCGACACAGTACTTGGGAATATGAAAGACCAACCGAATTGTCGACACTCTTCGGAAAAGAGGTTTGATAACCAGAGGAAAAACGTTTGTAATTTTCAAATTAAATGGGAGTAAAATTCTGTTACTGACATGTTGCAACGCCTCGTATAACAGGATTCAGGAGGTTCGCAAACTCTCACGTCGTGAAGAAATAAACCGGGCTGTACATCTTTTAAACCGTTAAATAAACATGAAACCTTTGCTGCTTTCGTAGTAAAAACAGAAAAGAAACGTATCCCCAAGAACTGAAGGGATTTCAAACTAATGTAAAAGTTTCTCGCTACCCAAAGTCGGTACGAAACCGCGCGATACCTCCCTTCTTTCAAGAAGCTCTTTTCTCTGCGACGCCCACTCGAAGCTACGGAGTTGAAGGTAGCAACTTGCCCCCCCCCCCCCCCTTCGCCGAACCCAACACATGTCGCACCATTTCGACGGTCGACTTCGGGTCACTGCCTTAAAGGTACTACTGCTGCACTTTCCCTCGCCTTCTGAAAAAAAAAGCGCAAGTATTGGAAACCCGTTGGATCGAACGCGAGTACAACTCAGGAGACACGGACGAAAGATGCGGGTTCGCTGGAGGGCGTAGTTGGTGTACTAGTTGAAAGCTAAGCTGATGTCCTTCATTCGGGGAATTCGAAGTCTTCGGGTCCGAAGTTCTGGGAGTCTGAAATCTTACCTCCTAGTACCTTGTGCAGTGTCATTCAGAAAGTTGCTGCAAATTCTACTAAGCTACAACTACTACTAATAGTAACAATAATAATAACAGTAATAACAATAATAACAATAATAATAATAATAATAATAATAATAATAATAATAATAATTCTGTCTTCAATGTATATGATACGGAAAATTGCTGAAATATGACTAATTTAGGAGTGCGCAATTAAATTACACATTAGCCAGGTGTGTATAAAGCTGTTTGAATTGCGATGATCAGGCTATTTCCGACTTCAACCGGCTAATGCTGAAATCAGACAAAAGGCGCTGGCTATGTAACGTAATCTTTGAGCGTACGACATCTTTTGTGTTATTACAGATTGCAAATACAAAATTGTGTTGGAAATTATCTGTTGGGCAGACTCAAGGTTGATTTGTGTACATCTAGAAGCCCGTACGTCAGATCCTCAAAGACAAATGAGAAAACTTCACACCAGCAGTCTAATTCCAGTTTACTACATACAATCTGCAAAGCCTCGCCACACGCATTACTTATTATATAAGTGCAAATGTAAGTGCGAAGATAAGAAATGAAAATGAAGCTATAGAAAACTAGCTATAAATAATATAGCTAATATAATGGGAATATATTACAACATTTATACCAAAAAATCGAACTCAAAATGTATTTTTTAGCTTGTAGCCATTTCATTCTACGAAACATTAGAAAAAAAATACTACTCATTTCCGATTAATCTGAAGTAAACATAATTTGGAATGAGATTTCATTAAGTTAATTTTTTGTTAAGTAATTCATTGAATATACGTTTCCTTCATTAACATCGCACAAAATTGTTTTTCTAAATTTCAGCGTCACTCTCCTGCAGGATATTACACCAGCTTTTCACCTCCCCACGCACCCAGCAATTTTCTCCGCACGCGGACTTGCTTCGAGAGGCTGTCGACGCGCTGTCACGGCCCCGTCCTTTCGGGGCACCCTGTGCGCCTGAAGAACGCGCGGGGAATCCCCGGGAGAAGGTGTATAATACCCGCATCAAATTATACAAATATTTGAAGACAGTCGGAATGATATATCCCCTGGAAGCGGCGTTGCGGGACGAAGCTGCTTGGGGGCGCCGCATATTTCGCAGCGGGGGCGGCGGGGGGCCGGGGGCGACGGGGGCGGCGGGGGCGGTTAATACAACGGCGTCTCCCTAGCTCGCGCCGCCCGCTGGGCACAGTCGACCCACGGCGATTCGAAGATGCAAAAAAGCGGATTACTTTCAGGTTTTAACCAAAAACTGCCCAATTTACTTGCACGAATGGAAACAAAACATGTGTTCTTAATTTTTGATACTATATTATCATATTATTTAAATCTATTGTTGAGTGAAATGCCTCCAAATATGAGGAGATTTTATGAAGTAAATTATTTTCTTTTGGGGGTCACATTTCTCAAAAAATTTTTAATGTTTTGAAATTTTATTTTTCTCTCCTACTTTTAATGATTACCCTAAGAAACAGGCCACGGACCATGCGCGATCTACCCTTCATTCTACTTGTCCTATATTTACCCCCTACTTGAACACACTTACACATACATTTACTATACTGTCACACATGTAGGGGACTAGTCAAGAGCTAGTTCCGACTCCGGCGGTGCTGGGAGAGAAATTCCCTGCAAGCTTACGTGTAGGTTATATGCGTTCGTAGGCTTCCGCGGCCGTAGTCAATGCATTCTTGGCTATCTCGGATTAGCCGCGTCTCGGTCAATTGTACTGACGTTTCGGCCATCTTGCTGTGGCCTTCTTCAGAGCTATACTGCGTGTAGGTTGGTGCTGGTTCTCACCATCTACCGGGGCAAGAACATCGCCACCTCTAGTCACACAAAATACTTCTGGCACAAATGACCATAGCAGAGGACGTAGCCCGATACATCAATCCATACTTGAGGGGTCCAGAGCCCAAGGGGTGTAAGTGCATTTTTGGAAAATTTTGAATTAGAAGTAGGAGTGTAAATTAAATCTCCATTTCATTTGGTGAACTCATGTTACTCCAATAGCTCATGGGCGGCGGCGATGGTGTGACGGTTAGCGTACCGGACTGTAATACCCAAAATGTTCAAACCCGATCGAAGCCGTGGATTTTTAAGGGCGAAAAAATCCTTCGTACGCCTTCCTTCGGAGGGGAAGTAAAGCCGGCTGTCCCATGTTAGTAGATTTACTTGCATGTAAAAGATCCTCAAGCCTAAATGACGCCTCTGAGCTAAATTCAAAATCGCCTGTTCCTCGCCCAAGAAATACCTCCTTCCTCTGCTAGTTGGTGAAAGGAGCGTAGCGAAATTTACGTGGTCAGACGGAAGAGCAGGCCTAATGGCCTGAGTCTCGCCACGTAAAATAAGGCATTAATTCAATTCAATTCAATTCAAAGCCTTTAGAATATCCCTTGTACTGTAAGCCCCTCACTAGAAGGAAGTCATTTTCGTCCCCGCTTTTACCCACCCCGGTCCACAGCGCGCCGCCGCCGCCGCCGCCCTCTCCGCCGAGCGCCGCTTCTCCGTCACGAGTCGCATCGCAAGGCGTCGAGTTGCTCCATTGAGTCGGAGACGCAGTCCTTCGGGCACCTGCCGCTTCGCTCCCTCGCCACTTCACAGCTCTCCCGCTTTCTTGCTTCTCCCGCTGGTCGGGCGGTTTCTTTCGCTTCTGTCCACATTCGCCTTTTGTTTGCT
Source organism: Gryllus longicercus (assembly GCA_038098605.1). NCBI lineage: Eukaryota > Metazoa > Arthropoda > Insecta > Orthoptera > Gryllidae > Gryllus > Gryllus longicercus. The sequence continues at coordinate 4,814 of JAZDUA010000885.1, forward strand.
CTTGTCCAAATATTTACTTTCGTTCTCTATTCATTCGCTGTCTATCGTTTTTCGTATGTAATGTATTTGTTACCGCTTTTTTTATTTAGATTTATTAATAATTCTGCAATTAAGTGTGAGAACTTGGTGGCAGAACACACTAACTTAACATTACAGAATTTAACAACTATACAAAGTCTACAAACGTTACAAAATCATATGAACATTTCACCGTGCAATCTTTCATAGAACTCCACTTCACCAAACTTCACTTCACCACACTTCACCGCACTTCACCGCACTGCGATACAGCGAGCTGTAATGTCTTTCTTACTCACTCGTTTCTCTCAGTTGCACGTCACTGCACTTCACGCCACTGCACGCCTCTATTTCGCACTATTTATATCAGTTTTTGTATATTGATTTTTTTTACTTATCGCCTTCATTTTTCTTTAACCTCGTTTTTCTTTACCAAAATTGCACCTCACTTCTTTGCTTTACAGTGGTGCTTTACTTTTCCATTTTTTCCCTGCCATTGCAAGCATTCTGATTCCCATCCTATTCATCTACGAGGTAATCAATGTCTTTTCTGTTATTGTTTATGTTGCATGACTTTTCTTTTTCTTCTCAAATATTTCAATCTCCTGGTTCATTTAGATATTTTATTAAGTAACCTTTATAGATTCTCGTTCTACATTCTATTCGCCGTCGTATTTGTTATCTCAAGTTGTACGACCTCTACAGCTTTCACTTCCATTATCCACATCTCCTTTTCTTATAGACTAATTCGCCTTTTCTCTTGTACAATATTGTCTTGATTATTTATTCTATTTTTTATTTGGCCATTTTCGAATCATTAGTTTTTCTATTATTCCCAACTGCCTAATTTCCACCTTTTCCATCAACGTGCTCATAATTTCCTTTCCAGTTTTCTTCGTCTAGCGGTGCTCTCCTCGCTTTTTCGCTGCCTCCACCTTTCGGATGCTCCGGTGGCGGGTGGGAGGGAGGAGGAGGAGGAGGATAGGGGGAGGGGGTGTTTTTGTGGCGCGCCCGCTGCACCTCTGCTCCCCCTCCCCCTCCCCCCCTCCGCCCCTCGAGGGTGACAAACGGCGCGCGCGCGGCATTAGACTTCGAAATGCGCCGCCGGGTGTGAAAGAATGCGGCGTAATCAGGCGCCCCGGCGCGCCGCGCCGCGGGGGGCGATGGGGGCGGCAGAGGAGCGACCGCCGCCGCCCCCGCCGACGCTATCCACGCCGCCGCCCCCGCCCCTGCCTCTACAGCCCGTGTCTCGCACCGCCGCCACCCCCGCTCCACACCTCCATCCCGTCCCCGCCGCCGACGCCCCGGCCTAAGCTGCCGCCCTCGCCCCCGTCCTCGCCGCCGCCCCAGCCCCACCTCCACCTCCGTCTCGGCCACGGCCCCCGCTCTCACCTCCACCCTGTCCCCGCAGCCGTCCCCGCCGCCGCTGCCCCCGCCGCTTCTGCCCCCGCCGCCGCTGCCCCCACCGCCGGCCTCGCCTCCGCCCCACCTCCATCCACGTCTCCGCCCCTGCCCCTCACGCCGCCCCCGATCTCACCACCACCCCGTCGCCGCTCCCACCGCCGGCCCCGCTCTACACCTCCATCCCGTCCCCGCCGCAAACCACCCCGGCCTCCGCTGCCGCCCTCACCCCCGTCCTCGTCGCTGCCCCAAACCTCGCCGCCGCCGCCCCAGCCCCACCTCCACCTCCGTCCCCGCAGCCGTCCCCGCAGCCGCTGCCCCCACCACCGGCCTCGCCTCCACCCTCGCCTCCGCCCAAACCTCCACCCACGTCTCCGCCCCTGCCCCTCCCGTCGCCCCCGATCCCACCTCCACCCCGGCGCCGCTCCCGCCGCCACCCCCGCCGTCGAATCCGGCCCCGCCCTCGCCTCCCCCGGCCGCTTGGAGTGGCTCGCCCCGTGTCATCCTCTCCCGCGCCGCGCCCCGCTTCGGCGCTCCGCCTTTGCGCGGAATGTCGGGCCACCTGGCGAGCTGCGGGGCCGGCGGCGGCGTGGGCGAACGGCGAGGAGGATGGGGATGGAAAACGGCGGGGGTGGCAGAGCTTGCGAGAATGACGTGGTTCGGCGAGGGTGGAACGAAGCCGGGCGGTGGAAGTAGATTAGATGGCGGCGGGATGGTCGAGTCGGTGTGCATGGTGGGAGCGACGGAGTCTGCGGGGTTCACAAAGGGTGTTGGAGACATTGGCGGGGTAGCAGGGCTGCGGGGACAACGGAGCTGGAGGAATGAAGGGGTAGCTGGGTTGGCGGGGATGCCTGGAGTGGCGGGGTGACTTGGGCAGGAAGGTGGTGAGTGGGATGGCGGGGGTGGAGTAGCGAGGTTAACGGGGAAGTGGCGACAGAGTGGCCGAGACGAACTTGGAGTAGTCTCCCAACTTGTGTGACATCAGTCACACTTTTCTTGAAAATAGTATATACTGAAAAAAAATTGTTTTCTTCTAACTTCAAAAGCGAGATGAATTAATTTTTCCTCTAACACGTAATTCTTGTGATTTGTGATGTAAAAGTAATGAATTTCCCATCTCTTCATCCATTCGTTCATTAACAACAGTATACAGGACGCTAAAGCAACGTGAAAAAAATGCATATAATTCTTCATTCATGTTTCATCATGTCATTATGATGTGTTCAAATTTTATAATGATAAGGTTGCAGGGCAATAAGCCAATACTTGAAAATTTTATGAACTTTTTCAATGTTCACATTTCCCCAAAATCGAGTCAGCAAAACAGACTGTTTTGACACGCCCGAAGTCACAGAGAAGGCACTACTAAAGCTACTTCCTAGTCTATTCCTTCCCACTCATTCGACCACACACCTCGCTACTTTTTATGCAACTTCAAGAGAATAGCGCGCCCTGGGTTGTTTCATCCCTGAGCCTCCGCATTGCTCACGTCGCCGACCTCCTTCCATGGCGAGCGCCCTCCAGCAGAAGCAGTCAGGTGCGGGAGAAGATCCGTCTGCTCCGGCTTAAGGCTGCACGCGACGAGGAGCTAGCTGCCCGGCCACTGGCTTCCGCCGCGAAACACCTGCTTTCGATGCGCTGGCAGGCAGCTTCTCTGCAGGGGCGAAGCCCCAGGGAGAATCCTCGGACTGGGAGAGGGGGCTCAGGGCATCAACTGAAGTCACTGCGTTGCCTCTGACAGGGAGGTTCTAGGTTCGAGTCCTGACGGCGGCAGCATTTTCAACACTAGCTAGATAACAGTTGCTAGTGATGCGTTACTGTCTGGACGAGAATCCTAGCGGCGGGCAGCTTTGAATTTTTTTTCGGTTCCTCCGATCAACACCAGAAGAATGCCGAGAGGCAGCACCTTAACAAACGGATGAAGGACCGCACGCGATCATTCCTTCCTCTTCCCTCTTCTACCCTCACCCCTTACTTACACACACTTACACTAACAGGCACTACACTAACACACATGCTGGGACACTGGTCGGCAGATTAGAGCGTGTGCCGTGAGGCGCGGTGCCCCGCCGCTGGGAGGCACCTGGTTGGGGAAAACCCTTCTAGTCGACGGTAATGGCACCGGATCTCGCCATCTAGTTGGGAAGATCACCGCCACCTCACGAGGGGGAACATGCACTACACGTACAGGATTAATGACCTAAGCAGTTAACGTGCCCGGAATCACTAATCAGTCACTCAGTCAGGGAATCCTTGGTTGCCTTCATCGCCTGCCAAAGGGTGCGCCTCGGAAACGACATCCTTGCATTATTTGGCCCCGAATATTAGCTCCGTGATCTCTACCACTACGAGTATACAGTGTGCCCGGACGTCTCTCCACACCGAATCAAATCAGGGCTCCCTATTAAAAATCGTACTTATGTTGGTAACAACGAGATCTCTGGGAAACAAATGAAGGACACAACACTTCCAGTGTATTTTATCATTGTGCTGAGTACCCAAGTTTACATTTTCTTTTGTTAGAAGGTGCTGCGCGTAATCCCTACCAACATAATTTCTGTTACAGGCTCTCTAACAAGGTGCCATTGCGGAGAGACATTTCTGGCTCACTGTACATGTGTATCAACTTGCTGTTTTTTTCTCGGTTTATGTGAAACCAAGTGTTACTAGCTCTCTAACAAGGTGCCATTGCGGAGAGACTTTTCTGGCTCACTGTACATGTGTATCAACTTGCTGTTTTTTTCTCGGTTTATGTGAAACCAAGTGTTACTAGCTCTCTAACAAGGTGCCATTGCGGAGAGACTTTTCTGGCTCACTGTACATGTGTATCAACTTGCTGTTTTTTTCTCGGTTTATGTGAAACCAAGTGTTACTAGCTCTCTAACAAGGTGCCATTGCGGAGAGACTTTTCTGGCTCACTGTACATGTGTATCAACTTGCTGTTTTTTTCTCGGTTTATGTGAAACCAAGTGTTACTAGCTCTCTAACAAGGTGCCATTGCGGAGAGACTTTTCTGGCTCACTGTACATGTGTATCAACTTGCTGTTTTTTTTCTCGGTTTATGTGAAACCAAGTGTTACTAGCTCTCTAACTAAGTGCCATTGCGGAGAGACTTTTCTGGCTCACTGTACATGTGTATCAACTTGCTGTTTTTTTTCTCGGTTTATGTGAAACCAAGTGTTACTAGCTCTCTAACTAAGTGCCATTGCGGAGAGACTTTTCTGGCTCACTGTACATGTGTATCAACTTGCTGGTTTTTTTCTCGGTTTATGTGAAACTAATGGGAAGCTTGCATGGGCGTAACTTGTGGTCAGTGTTTGCAGGCAGGAGAGCAAAATAAAAATGTACTAAATCCAATAAATATGAAGAGAATGGATTGCTTCAAAGTTCATACAACGGTATGATCATCCCCTAAATTTAGGACCGAAGATGTTAGGTGACGATTACATTTAAAATTTATCCATGATGGCAACTAGCATTGCAAAGAGTAGATATGGGGTCTGTGGGTGCTTCTACGAAGCCTGGCGCAAAATATGGAATGTTCCCAATAGCTGCAATTTCTTGCATTTTCAAGTCTTATGAATGATCTGGGAGTTTGTTCAACTTCTTACATAAGTTTTTCAAGAAAGAAAAACGTGGAAACTCCATGGAACAGCCTCAACATTGACAACGTTACATTAGTTTAATTTATGAGTAGGTAAGGGAATTAGCACAGTTAATTCTATTTCTTCTTCTACCCATTTTGCGAGATTTCAAGTGAAGTTTCGATGATTAAATGTTTGAGCTCACAGACGTTAATAAGGTCTGAGGTGATTTTCTTGTGACCAACAAATGGACGGAAAATACTGAAGTATCGAGCCACATTTTGCACTGCCCTGGCATTGCCAATCTCCGCCAGTGAAGCAGCTTTTTCGAAACGAGTTTGCGTGTGACTCACTGCTCGGATCTCGCTAACCGGATTTTTAAGGGATTTCGTGCCGTGTGTTTCGCAAAAAATTGTCAGTAAAATCCTATTTTCTCCCCCAAACCGAGCCATTAGTCTAACGAGCACTTCGAGTAAAGATATAAATGCCTGTTATCATTAGCCGGCTTTCAAATCTATAGACAAAAATATATAATACCAGTGCACTTATCAATCTTTGTAGGTTTGAAATTCAGGTATTGATTATGTTGACTGGGAAAAGAACGTGTATTTGAAAATACATTAGAACATACTCTGTTGAACAATTTCATCCAAGTATTTAAATCTTCTTCTAAACATATTTTCTTTTACATCTTTTCCAGAATTTTTGCAAAACGTAAAGTAATGCTTATAAAGTAAGACAAACGAAATTATAGCTGATATATCTGATCATGAATGCTAGCATAGGTCCTTCTTTTTCTTCCCATAAAGTGGTGACTTTGGGAACATAAAAATAATTAACTGTTCAACAAATTAAAGAGTTAACAATAACAATATAAATAAATAAATGTACATTTTCAAAAACCAAAATGAGAAAATCAAAATAGAAAAACAGCAGAACCTCGTTAATCCTAACACCGCAAATCCGAAATTTGGGATAATCCGAACAAAAGTGTGTGATAGGGTGAAGGCAAAATAAAAAATAAGTAAATAAAATGCTTCTCTGTATTGAAACGAAAGTATTTTATAAGAATTTTACTGTAGAAGTCAACAACTTATTATTGAAACATAAGTTGTCGAAATGAAATGTTTATTGCATGGGTAACTACGGTGTACGTCACATGTTTATATAGTAGTAATATTCACTTAGAGAAACGTAGAAAATCGGTAATCTTCTTTTGCCGTAAATAACTGAATGTGGTTGACGATCCTTGATGACATCGCATATTGTATTCGTATTGTCTGGTAATCGGTTTGATGTCTTTATTTATGTACAATATATTTTTTCGGATAATCCGAACATTCCTGGATGCGAATAGACCGGGGTTCTACTGTAGCATTATTCTACCGAAACAAGTAATGTAAGTTGCGTATAATAAGTATTATCAATTCGCGAAAATAATGTAATAATAAATACAGCAAGGAAAATATTCAGATGTATGAAATATAATTTATAGGAAACAACAGATAAATTTATTAAAGTTAAATTTATACATGTCGAAAAATAACTTTTTAAACACATACAGACAAATGTTCTATATTATAATACTAATATATTTAAATAATAATAATAATAATAATAATAATAATAATAATAATAAGTTAACATTAAAATATATTTTAAACAATTTGTCGTGATTCGTCCAATTTGAGGACTTCCGTCGCAGTTTTCCTCTCAATTCAAGCTGGAGAGAGCTGCGATTAAACCAGAAAGAACTTTCGACACAAACTGTACGTTTTGTTGATGGAGAGTAGTCTCCCTTAATTTCACTCATTCCCAACCCCCACCGGTCCGTAGCTCCACCCAGAAAGTAAGTTTTGTAGCTAGCGTTTCTTTTGTGGAAAGTACCTAATTCCGTTCAGAAAACGTGCGTCTATTGTGTTGCAAATGCCCCAGCAGCAGGCCTTGTGTGGCACCCGAAGCGAGCTCAACAAACAGCCATTGAGCGGAGCCCTTTGAAATATGTAATCGTTTGACGTTCGGACATTCACGCTATATCATTTGGAGTGGATTTGGAAACAAACGGCCCTCCCCCTCCGCCTCCCGGTTTGTTCCAAGCTGCGCCATCCCTCTTCGAGTCGCCTGAAGAGGGTGGCGCGGCGGACAAGGGATGAAAGGAACTGAAAACTGGAGAGGGGTTGATGGGTGTTGGCACTGGCGATGAGAAGGTATGGGTTGTGGTGGTTGCATATGCTGTGTCAGTGGATACGTTGTTGACCTAAATACCTATGACTAAGGGTTATATCCTTGTGTTTTGTCTAGTGGTCGTGGCATAGTAATCAAAAGCACTGAGAAGTAGCATGATAAATGAAATAAAGTTATAATTCATTATTTCCTATTTGCTCTACTGTTAGATCTCTCAAATCCATCGCCTAGATTTGGAAATATGGGTTACGTAAGAGGATTAATAGTGGGAGGAGGATGGAGAAGAAAAAGAAGACAAGTAGAAAGATGAATCAGAATGAGAGAGTTGGCCACTTGGACAGAAATTACATCAGCAGTGATGATAGAGAATGTCCATAAGGTAATGCTAAAATGGGTAGTCTAGTAATAAATGAGGTGATATTATTTTATTTACGCAATGTAAACATGATGTGAAAGTAAATGAACGTATATGTACCTTATATTTAGAGCTGACGAGAAGTTTTGAAATTGTGGATGACAAGACTCAACGAGAAAGGTTCAGTGCTTACATGTGTTGGAATATCAGAAGACTGTAATGATACAAAGAGCTGCCCACGCGATAGTACTGAACTAGTGAAAACGAAACACAGTTTGCCAAACAAATTAGTTCAGACTCGACAGTACACACATCGCGAAAATGGCGGCGATGCAATTTCCGTCCTACGTCAGCGAGATTACGATTACTCCCGAGTTTTCGTGAAAACTGTTTGCAGGCATGCTGGTGACGAGTGTCGAAGTGACAGCTCGGCTATATGACAAACTCGAAGGGAGACGAGAGCAGACCGAGTTCAAAAGAGGATGCAGATAATGCCAGGATTTCACGAATGGAGACGTCCCCGGCAGCAGGGAGGCTGCAGGGCTGAGGATTAGGCAGAGGCGAGCAGGGCGGGCGCAGTGGGAATGAACTACTTTGGGAGTGGGAGCAGAGAGGGAGTCTAGAAGTTCTGGCGAGCTGGAAACAAAGAGCACTTTTTGAGCTTCGTCTTCCCAGTGAAACGAATTAATAATTTAACTCCAGCTGCACAAGTCTCTTTTTGCAGAGGATGCGCGTATCGAGGAAGAAAGCAGCTTCTATGATGTTTCGCTCGCAATTTCGGGAGAACTTTCTGGAGACGTGTATCGATTATTCAGTACTTACTAGGTGTTGTTTGATATGGAGTGAATTTTGCATTATAGAGAGCATATATAAAATATATTTCATATGTCAAAAAGCGTACATAAATTGGAACTAGATGCTACATCAGTACATATTTTCTCGCATTATTTGTAACTGTTTGCATTATTTCCTGCACAGCATACAGGCAAGCAAGGATAATTTCACATATAAATTGAACATTCAGGACGAAAGACCCTCCAATTTACTTCATTATGAATGTATTCGAAACGATGATGTCATTACTGTATAAATATCTGTATATAAATTCTTCCCAATCTTCATAAAGTTGAACATACCATTTTATTGATCGCAGAGAACATCTTAATACTACCGTGAAGTAAATAAAACCCCTTTATCTTTCTTTCCCATCATGTCGCCGTTCAACAATGAGCTTCTCAAATATCCATCGCTGCATTGTTGGCCAATGCGGCATACGGTTCTAATACAAAATTAACCTAACAAAAGCTCGTACAAAAGTTACGGTACTCAGTTGTTTCAATTTCTCATTCCTATTACATTTAAATCGTATTTTTAAGAGAGAAAACCTAATTGGGATAATTTTAACTAAGTTTTCGCCAACAACCGCTCTCGCCGTCGCTCTCACCAATCCCTCTTGCCTTCTGTCTCGCCACCGCTCTTACCAATCCCTCTCGCCATCGTTCTCGCCTTCGCACTGGCCATCGCTCTCGCCATCGCTCTCGCCATCGCTCTCGCCATCGCTATCGCCATCGCTCCCGCCATCGCTCCCGCCATCGCTCTCGCCATCGCTCCCGCCATCGCTCTCGCCATCGCTCTCGCCATCGCTCTCGCCATCGCTCTCGCCATCGCTCTCGCCATCGCTCTCGCCATCGCTCTCGCCATCGCTCTCGCCATCCCTCTCGCCATCTCTCTCGCCATTGCTCTCGCCATCGCTCTCGCCATCGCTCTCGCCATCGCTCTCGCCATCGCTCTCGCCATCTCTCATCGTTCCCGCCATCGCTCTCGCCCTCGCCCCCCCCCCCTCGCTCTCGCCATCGCTCTCACAATCGCCCCCGTCTCCGCCGTCTGCACTGCATCCAAGACGCATTTCCAACTCCGCTACTTACCGCTCCGGCAGCGGTGACGTTCTCCCTTATAAGGCCCGTTGGCTGGCCTATCGACCGAGGCAACGGAGTCGGACGCGTTCTCGCGGGGGCAGGACATGCCGCTGTGAGGGTTGGCGGGTGCGAAGTTTTCGTTCTGGCTCAGTGGTCGCACGCACGGAACGAATCGGTGCAAACAAACTTGCCACCGTGGAACGGATGAGCTGATAACTCGAGCCTCTCGCTTTCAACTGATATTAGCTTCAGGTTCGAGAGGGTGAAGATATTTTCAACTCCGCGCAAGTTATAGAGAAGTTACTCTAAGATGGGTCCAGTTTGCCAGGTTGGGGAATAAATGAAGGGCGATAATATTGCAAGGTGTAGTGATGAAAGCTGACTGAAAACGAATGCATTGACGAATTGAGTACATGGACATATCCTGCAGTTATTTTGTCAGCACAAGCCAAGCAGTGGCTAGCTGTTAAAACGGTCAAATTGACGTCAAAATTTTGTATGTCACAAATCACGTAATGTTCTGCACGTATTCGATTAATCGTCGTCGGTCTTATGCGGTTAAGAAAATGCACGAATAAAAGGATTCATTAAAATGACATTTGAACCTGTATTTTTCCGACACACGACACAGCTGATTGACAGGTGGTTTGCGTATTAGGATGATCCTATACTGAACTTTGCATGAACTTTCACGGGAGAGGATACTGATCATACTTCCATTCGATAAAAGACTCCATTGCGGATTCATCAACCACAATCTCGTGTTTTTCGTCGATTTTGAAGTAATTTCCTCGATGAACATCAATAATAAGGGAAACGTTCATATATACCAGCTATAATGGTGTGATTTTCTTCATAAATATATCACTTAAAATAAAAAGACAAAATATGAATTTATATGCCCAAGGAAACTGTTTGCTTCCAAATACTAAACACCATATTTATATCTCATCGAAATATAATGAAGCAATGCAACTAATTATACGATATGCCATAAGAGTCCTCTTCTTCCCTATCAGAATGCTTACCTACTGGACAACATTACCACCAGCGAAAGGCTGCAGGAGTCGAAGATACAGAAAAACTCCACAAACCGCAGAGCAACAAGCACAACACAGATAAATAACTTTAGGTATATATTCTACAGAACGCGCATGTACTAATATACTTTACTCATATTTTATGCTCAAAATAGCTCAATATATGAATATAATGTGACATAGTATTATTAGCAGTTGAAGACCTAAAGGAACAGACACAGAAATTTCATCAAATATCTTACGATGCTTTCTATGCTGATAATTTTTCCCCATCACAGAAATAAGAATCCTACCGTTCTTAAACAGAAGCCCTGAACATTTTCTACTCAAATATACCTTACATGCTGAGTTAAACTGCGTTTAATTGACACTATATTTCACAGGCAGCCGCCTCCGGTACGACGTTTCTGTGCCAGTGGCATCACGGCAACCGCTACTTGCAAGGCGACAGCGCCACTAAAAGCGATCGCCCAAATAGGAACCGAGGAAGAATTTTTTGAGGCGCCGGCCATCAGGTCGCGTGCTCGATTCCAGGCATGACCGACCGCGTGCGTTTTTGTCCGACGGATCGCCGAGCCCCCTTGCTGAATACGGTCCACCGGAGGAAAACCTGTTTGCGCCAAAGAAAGTTGGCAGAAAGACGGTTCGTAGGCAGCCCCCATCGCGCCGCATTCCTCAAGAGTAGGCTCTTATTTGCCGCTCGGTAACACCGCTCTCTGTCCGGAGTTAAGGAGCCATTATTCCGGGAACATGCGCTTCGAGGCGGTTTGTTGTTTGCCTTCGCGGGCGGCGAGAACAGTCTTTATCCTCCATCACGCGGGTGAACGAGCTGCGCGGGTGGTACGGACTGCGGCTGGGGTGGCGGGCGCGGAGGTGGGAGGGGGAGGGGAGGGAGCGTGGGAGAGGGGGCGGGGGCGGAGAGGCGCTGCGCTGGCGTTAGTAGCGGCGATGGTGGGAGCGTAAGAGGAGGCAATGTCGGTGCCGACGACGGGAATAGTAGTTGTGGAAGGGATGGTGATGGTGGTGTTGCTGGCGATGTTGGTGTGATCGCGGAGTCCACGCGGCTGGGGTGGCGGGCGCGGAGGTGGGAGGGGAGGGGAGGGAGCGTGGAAGAGGGGCGGGGGCGGGGAGGCGCTGCGCTGGCGTTAGTAGCGGTGGTGGTGGGAGCGTAAGAGGAGGCAATGTCGGTGCCGATGACGGGAATAGTAGTTGTGGAAGGGATGGTGATGGTGGTGTTGCTGGCGATGGTGGTGTGATCGCGGAGTCCACGCGGCTGGGGTGGCGGGCGCGGACGTGGGAGGGGAGGGGAGGGAGCGTGGGAGAGGAGCGGGGGCGGGGAGGCGCTGCGCTGGCGTTAGTAGCGGTGGTGGTGGGAGCGTAAGAGGAGGCAATGTCGGTGCCGATGACGGGAATAGTAGTTGTGGAAGGGATGGTGATGGTGGTGTTGCTGGCGATGTTGGTGTGATCGCGGAGTCCACGCGGCTGGGGTGGCGGGCGCGGAGGTGGGAGGGGAGGGGAGGGGAGGGAGCGTGGGAGAGGGGCGGGGGCCGGGAGGCGCTGCGCTGGCGTTAGTAGCGGCGATGGTGGGAGCGTAAGAGGAGGCAATGTCGGTGCCGATGACGGGAATAGTAGTTGTGGAAGGGATGGTGATGGTGGTGTTGCTGGCGATGTTGGTGTGATCGCGGAGTCCGCGCGGCTGGGGTGGCGGGCGCGGAGGTGGGAGGGGAGGGGAGGGAGCGTGGGAGAGGGGCGGGGGCGGGGAGGCGCTGCGCTGGCGTTAGTAGCGGTGGTGGTGGGAGCGTAAGAGGAGGCAATGTCGGTGCCGATGACGGGAATAGTAGTTGTGGAAGGGATGGTGATGGTGGTGTTGCTGGCGATGTTGGTGTGATCGCGGAGTCCACGAAATGGTAGTGAGGGCGAGAGTGGAAGCGAGGGTAGAGGGTGGATTGGAGGGTGGGAGAAAGCAGGTATGGAAGAAAAGGTACCTCTGGCAGTGTTGAGGATTGGGATGGAGTGGAGAGGGCTCGGGACATTGAGAGATGGGGACGGGGATGGGGGCCGGGGGAGGCGGCGGTAGCGGCGGCGGTGGCGGCGGCGGTGGCGGCGGTGGCGGTGACGGCGGGGGCGGCGACGGCGGGGGCGGCGACGGCGGGGGCGGCGGGGACGGTGCGGCTAGAGGCCGTGGCGAGGGCGGGGGCGGGGGCAAGGGCGCGGGCGGCTTCGGTGTGGGGGCTGTGGCGACGACGTGGGCGACTCCAGGACGGAGCGAAGGTAGTGGAATCGGGAGTAGGAGCCGAACTGTCGTGGGTGAGGTTGGCGCAAGTAGTGCAGGGAGGCGAAGAGAAAAGACCTCGGATTTGAGGCTGGCAGAATGGAACAGCACGGAAGGGAGGCGGGATGCTTAAACCAAAGCTCCTTACATTTGTCTTGTTTTCATGTTTTTTATTTGCCATTTTGTGCGTCAACTTTTAAAACAGTACAACAAAAATGTTTTTTCCATTGCAATATTTTCACAATATTTATTATTGTCACGTCATTGGAAACCTTTCTTCAATGTAGCGTATATACCTGCATTTTGGCTATCAAAATACTCACGAATTTACTACTGCCACGAATATATTTCGTCTCTGACGTTCATGATACGTTTCCGATGAATGAATTCTAATAATGATGTCTGTGTCAACTGTGTTCCGGAAAATTCTCAAAACAAGAGTAAAAAACACACGAAGCACGTTGTATAATACTGAAAGAGTGACGGGTTTTGTGGCAAGGGCGATGGAGTCGGACGTGTGAACTTTTTAGCGCGCGAGGAATATTCGTAAATTACTAAGCAGCTCCTCCCTCGCAGGTTCGGCGCTACCTCCATTAACCATCAGTTGCTGTAGCAAAGAGAAAACCACACTGAACTCACCAAAATATGTTTCATACATTTTCGTAGTAATTTTTTGCAACTGCTTATCAAGCCGTACGTATAACGCAAAGTGAATATATATTTTTCGATGATAACATTTAAAAGAAATTATATGTGATCGATTTAAATAATAAACATGCTTACATTTTTTGTTTCAAATTCTAGTCTCATAAAAGTATTTTCCATTGAAACACAATCTCGTGGTTTTGATTATTTTGTCGAGAACATGGCGAATTAAATGCTTAAAAAATCACTTTCCATTTTGAAATCAAATTCCGGTTTATTATCGAGCCACACAGTATTTCAGCGTATTCTCGAACTCGTCTCGTCTTAAGTATTCTTAATTCAGAGTAATTTTTACGAACTATAATTAATTTTACAGAATTATCTAAGTATAAAATAAAATAAATCCATGATTGATACTTGATTACTAAAGCTACCAAACTTTATCACACTTCTGAAACTACTTCCTTTCGAGATCGAGATATTCCACATATCAAGATATTCTTTAAAAGTTTCGAAAGTTTTGAAGTGACTCGTTTTGAAGTGACTCGATCCCTGGCCCACAAAATTCCTCAACAATTCCGATTGGGTTAGGATTCATTATTTACAAGACAAATATTTATAAAGTAGACAAATTTGTCTTACACGGCAAATGTGATAAGTCACCTTTTCGCAATGTGAATGTGGACATAGAAGATTTAGATTTATTTAGTCAAAAACATAGTAAAAACTTTATGGGACGTGTAGGGTAGAAGAGTATCTGCGCACGTTTTCTTGAATTCCTGAATTCCTTCTTATCATTTTAACTATAAATAGTTGAAAGATGAGTTTAACGTAAATAAATAAAAATACATTTTAAAAATCGCCAGATTAGCCATATTTGAAAAAATAGACATTTTTGTTTCCGAGTTATAGAAATCTTATTTGCCTCGGTATACGAATTGCAAGTATGATTTTTCTGCATTGCTAACAAAAGAGCAACTCGCCCTTACCACTTCTCTAACCATTACAAGCAAAAGGAGAGTTCAACAAAACGTGCGCATATTGAAGCTACATTTACGTCCAGAAGTAAAAAAAGGGGCCATCTCAGCATTTGCTCAATAAATCTGGGAAACTGGGCAAAATCCTGATCGAGATGGGGGTCATTGATCCGGAAGCTTAAAGAAATTACTTCTCCATAGCCGTTCATCGTTGCAAAACTTTTAAGGCAGTACATTTGAAATAATGTTTATAGGGTAGTCGAAATGAATTTCACTGTGAGAAACAATGTGCGCGAGAAATTGGACACCCGGGCCACATGGGTAAGACACGCGCGATTGGTTTCAACGGCTGATGACAGATGCTTTGGACGATATCGTTACTTCTCGCCGGTTCACAGATTTCAACAGGCCATCAGCACGACAGGCCATATGTTTGCGCAAATGCTTCCGAACGCAGAATTATCGGATGATAAACTAGTGAACGTCAATTTCTATTGCTCGAGCTACATCGCTGGAGTTCTCTTGTTGTTTGGACCAAGAGATACGTCTACCGAATCTATAGAAGATTTTGCGTACGTGTGTGGGCGCGCCTTTTCGTGCGCGAGAAAGGGAGATTAACAGAGATAAACCGAGAGAGAAATCGAGACAGAAAGATATAATACCAGATTATACAGTGCTGAAAAGATACACTAGATATTTCTAATATTTCTAACATTTCTAACATTTCGAATGTTAATTAGAACAACTTTTATACTTGTCTTCATATTACTACAGATATTACATTCACTTTTGCAGCACGCACATATATTCTCATATAATACTCGTATATAAAGAAAATAGTTAACCGGTCAGATGGCCGAGAACGTTAGTAGTAGCAGTGTCGTAGCGGTCTCGGACCTGAGGGCAGCGGGATCGAGTCCCACCTCCAGCATGGGTGTATTAATGTATGTCTATATGTGTGTGTGCCATACCTTCATCCCTCACCATCATCGTCATCTCACCGTCCTTACTCCCAGCGCTTACAACCTTGGGGGATAAAAATCGGGATTCAGCTAAAATGCTGATCCCTTTCCCCCAAAAGAGGTACTTGAGCCTGCCGAAGCAGGATATGCGCGGAAAAAAGTAATAATACGAGTAGTAAACGTGACATTTTATTTGAGTAGTATTTTGACTTTGATTCCTACTTGCGTGCATGTACCTCCATCCTTTCATTGAAGTAAAACTAGATTATCCAATCAGATCATATCATACACATCAAATATTTAAAGACCATTCAACAATGAGCATAGATTTACACATCTCCACCCTTTCTAATACTATATATCGCGTAAGAAATAGATGAAGAACAACTGTTCGATTGTTTCGGAAAAGCCACATTTCCAATATTTGCAAAGACATTATCTGTTGCTGTGGACTTTCAGCTCTCTCTATTACACGTAAACACGCCACACCCATAGTTCTTTAATTTAATTAAACCAGGTGTGCTTTTTTTTAAATTTTCTTCGAATATATCCCTTCTCCGCAGATATAGTATTTTTCAATGTTTTCGCGCCAATTTGATGATGGAAAGTGAAAGGAAGTGGTAGTTAATGACGGGATCACGAATCTCTCCAAGAACTGGGAGAAAGAATCTTAACGGGAAGAGGCTTGCCTCAGGTGCGTCAGTGCTCCCTGACCAATGCTCTGCAATTCTTCAGACAGAAGTTCGGCGAAGTGAAAAGAAAATTTAAGGGTTCATAGAAATACGATGGCTGCCGCCATTTACTGCCCTCTTCCGCGGAAGCCCCGTTAGACAGTAAACAGCAAGTGAGGAGAAACGATGACAACTGAAGGCATTGTAGAGATTATCCAGTATTTTCATGTTAGTTTTGGATAAATTGGTATTTCGCAACAGGAGACGGAGTTGATATTGGAATTGGTATTGGTGGTAGAGTAAAGCTTAATGCACCAGAGTAGTGCTAACAACGATGAGATACCTGGACCTGACATGACGGACCGAGACCGGAATAAAACTCGGACGGAAATAATAAAACAAAGAAGGCGACGACGGAAAGAGAATAGCAAGCAATACCAGCACAGAGAGCGCTGAAGTGCATCGCAGGAGACGGTCTCCGGTCGCGGAGCGAGTCGCAGCGCGGGAGGGGGAAGAGGGGAGGGGAGGGGGCGTGACTCCCACGGCTGCGCAGACGTGAGGCGCATCGCTGCAGACGCGACCTCCGATCCCGGCACCCCCCCCCCCTGCCCACCCCCTTCCATTCCTTCGTCATTCGCCGCCGAGACGCCGATTAAAGCTCCCGAAGCCGTAGGCGGCTAGCGCCGTCGCGACGCTGGTCTGGACTCTCTCGCATTATCCAGTACGGAATACGGTATCGATGTCGATGATTGCAAAACATCCATATTTTTGTGGAATCATCGATATCTGAAACTTCGATGTATTAAAGCCAATGTTTTTTGTTAATATTGATGTTTCTATTTTTTTTTTGTGAATAAAAAATTCCTTCTAGAAGCTAGAATATGAAATAATAAACACTTAGTTTAAGTGTTCGAAAAAAATGAATGCTTTTCGTACTACTTTCTTCGAGCAAAAAGCTATTTATCGTCCGGGATGACCCCAATACCGTGGTATTTTGTACGTCTTTTTTTTTCATATTTCGCACACGGAGAGAGGTGATCAATGCATGAACGTGAGTGTAGGGCCTGCTCTTTCTTTCCGAACCCTTATTCGGCGAATTGATGGCTCACCCTTTGACATGCCTTTGAGAGGAAAATCAATTCATATATCTCTTATCGCCGACTTAGAAAACGACAATTTGCATTTTTACACAAGCAAATAAATTAGGGTAATTGGTTTTCCTTAAGAAAAAATTATCAGGAGAAATATTGTCATCGAAAAAATAACAATAAATCTGTAAACAATTTGAAGTCAGCTACTGTTATATATTAAAAGTGAGATTGTAAGACTGCATATCATTCACTTGAAAGGTATCTAGCATAATAAAATAGACAATTTTGCACCCACACTATAGAACACTTTGTAAAAAGAGGGCATTCGTTCTAGAGACATTTCTATGTCACATTTCCTCAATCAATTTACTCTTCCCAAACACATTGTCATTGTTTTCCTTGACCATTGTTCGGACCCCGCTTGGAACGCGACGCTTCAAACGCAAAATTAGAATGATAATGAGATCCGTATAATCACTTTTCTTCCCCAAAGGGGGCGTGGCGAGGAGGCTAGCTCAAAGTCCGAAGCCGCGAATTTACTTCAGGACGACTGCCAAGCAGCGAAACAAATGTTCGAAGTTCTGAGGAAGACGTAAAAAAACGTCATTGCGGGCGCCTTTGAAGTTAAGAAATTTTATGCGTTCGAGCAGCAAGTGTGAAAGGAGTGTTCACGATAGAATAAGATATAGCCGGAGGTCGTAGCCAGAAAGTGCATCAGACTCAGAAATATTGCGAACGCTTGAGCAAACGAGCGTTAAATAACCCTCGGTTTCGTAATCCACGCCCTATTTTCTTATTTCATTACTGTGACAGACGTCGCAATCAGCGGGAAATTAAGTATCTATACTATTTTTATTTGCCAAAGTGGAAATAAACCCAACATTTTAATAATCCTTTGTGGAAGATATATTTCAAAAAAGCTTAAATTTATACAATACTACGTCAACCACTGAGTATCGAATCTCCTTATTGGTTCGTAGAGACGTCAAAGTAACAAATGAATAAACATTAATATTTTCATGGTAATATACTGTAGCAAATGTTTTTTTCTACTACCAACAACAAAACAAAAACAAATTAATGAAACGACATTTTTTCACACAGCAAAAACGCAACATTACCTTTTTTCTCAAAGAGCTCGCTAAATACTTTGTTTTTTCTACATCGCCGCAAGGGGG
Organism: Gryllus longicercus; assembly: GCA_038098605.1. Taxonomy (NCBI): domain Eukaryota; kingdom Metazoa; phylum Arthropoda; class Insecta; order Orthoptera; family Gryllidae; genus Gryllus; species Gryllus longicercus. The sequence continues at coordinate 23,108 of JAZDUA010000885.1, forward strand.
CCAGCCATGGTCGCGCGCATCAGAAGAAAGGAATAAGCCTCTTTTCGTCGAATCATTTTCCGCGCGCCAGAAGCCATTTGTATAAACTGCTGGTGGGGCTATTTGCGGCGTGTTCGCACTATGCGACTTGGCCGGATTTCCCAGCGGCTTCCCCGAAAGTGGGCGCCACCGTCGTCAACGTTGGCACCGACGCGTGTCGCGTGGCTGCGCTTCTTCATATTCATTCACGCGCTCGACATCACGAACCTCACGCAAATTTCCCGTTACAGTTCGTTGTAAGTTGATTTATCGCACTTGCTACAAAAATGGCAATAACGAAACATTACTAACACAAACAAATTTATCAGCCATAATGAGAACGGATATAAAACCAGGATTAAAAGATATTTTTATTTCTAACGTTAGCCCCAAAGAACGGATCTTTGTTTTTGTTACGTCACATTTAGTGTCATGATCAGTCATAGAGCCGCCCGCTACTGGTGCCCACACTAACGCCCACTACCGACCATACTGCGAAGTTATAGAACCACACTTTTGCCGACTGGTCTAGTATCATTTCTGCAGCAGTGCCGTAGTAACAACTCAAAAAGGAAGATTTTTGAATTGTGTTATCTTTAGAGCAAGTGTGCGATATATCGTTAATACGAACTGCCCTAATTACAAGAACATGCAGATAGAAGAATGGCGTTATCTGATTCTTTCCTAGAATTCGCACAAAACATATTATCGTTTTGATTGCGACATTCCTACGATAATGTCACATCTTTGAATAAAAGCTCATTCATATAAATTAGAGAAAGTAAAGTAAATATTGGGAATCCGGTGTACTGTAAATCGCCAAGATAGCACTTTGAAACAAAAGGGCTGGAAGCTATTAATTTTTGTCAGCAAAGAAAAGGAAGAAAACTTATCCAATACACTTATGTGTCTACTCACTGTAATTTTTGTTTGGCTCTGGAAATTGTTTGCTTTCATGATTATTTAACTCTCTTCCCACCTTCCCAACTTCGATAAGTCTTTCTCTTCAGAATTAATTTACCACTTTCTACTTTCTTGTATCTGTCTTCATCTTCTCTAGTTCGCCAAACCACATTTTTCTTTTGCCAGTTGACACCGAGAGAACGCAAAGGCGGCGCTGGCATTCGTGAATTTTGCGAGGAGCTACAATGTCCAAGAAACATGCGTTACACATTCTCAAGATATATGGAAGTAATACATAATTTTGTAACACATACTATTTGCGAAAAATAATGAATGAAGCAGAATGGTGAAAACAACAAAACTAGCTAGTCATCAATGAACAACATCATGAAAGAAAACAAAAGTTCTCAAAGAATATTGGAGGTTTATTTTCATTCCCCCCCCCCCCCCTAAGAATCGAGGATCCTAGTGAAAGGGTGTGAATGGGGTCGGGACATTGGGACAAAGCGGAGTAGGCTGGGAGAGGGACAGGGCGAGGTGGGTTGGAGGGGGTTGGGGATCGAGCTATGAATGGAATAGGATGGAAATGAGTGAGATGGAACGATATGGATTGAACTGGGATGGAATTAAAAGAGTTGAGCTGGAAAGAGATGCGATTGAATAGAATAGGACGGAATGGAATGAGATAGAATGAGGTGAGACGGGTTTTGTTGTCATGTGATTAGATAGGATGGAATGGGATGAGATGGGATGTAATGTGATGTGAGGGGATGGGATGAGACGGCCAGGACGACGAGCGTGGAAGAGCTGAATGGAACAGTCTGGAGGAGAAAAGGAGTGGGATGAGGAGAAGCAGGTTGAACAGAGACCACGCGCAGCGGGGTAGACCGGGGCGGGCCGGCACGGGGAGGGGGAGAAAGGCGGGTAGTGGAGAGGCGGTGTGAGCGATGTGGGTGGGGTGGTCGAGGTGGGTGGGGTGGGCGTTATGTTCCTGGTGGGCAAGGTGTGCCTGGTGAGCAGGGTGGGTAGTGAAGGCGAGGTGGGCGAGGCGAGCGGTGTGGGCGAGGCGTTTGAGGCGGACTGGCCTGGCGGGGTGGCCGGGCGTGCGAGGTGGACGAGGCGGGCGAGTTGGACGGGTGGGCGAGGTGGGCGAGGTGGGCGAGGTGGGCGAGGCGGGCGAGGTGGGCGAGGCGGGCGAGGCGGGGGGCGAGCGAGGTGTGTGGGGTGGGCGGAGTGTGCCTAGTGGGTAGGGTGTGCCTGGTGGGCAGGATATGTCTGGTGGGTAGGGTGGGCGGGAGGGGGAGCACGAGAGCAAGGAGGTGGGTGGGGACGGTGGGGTGGCGGATATGGCGGGGTGGGCGGGGAGGGCGCTCGGTGTGGGCGGGGAGGGCGGGTTGGGGGTAGGGCGGGGAGAGCGCTCGGGGTGGGCTGGGAGGGCGGGGAGAGCGCTCGGAGTGGGAGGGTCGGGCGGGTTGGGGGTAGGGCGGGGAGGGCGCTCGGGGTGGGCGGGGAGGGCGGTGTGGGCAGGGTTTGCGGGGTGGGCGAGGTGGGTCGTCAGGGCGAGGTGGGTCGTCTCGGCAAGGCGAACGGTGTGGGCGAGTCGTTTGAAGCGGGCTGGGCTGTCGGGGCGGGCGGGCGAGGCGGGGCTGGCGGGGCTGGCGGGGCTGGTGGGGCTGGCGGGGCTGGCGGGGCTGGCGGGGCTGGCGGGGCTGGCGGGGCTGGCGGGGCTGGCGGGGCTGGCGGGGCTGGCGGGGCTGGCGGGGCTGGCGGGGCTGGCGGGGCTGGCGGGGCTGGCGGGGCTGGCGGGGCTGGCGGGGCTGGCGGGGCTGGCGGGGCTGGCGGGGCTGGCGGGGCTGGCGGGGGCTGGCGGGGCTGGCGGGGCTGGCGGGGCTGGCGGGGCTGGCGGGGCTGGCGGGGCTGGCGGGGCTGGCGGGGCTGGCGGGGCTGGCGGGGCTGGCGGGGCTGGCGGGGCTGGCGGGGCTGGCGGGGCTGGCGGGGCTGGCGGGGCTGGCGGGGCTGGCGGGGCTGGCGGGGCTGGCGGGGCTGGCGGGGCTGGCGGGGCTGGCGGGGCTGGCGGGGCTGGCGGGGCTGGCGGGGCTGGCGGGGCTGGCGGGGCTGGCGGGGCTGGCGGGGCTGGCGGGGCTGGCGGGGCTGGCGGGGCTGGCGGGGCTGGCGGGGCTGGCGGGGCTGGCGGGGCTGGCGGGGCTGGCGGGGCTGGCGGGGCTGGCGGGGCTGGCGGGGCTGGCGGGGCTGGCGGGGCTGGCGGGGCTGGCGGGGCTGGCGGGGCTGGCGGGGCTGGCGGGGCTGGCGGGGCTGGCGGGGCTGGCGGGGCTGGCGGGGCTGGCGGGGCTGGCGGGGCTGGCGGGGCTGGCGGGGCTGGCGGGGCTGGCGGGGCTGGCGGGGCTGGCGGGGCTGGCGGGGCTGGCGGGGCTGGCGGGGCTGGCGGGGCTGGCGGGGCTGGCGGGGCTGGCGGGGCTGGCGGGGCTGGCGGGGCTGGCGGGGCTGGCGGGGCTGGCGGGGCTGGCGGGGCTGGCGGGGCTGGCGGGGCTGGCGGGGCTGGCGGGGCTGGCGGAGCTGGCGGAGCTGGCGGGGCTGGCGGGGCTGGCGGGGCGGGGCGGCGACACGACGTGTGGGCGCGAGGCGCTGGTGCGGCGCCAAGCGACGCCTGAAACAGGCGCCGACAACCCCACGCGTAAGTTTAAAAGCTGAAGCAATTAACTCGACGCGGAGGTCTTGCCCCAGCGCTCTGCACGGGCCTCCCGGATAGAACGCGCAGCTCCCGTTATCAACTCTGGGCGCGTCCTTCGCAGGGGACTCGCCTGTCACAGTGCAATTTCAATTGCGTTACGAGCACATCTCTGGGAGATTTTTCGACGTAAGAGGAAAGAGAGTGTTGAGCTTTATTTTTTTCGCTAAGCACTAGATATTTAGTTGGCAATGATTATGAAGTAGTTATTATTGTCATTATGAGTATAAAAGCCAAATAAGAGATGTCGTTGAAGCTTGTAAACGGAGGTGATTTCCGTGATTTATATTCAAGCGGATCTGTTATTAGTATTATCGGCCCTATGTCGATGAATATTTTTCGTAGTATCATCTCATAAGGAAAAATCATACAAGAAGTACCTTTTTTTAAAGAAACGTACATAAACGTCATCATTAGCTACAACTATTTTTCTTCGATTGTTTTTAACGGTAGGAAGACTGTTAAATCCTTAAAGCAACTGGTCGTTATGAGTGGCCTTTAGTTCCTAATTTAAATTGATATAATTGTAGTACAGTTGGGAACAACAACCACATATTCATTCCACTAAAACTAAATCGTGTGCTGAGTGATTATTAATCTTATTTTTTTAACAATTCACCAGGTAAGTTTGAAACAAAATTTAATATAAAGAAATATTAGAGTATAAAAAACTATTCTAGGAATATGAAGCTATGTGCGACAGAGTAATCGTCATGGATGGTTGTACGCGTACCACGGGTAAGAATTTCAAAGCTCCATTTTCTACCAAAGAGAAAAGAACGGAAAACGTGTCCTGTAATAACGACCCGATGAAAGACGGCTTCCTGAACCATTTATTTTCACGTGGCGATGTGTTTACACTTTGATTAATGGAGCGCTGAGGTAACAACTCCGTCCCGCGCTCTCTTTTGTGTAACTGGCGTGCAAGTTAAAAGTAGAAGAGGCTATATTTATGGATTTTGAAGAATACATTTGATATTGAAATTGCTGTGGAGAAGACAGAATGTTTCGATAATATTTCATGTATGACTGTGTTGTTGAAGGTGAAAAATAACGACACCTATGTAGCCAATGAAGGCAAAGAAACCAGAAATTTTAACTCACCGACATGTTGGCATGTTGGATTTTCTGACAAAACTAGTGTGAAAATGAAATAATGTTCTATGAATTATAAATTGAGTAACGTACAAAGCATTCTTTCTATAATAGTTGAATTGTACCCGAGGTAGACGTATGTACTCATATCTCTTACATCGCTGTAATAGGCACATCAATCCTTGTTAAGAAATATCACTACGCAAAATCTATTGGCTATCATGGAATTTGTAGTTCTTTCGTATTCCATGTGGTTTCATCCTTCTGATTAAATCATAGTTTAGTTACGAATCGAATTATATAATTATAATAACCATAATAATAATAATAATAATAATAATAATAATAATAATAATAATAATAATAATAATAATAATAATAATAAGAAGAAGAAGAAGAAGAAGAAGAAGAAGAAGAAATCCAATAAAAATGATATTGCACACTTAAATATCAGACACACTAAAATTTGGGAAGCAAAGAACGAGTTTAAAATAAAAGATGAACCTTACACTGTTCACTCTTGTCGTATTCTTATTTAACTTTTGAACGCAGCTACTTATATAATTATTTTGTAAATACATAAGATAATTTTCTAAAGAAGTAAATAAACTTAAATATAATTCGCCTTGAGCCGATTTGCTTGTCAAAAGCAGCGCACAAAATGATAATTAAGCTTTTATTTTATCTTTACAGGTTTGCATGAACATTCAGTCAAAGAAAAATTTCAGAACAAGCAAGACGTAATTACATTTCCCGAATCCTACGCATTTTTCGGTCCAGTCCTCTCGCCCGGCGTGAATGATAACGCGGGAATGAAGCTGGATCGGGGCGGTGCAGCGGCGCGCCGTGGAGCACGCAACTGGCTTTCCCCTCACGTGCGCGAAAGGGACCACGCCCCCCACCCCCCACCCCCCGAGCAGCCACCCCGCAATTCGCAAGGCTCTCCCGCCAGATTGCAGCAGCGCGGCCCAGCCCCGTGCGCGAGCCTCTCCAGCCCGGTGGCGTCTAATCACCCGCATTGACGCGACGGCGGCGGAGAACGGCGAAAGGGGGGGGGGGGGGGGCGAAGAGACTCGACGTAGAGGTGCAGTCAATGGGACCTTCGGAGAAGTCACAGAAGAGGATGAGGGAGAGGCGACGAAGGGTGGTGAACGCGAGTTCGTAGAGGAAAAGAAGTAAATGAAGAAAAATACCAAGAAAATAGAAAAATAGAGGAGACGGTAAAGACGAGGAGTGGCTGTATAAATGAGAAGTAAGATTGAGATCGATGCGAGAACAATGGTACGAAAAGACTCGAGGTAGAGGTGCAGTCAATGGTACCTTCGGAGAAGTCACAGAAGAGGATGATGCAGAGGCGACGAAGGGTGGTGAATACGAGTTCGTAGAGGAAAAGAAGTAAATGAAGAAAAATACCAAGAAAATAGAAAAATAGAGATGACGATGAAGACGAGAAGAGACTGCAGATATGAGAAGTAAGATTAAGTTCAGTGCAGGAACAAAGAACTGAAGAGACTCGAGGTAGAGGTGCAGTCAATGGGACCTTCGGAGAAGTCACAGAAGAGGATGATGCAGAGGCGACGAAGGGTGGTGAATCTGAGCTTGTAGAGGAAAAAAAGTAAATGAAGAAAAAAATACCAAGAAAACAGAAAAAGAGGAGAGACGAGGCGGAAGAAGTGACTGCATAAATGAGAAGCAAGACTGAGTTCGGTGATGGAACAAAAGTGTTAAGAGACTCGAGGTAGAGGTAGAGTCCATGGGACCTTCGGATAAGAGTGAGATAAAGGGCGAAGAGAGGAAAACAGTAGAACAGGTAATAAATGGCAGCTAGGATATAAAAGAACATTAACTAGTGGCCCCACAAAAGAGCAATAGAAAAATACTAGAAAAAAACAAGCTAGAAAATATATGAAAATGAGATGGGTAGAGCGGGTGCACCCACAGACAAACGGCAGAGCTATTCCCTCAACGAAAGAGAAGCCTAGGAGCCACGGCCAGCGTCGACATGCAAAAGGTCGCAGCGCCCCGTCTGCTTGCACATTCACCGCGGACCCCTCAGGACGCGGCCGCGACGGCGCTCCAACTTTGCGCCTGCACAAATGAGGAATTACGGCGTCAAAGAGCCGCCCGAAATGGCCAGCGCCCCGCCGCCCTCGTTCCCGCCCGCCTCGGGGCCGCTCCGCGCCGCTCTGTATGCTGGACGCGGCGCCGCGTCCTTCTTTATTTGAGTCCTTCATTCGTGATCATTTTTATCTCTGGGCGCTCAGGGCAGTCGCCGCCCACGCCCAGACGCCCCGGAGCTACCCCGTATTCTCCTTCACTTCCTAGTCCCTTTCTCTCTGTTCCGGCAAGTCCTCTCCGCTCGGTTTCAGCCTCTGCTCCTTTCTGATGTTGTACCACAATGTCTGCCCTCCGACACACTCGTCGCCCTCCGACACACTCGTCGCCCTCCGACACACTCGTCGCCCTCCGACACACTCGTCGCCCTCCGACACACTCGTCGCCCTCCGACACACTCGTCGCCCTCCGACACACTCGTCGCCCTCCGACACACTCGTCGCCCTCCGACACACTCTGCACCCTCCGACACACTCTGCACCCTCCGACACACTCTGCACCCTCCGACACACTCTGCACCCTCCGACACACTCTGCACCCTCCGACGCCCTCGTCGCCCTCCGACACCCTCGTCGCCCTCCGACACACGCGTCGCCCTCCGACACACGCGTCGCCCTCCGACACACGCGTCGCCCTCCGACACACGCGTCGCCCTCCGACACACGCGTCGCCCTCCGACACACGCGTCGCCCTCCGACACACGCGTCGCCCTCCGACACACGCGTCGCCCTCCGACACACGCGTCGCCCTCCGACACACGCGTCGCCCTCCGACACACGCGTCGCCCTCCGACACACGCGTCGCCCTCCGACACACGCGTCGCCCTCCGACACACGCGTCGCCCTCCGACACACGCGTCGCCCTCCGACACACGCGTCGCCCTCCGACACACGCGTCGCCCTCCGACACACGCGTCGCCCTCCGACACACGCGTCGCCCTCCGACACACGCGTCGCCCTCCGACACACGCGTCGCCCTCCGACACACGCGTCGCCCTCCGACACACGCGTCGCCCTCCGACACACGCGTCGCCCTCCGACACACGCGTCGCCCTCCGACACACGCGTCGCCCTCCGACACACGCGTCGCCCTCCAACACACGCGTCGCCCTCCGCCACAATCTGCATCCTCCGCCAAACTCTTCACCCTTCGCCTCACTGTCCACCCTCCGCCACACTCCACTTTCCCGCCCGTCTCAGACCTCCCCACCATGCTCCACCGTCCCCATACTACTTCACCCTTCTCACCCTTTGACACCCAATCCTGTTTCTTCCTGCCACCCAGCTTCTCCTCCGTTACAGCCCTGTCGTCCGTTTTGCTTGGTCTCGTACCGCTCTCCCAGATCTCCCACTTACGCTTTTTCATCTGCCATGCCCTCGCTCGTTTAACTTTCCCCGCATTGCTCAGCCTTCAATGGCCCTGCTACAACAGCTTTGCTGTTGCCGCCAAGGTTCGGCTGTTCCTTTCTTATGTATTTCTATGAATTTTAGCTATCTTTACTCTCGGCTATCACCTTACCATCGTCATCTCCTCCTGCTGTATCAATCATTGCCTGCTCACTAATTCCCCCCATATCTTAAGATTTCGTCTGTGATTGTTATTAATCTTCTATTTATTCTATATGTCTTCTTTCGCCTTTCACATCAACTCTTACATCCTAGCCTTCTACAATGATTCAATCTTCTATCACCTGTTTTCAATTCCCTCCCTTTCTTTTTATCTTTACATTCACTAATGTTCCTTCCCCAATTAAGCCATTTTTCTCCAGCAATCTCTTCCCTATTTTCTACTACTTTTTTCTATCAACTACAATTCAACCCCAATTCGACCTTACCACACACTTTCTTCTTTTCTTTCCCTCATATATTCATACATTACCTCATTCCCTCCGCCGGTTCCTCTTCCGTGTCTTTAAATCCAACAACCTTCCCTTTTATGTGTCCTCCTTCGCCCACCAAGCTCCATCTCCCACGCTCTCCCCCGCCTTCGTCCCGCCCCTCCTCCGCGTCGCGTCGCGCCGCTTGCCCGGGTGAATCTCGCCGCGCAAGGAATTTTCTCCGCGGGAAACTGCAGCGACGTGAGCTGCACAGCGAGGGGATTCGTGGCCCGGCCTCGCCTGCCCCTGCGCGCCGCCGCCGCCCACCTCGTGTCCGAGGGCGAGGACTGAGGGCTGAGGCAGCAGGCGCTACAGGGGAGGCGGCGCGAGGGACGAATAAAGCCGAGGGATGAAGGCAATGGGGGCGACTATGGGGGATCGGGCGGGATGAGTGCTCAGAACATCGTAACAACGCGGAGAATAACTTTGAGAGACGTAAAAGAGGGCGGTTCTCAAGAAAGTGGGCAATAGGCGCAGGCGACGTAGGGATGTGTATAGACAATGATTGCAAAGAATGGATATGATACTGAATAGCCAGGCACTTCCAACAAGAGTAAAAAGACAATCGGCAGTGCCAACACCTGGAAATAAATACGGAGTGTTCAGCATGCAAAAGTGGAAGATTAATCTTCTGTTCAAAAGAGCCACGAAGAATACATTTGTCAGCTTTATTTCTGATCAATTCATAACCGAAAATTAAAATTGTTAGGTGAAGAAATGAGAGAAGGAAAGGATTCGTAACATCCCTCTTTCGAACGTCATGACATGTTTATTTGTCAGAGAGTTATCACTGTTGGCCACAATGCGGTGTAATATGTGCTTCAATAGAATCTAAGTTCGTAAAATAGCAATGTCTAAAAACTTTCCAGACGGAACGCGAAATGCAACGGCTGCACAGAATATTTACTTTCTGGAGAGGAGTAAAGTAAAAACCCGAGCCAGTTGGCGACCGCATGGATACGTTATGCATTTCTGCAGCGCGCTGCATCGCCAGTGCATTTGCGTTGTCAGTTCTCGCGGTGTTGCCAGTGTGTGGGAAGTTTCCTTGGAAACGGCGATATATATTGTTTGTGGGGAGAAAAAAAAAAGAAAACTTGGGAGATGTATTTGAGGAATTTTCGTAATTTCGCTAAACGCATATTCATTATTTACTAAACGAAAAAATTAAACTTACGTTAACAAATTTTATACACAATACACTAGCAAACGATGTTATATAAAAGGGTCAGTAAACGATGTTATATAAAATGAAATTAAAACATAATACGACGTAATTGTCCATTTTCTTCGAAAAAAATAGTAACAGAATGAATTGCTTGAGAGAGAAGCATTTTAATTTCATGTTTGTTCAACCGATGATTACTATTTTAAAACTAGTGACACTACAACACCATACACTTTCTCGCATTATTTGTAACTTTGGTAACTTTCGAAAATTCAGAGTGTTGTACGAAAAGATACCTGCACCATATTTTAAGCCTGCACCATTTTTTTCCATTACTCTCTCTGTAGAAAAAAAGACATTTGAAGTCGATTTTGAGAATTTAAAAAAAGTCATATTCAAACAGAAATTCCAAAAACATACTCAAGTTTTTTCAAAAAAATGTACATGACCCTACTTAAAGATCTACTTTTTAAACAGATTTCATTAAGTAGGAAATCGTCAATATTTTACTTTCACAAAGTTAATTTTTGTGCAATTTTCTAAAATATAAAATGTTTGCTGAAAATGGTACGAGTATAATGACCACATCTGTTAGGGCTATCGGACATCTCTGATTTATTTCCCGTTTCTCCAGCAGTGATTCGACCTCCAGTTTATTTCGGATCTCCGTATTTTTTCTTTTTATCTAAGATATTGTAATCTAGAGTCTTTCTCAAAAGTTTTACTTCTGCCTGGATTTTTGACGTCGCTCTTGCTTCATCTCCACACTGGCACATCTACTGTGTTGAAAAATTTAATTCTTCTTTCCTTGTTTAATTTTATAGATGTTCGTGTATAGGGTCATTTTACTTCCTAAAATTCGCATTTGGGGAACTGCTGTCGGTGCATCTGGCAACACTGAGGTGTCCGCCAGTGCCCTGGCGTCGGACGATTTATTAAAATGAAACTCGTTTGCGAAATGTTGGAGCCCGCCCGACGCGCTCACCCAAATTAGCGGCGGATAACTCAAATTGATTGGAACGACCTTTACACAAACGATCTCCGGCTTGATTGACCAAGCCCCCCCTCTCCCAATTTCAACTAGCCGCGGAGCAACTCCGCTTTAGGGGGGTTGTTACTATGCGATGTACACAAATGCGACGCCGAGCAAATAGGCTAGAGGCGGCGGTGGCGAGGACAGAGGTGGTGGTGGTGGTGGTGGGGGTGGGTGGGGAAGAGGGCAGGTGGGTGATGGCGCAGCTCCGAACATTGGAGAGGCGGGCGGAGATAAAAGTGGCCCGATAGGTATCTAGGCAATGCTTTCGTAAATATTATGATGTTAGTTCGACGTTATCTATTGGATATCGACCGATAATTTCGTTTGATCGGTAATAGTTTAATATTAGCATTGATTGGCAATAGTTAGGTTTACGAAAAAGGTAGCGAAGGTAGATTGTCAAAATTCTAGATGCGATTCATATTTTTTTGTTTTTAAGTTGTTTTTTGTAATATTCCACCGAACACAATTGTAACGTTAGAGAACGATTGAATGACGTATATTCAATTCCCTTTTAATTAGGAAGAGGACATGGAGTCTAGACATCATTTCAGCCGTTAAAGCTTTTTAAAGTTTCAGAGCAATTATTTTCCAAACGCATAACGCTGAAGTGGCCCCAACGGGTGAATATTAATTGATCAACTAGTCCTACTGGGCGTTCTTTTGTAGTTCGATATACATGTATATTATGTTTTGGGTTTATTGTCAAAATTCAATATCAGGACTCTGTATTTCATAATCATCATCAATATTTTGAAATTCACCTGACAACTAAATCTGAAAAGAGAACGAATAGAATTACTAGTAATAAAAGAAATTGCTTTCAGGCAATTTACTTATTAATACCCTGAGGGATATTATAAATTCTAAATCTATATTCGGTAACGCAATTTTAAGATTTCGATGACAACTTTGTATTAATGTATTATATACGTATGTATGTATAATATAAGTATGTAAAATATGCTTATTAGAGTCTAACCCTTTTTAAACTGATAAGGTAATTAGGTACATAAGTGTCGTGCATATGTTTTGCACGGGAGGTTGCGGTGATCTCACGCTGGATGGTGATATCCGGTGCTGACCTACACTTTCGCTTGCTGGTTATTCCTCACCCAGGTATTCCCCCCACCAGCTGGTCACCACCCCTAACCCGGAAAAGCTCTTAACTTCCGACCGGTCTCTAGGCATGTGTGGAAATGTAGTAAATGTAAACGTATATGGGTGTAAATAAGGTGTAGGATAGGACAAGGATTGGGAAAACAGAATTGCCAGCAGTCGATGGCCTGTTTGATAGGGTACTGCTCCGGCATTAGCATTGGGCTGATTGGACAAACTACCGATCAGAGCTGCCGGCTACTAAAATTATCCTCTAACCAGTGACAGAATTCGACCTAGCTATTCTGTATGAAGTACATGTGTGTGTAGAAAATTCTGCCACCCTCAGGGCATACTTAGGACCTCTCGCTCAGAAGCACTGCAGTGACATCAATTGCTGCCCTGAGCCACCTCTCCCGGCGTAGCCACCTCTCCCGGCCGAACACTAATCCTTCGCCAGGGCGGAGCGAGGGCGTGAAGTTTTTAGGTCACGTGTTCCTCAGAAGATGACGGAGCACGTCGTATTACATTAGTACGCGACCGCCTCCACGCGGGGCAGGGCGCGCGTGGGTCGAGACCCTGTCGTTCTCAGCGCTTCCATCCGGCCACCCCGCCCCGCCCCCCTCCGCCACGTCCCGTTCTGTTTCTCCCAGACCCGCCCCGCCCACCTCGCCCCCCAACCGCACGGCACTACGCCCACGCATATCTTCCCACGCGTATAGAGTGGACTGGGAGAGAAGGGCACCGGGAAGGTGGCTCAGGGCATCAACTCATGTCCCTGCAGTGCCTCTGAAACGGAGGTCCTGGGTTCGAGTGGCAGGTCCGCAGCTTATTAGCTAGGTCGAATTCAGTCTGTGTCTGGAGAACTCTAGCGGTCGGCGCTGTTCTGCGTTTGCCGTGGTTTCACCGATCAACATCAGATGAATCCCGATGCAGTGCCCTAATAATCGGGCCACGGACCACACGCGATCTTTAGTTCCCCTTCCTTGCCCTATCCTACCCCTTACACACATTTACATGAACGTGCACTTCACTACCACAAATGTCGTGAAACCAAATGGAAACTTAGAGCTAGTGGGCCGCCACTAGTGGGAGATGGTAGAGGAATACCTCGCTAGCCGACGGTATGTCGGTGCCTGATCTCGTCACTTAGCGAGAGAAGTTCACCGCTACCTCCCGAGGAAAAATATACACTACACTTACCGGATTAATGGCGTTAGCGATTGACGCGCCCGGAATCGCCAACCATCCATCAATCAATCAATAAGAAGGGACCGCTTTGACAACTTACAGCTCGACCACTGCTGGCAATGTAACTGCAAGTTACGTTCATGTTCTCATTTTGTCAGTACGTTCCTTTACCGTTAGCTCAACTGTAAATGGCTTCATCCCTATCTCTTGCAATGCATCGCTTTGCATGACGTTCATTTGTATCCCGACCTGCCAAAGTGGTCCCTTCTTAGAGTAACTTCTCTACTACGATGGTCCCTTCTTAGAGTGAACCTCTACTCCCTTGTGTAGGTGGGGGACCGTCTGGTACAGGCGATGACAACTTCAGTGAAAAACCGGCACAGATGGCCGAGCGACAATAGTAGGTGCCGTGGCAGCGTCTTTGACCGAGAAGACTTGGCGTTCAAGTTCCTACGGTGGAGGATTTTCGACACTAGCTTTGTAAATAGGTTGATTTCAGTCACTTCCAGGGGGGAGAATTCTAGCAGTCGGCTGCTCTGATCGGTTGTTTTCCGTGGTACCATCGATCAACACCAGTCCGATGTGGAACAGTACCCTAACAAACGGGTCACTGACCGCGGGCGATCTTTTCTTCCTCCTCTTTCTCTTATCCTCTCCCCTTACACACACACACACAACACACACACACACACACACACACACTTATACGCTCTTTACTACCTAACAAATCAGGAGACCAGACGGAAGCTTAGAGCTTGTCCCGACTGAGGTGGTGTCGCGTTGGTGGAGACACCAGAAGTCGGGAAATTGCCTCTAAATACCCAGGGAAGAATACTGCCAACACTCGAGATATACAGCATAAACTCCACGTTCGGAATTAATGACCAGAGCAGTTGATGCATCGGGATTACAAAATAATCATTGGATGCATATATACGATTATTCTTGGAACACTCTTTATAACAATTAAAAACTATTAAAACTGCTTCAGGGATAGTGTGTAATAATATATGTTGATATCTGAATAACGCATCACTTGAGCCATTTCAAACACTTTTCATTTCAGAAATGTGTGCATATGGAACTACACGTCAAGTTATTTCATGCCGAGATTCACATTCATCTCCTGAGATGTTGTTGGGTAAGCTTCTTTAAAGCGCCGAAAATGATCAAAAGTGTTTTGACTGTAAAATTAAAGATAGCGTGATAATATCATAGTTATTACATTCCAGTGAATAGTGTCTTGAAACGCCTTCGTAATAGATCGCTTTCAAGGCGATAGTACATACATTATTACTTCACACCTTGTTTCAGCTTCACACGACCGGGATCGAATGTATCTACCTAACCTTATGACCCAAGATACATCATTTCCTACGCTCTATGCGTCTTAAATCCTCTTGATTATTACATTGTTTTAATTCTTCCATTTATACACTATCTTACCATTGTTTTGATTTTACATCGTCGACGGAAATAATCTCCACACTCCTCTCCCCACCAACAGTCCCTAGCCATTCGTCCTGCTCCCCGCCTTCCGCTTCGCTCCACTCCATCCGCTTCGCTCCACGCCATCCGCTTCCCTCCTCGCCATCCGCTTCGCTTTCTGCCGTCCGCTTCGCTCCCCGCCATCCGCTTCGCGCCCCGCCATTCGCTTCGCTCCCCGCCTTCCGCTTCGCTCCCCGCCATCCGCTTCGCTCCCCGCCATCCGCTTCGCTCCCCGCCATCCGCTTCGCTCCCCGCCATCCGCTTTGCTCCCCGCCATCCGCTTTGCTCCCCGCCATCCGCTTTGTTCCCCGCCATCCGCTTTGCTCCCCGCCATCCGCTTTGCTCCCCGCCATCCGCTTCGCTCCCCGCCATTCGCTTTGCTCCCCGCCATCCGCTTCGCTCCCAGCCTCCGCTTTGCCCCCAGCCATCCACTTCGCTCCCCGCCATCTGCTTCGCTCCCCGCCATCCACTACACTCCCTGCCGTCCGCTCGCCTGCCCTCTCCGCTCCGCTCCTCCGCCCGTTCCGACTCGGACCTTTCTCCGGCCGCTCCGCACCACTCCGGTCCCGACCCTTTCCCCGCCCGCTCCGCTCCCCGCCCACCGCTCCCCGCCCACGACCCCGCGGCCGGTTATGAAGATGCGGCGGGCAGCGGGCGATCGCCCGCCCAGATTTACGGCGCATCGATCGACTTGATATATTGAGATATCGCGGGGTCACCGCCGGGACAAGGCGCTCTTGATTGGCCGGTAATTATATCGATTTCGAAGAGCTGCCCCATCCCCTCGCGCCGCCCGCGGCGTAATGGGCGCCGCGCCCGCCCCCACGCTCCCCCTCCCATCCATCGCCCACCCGCCCACACGACACGCCTCCGCGGGGACACTCCGCCGAGGCCGGCGCGCCGCTTCTTAATAAGGTGCGCGGTGAAAGTCTGTGAGGAGTCCACTCCCCAAAGGACCTGTCCGACCAAAAGACATGCGTGTTTACATGCGTTTGTTGGAGACAAGTGTCCGGGAGGCACGAACGATGAAAGGATTTCCCGGGGTGGTGTTACTCCTAAAACGTAAAGGTAAAATAAAGTTTTATCTATTTTGTTCCAATCGTAATTTTGGATGTTCCCTTTCAGTCTGATCGTTTAAAATGTCGCTAATAAAAGGTGAAAACTATTCGAAAAATTGACAATGTTTACAAAACTTGAAATAGGTCACAAGGATGAAACATTAAACATACGGAAATCTGACTTGCGTAATTTAAATTGTCAAATTATATTACGTGAATAGAATATTACGAGCAATCCAATAAAATACTATTAAAATACATGTTCGCTTTGCGGGATGACTCAGCGGGATATAGTTATTTGTGAAAGAGACGGTTAAAAGCGAGTTTATAATTTGAATTTGAAGGAACTGTATTTTATGTATGACAACCATCAGGAGATGTAAAAAGGGAATTCTATCTAACGATGAAATAGATGAAACTAATTCCGTGGGGGAAAACTGGAATGGAAATGTGGCATTTACTCCATCTGCATTGCATTCGCAGTTACAGAGGTTGCAATTTTGGCTGAATGCAGTATCAGTTTCATGAATATTCCAATTGCTGCAGATGGGCAGCAGTAAATGATCTTAGAGATTAACTTCCCTTCTACGAACGACCGAACATCGTTGAACCGATAATGAATTCAGTGTGTTAGTAAGGAAATGATATAAGAATATCAAACCCCTTTCGCATGATTGACTTCGCCAATAGCCATAGCTCCATGAGCAGAAATTATCACTTTTTTAAATATGGAAAAATAAGAGATAAATGTTGTCACGTTAGTGAAATTGCCCTAAATTCAAGACAGTTTTAAATGTAACTTACTAAATATTCCGGAAATATTGCTGAAGATAGAATTAATATGGTTGTCAGAATATATTTAACACTTAGTTATTTTAAAGACTTCATGGTCTTCTGAGATAATGGAACTTGAAAATTTGTTAAATATATGGAGTAAATACAATCACTCACGTTACGTGTTCTCACTCTTTAAGAACTAGTTCAATTTTATCCCACTATTCTCAGACAACACCGAATAACCGATTGCACAATATCATTCTGGTATTTCCATAATTCAACTTTTCACAACATTTCTCTCCGCTTATGACTTTGGTTTCGATCAAGGTATTCGCGCAGTATCGACAGTTTTCCTTAGCATATCAATAACGTTCTTTTTATTTATTCTAATAACACATAGTAATCGGGTTTGTTACGTAAGCGGGGAGTTTTCAGGACAAAAGCCAAATCTTTCCAGAAGAAATGAATCTAATCTTAATTTTTATCATTTAAACTCATTTTCTCAATTGAGCCAGGTAAACTGGCATCTTGCTTTCCATTTTCCTACTTCCACATCTTTTCCTACCAAACTATTATCATCATCATCATTGTCTTTAGCATGTCCCCGTCTTAACGTTGTCAGTGGGTCCTTCATTCTCTCAACACATCCGCCGCCTTAATTGCTGCGTCTTCATCGTCTCCGTCGTTCCTTATCGCCGTCTCCGTCGCCGCAGCCTGCTCGTCTCCCCCCTCCGACAGAGCCCCCTTTGAAGAATGTAATTAATCGTTGTGCCGGAGTGCATCGCTTCCTGCTGTAATTAATACTCTCATATATTGCGGGGCGCGCCTGAAAGGAAAATAGTAACGGTAGGATGAGCCCTTTCTATCCGAACAGACACGGCCATAACTTCACGAAATAACGCGTAGCTTCATAATTCGCGTCATTACCATTATAACCTCTCCGCATAAAGTAGCACTCAACGATTGTCCTTTTCACGGTAGACTTTTGAACTGAAGTTTTCAGCCTCCTTCATCACGATCCGGCCGCAAATGAGTTTCATGAACTCCGTCGATAGCTCTGAACGACCCGAAACAAGTTGCAGACTAACTCGCGGCATCTGAGGTATTTGCGAAAGAGGGAGCTCAAAAAAAAAATGTTGTTCTCGCGAAAGGGGATCATTATCACCGGCGAGTTGCATCTCATGTTATTTAATCACAGGAACCGTTTCATGCATAAAAGCAAAGAGAAGTTGCTAATGGCGTGCGTTAATGCATCGTCGATATTTCACTGCGCATGGGAGCCAAATTAGCCGAAATCATCATCCATTTCCTTTCAGCGTGACCGGTGGCGGGGCGGCCCGGCCAGCTAATTAGTCACAAATGGGCGAGCGGCTGCGGTCACGGAGCTACCTGCGTTGCGCTGCTCTCCTTCGTCCTTCTCCCCAACGTCCCCGACGTCTCCTTCCTCCTCTTCCCCAACGCCCTCTCCGTCATCGCCCCAGGGGAACTCCGCCACAGCCACACTCATCACCGATGCTATCTCCGCCGCAATCCTGTATCCCGTGCCCAGAATTACCGGCGAAGGTGGCTCAGAGCTTCAACTGATGTCACTGCAGTGCCTCTGACCGGCAGGTCGTAGGGTTCAAGTCCCGGCCCCAGGGGAACTCCGCCACAGCCACACTCATCACCGATGCTATCTCCGCCGCAATCCTGTATCCCGTGCCCAGAATTACCGGCGAAGGTGGCTCAGAGCTTCAACTGATGTCACTGCAGTGCCTCTGACCGGCAGGTCGTAGGGTTCAAGTCCCGGCCCCAGGGGAACTCCGCCACAGCCACACTCATCACCGATGCTATCTCCGCCGCAATCCTGTATCCCGTGCCCAGAATTACCGGCGAAGGTGGCTCAGAGCTTCAACTGATGTCATTGCAATGCCTCTGACCGGGAGGTCCTAGGGTTCAAGTCCAGCCTGTGGGAGGATTTCCGTCACTAACTCGTCAGCTAGATCGAATTCGGTTGCTGCCTGGAGAATACTGCTGGCAGGCTGCTCTGGTCGTTAGCATCCGTGGTTACTCCAAACAACACCAGGCCACTGCCGGAGAAGTACCCAAACAAATTCTTCACGAACTGGGCGCGATCTTTCCTTCCTCTTCCTTGACCTTTCCTCGCCCATAACTTACACTCACATGTACTACACTCACACACTTATCGGAAGACCAGTCGGGAGCTTAGAGCTGGTCCCAGCTGGGGCGGTGCCACGCTGGTGGGAGATACCTGATTGGGGAAAATCTCCGCGAGTCGACATAGGTCGGCGCTGGATCTTGCCAGCTAGCAAGGGGAGGACACCGCCACCTTACGCGATGAAAACATGAACTACGCAGACGGGAGGAATGACCTTGGCCGTTGACGCGCTCGGAATCACCAATTAATCAATCAATCGTGCTCAGAATTTAAAATTGTCATTCTTGTCAATGGGCAACAACCACTGATGTCACGTGTGTTATATACTGCTGCCTAGAAACATAAGTTTACAAATGAATAAATGTAATGTCAATTGTGGGCGTGTTACATATTTTTAAGACATGAAAAATGTCATTTCATTCAGCTGGCAAGCATTCAGTTTTAAGATAACGGATGAAATAATCCAGAAGGGGAAGCACAGATGTCAAAAAAGATTTCAAGAGGAATCCGTTCTCTCTCCCGTCAGTGGAAAACGAACAAGCACGCAAGTGCGCGTATGTACGAACAGAAAATGTTACACCATCATTTCACCTCCAGCTAATGAAACCGGACTCCATTTATTCTGCATACACCAGGGACTTAATCCAATCTACAATGCGCTGACTATTGCGGTGGCAGCCGCAACCTACGATAGGATTGTGGTTTTGAATCCCGCATGTGTTATGTAGTGTGTTTGTGCGACATACGGTTGAAAATTATCAGGAAAACCACAAAAACCACTGATCCGAGCTGCCCACATTATGTCCTCGATCTTGGTAAGGGTCACAATCACACTGATGTTCCACACATCAATCAAATTTCCTGATCGAACTGATGAGCTTCAAGTAACCGCAACTCACAATCGGCAAGACATGACGATCGAAACTATAGAAGCTTGAAGTGGTGGCCTTAAGTCAAGATATTCAAAAAACATCTCTTTTAAGTAGTTCCCACATTGATAACCTGAAAAACTCTTTTCAAGCCTCCGGGAGAATGAATTTATTACAATATTACTACCAGACACGGGAATGCTTCGCTATTACAGTGTATTAAATAAATACAATTGAAATTCAAAATACACGTATTCAATAAATAAATTATTAACTACATTTCTAATTATTAACTAACACTCGTATAATGTTGTGCTCCGCCATCATTTGGTTCCGACTTTCTGATTTCTAGATCGCAACTGCGATGTTAGATTGCTCTTAAAGAAAGTTCCTTTGGAAAAAGCGTAGAGCCCGCCTCGTCGATTAACTTTGAAAATAAAAGTCCCAACATGTCCGATTTAATTCAAACCACCCGTTAAATTCCGATACTGATAAGAACAAAGTATGGAAATTTTTAGGAAAGGCGGGCGAGTAGTTTTTGCGATTATATGAGGCACACGCACATCCCATTTATTTATGTACAGATTTCACTACACTACAATATAATGAAAACTGGCACACGGAATGCTTCGGAGCATTTCCAGCACCGTCGGCGTTACCGTTGTCTTGATAATATTTCAATACCGCTAGATGAAGGAAATCAATGCGTGCTGGGCGTCGCCTAGACCCTCCGCCGTGGCCGTCGAC
Organism: Gryllus longicercus; assembly: GCA_038098605.1. NCBI lineage: Eukaryota > Metazoa > Arthropoda > Insecta > Orthoptera > Gryllidae > Gryllus > Gryllus longicercus. The sequence continues at coordinate 43,448 of JAZDUA010000885.1, forward strand.
GTGTAATGGGAGCCTTGACATTTGGCGGTGGCCGCTGCAGCTATCGAGCGGAGGAGCGCGCAAAGCGCGTGGGCGGGCGGCACGGGGAGGGCGGCACGGGGAGGGCGGCACGGGGAGGGCGGCACGGGGAGGGCGGCACGGGGAGGGCGGCACTGGTAGGGCGGCACGGGGAGGGCGGCACGGGGATGGCGGCACGGGGATGGCGGCACGGGGAGGGCGGCACGGGGAGGGCGGCACGGGGAAGGCGGCACGGGGAGGGCGGCACGGGGAGGGCGGCACGGGGAGGGCGGCACGGGGAGGGCGGCTCGGGGAGGGCGGCACGGGGAGGGCGGCACGGGGTGGGCGGCACGGGGAGGGCGGCACGGGGAAGGCGGCACGGGGTGGGCGGCACGGGGAAGGCGGCACGGAGAGGGAGGCACGAGGAGGGCGGCACGGGGAGGGCGGCACGGGGAGGGCGGCACGGGGAGGGCGGCACGGCGAGGGCGGCACGGCGAGGGCGGCACGGCGAAGGCGGCACGGCGAGGGCGGCACGGCGAGGGCGGCACGGCGAGGGCGGCACGGCGAGGGCGGCACGGCGAGGGCGGCACGGCGAGGGCGGCACGGCGAGGGCGGCACGGCGAGGGCGGCATGGGGAGGACGGCACGGGGAGGGCGGCACGGGGAGGGCGGCACGGGGAGGGCGGCACGGGGAGGGCGGCACTGGTAGGGCGGCACGGGGAGGGCGGCACGGGGATGGCGGCACGGGGATGGCGGCACGGGGAGGGCGGCACGGGGAAGGCGGCACGGGGAGGGCGGCACGGGGAGGGCGGCACGGGGAGGGCGGCACGGGGAAGGCGGCACGGGGAGGGCGGCTCGGGGAGGGCGGCACGGGGAGGGCGGCACGGGGTGGGCGGCACGGGGAGGGCGGCACGGGGAAGGCGGCACGGGGTGGGCGGCACGGGGAAGGCGGCACGGAGAGGGAGGCACGAGGAGGGCGGCACGGGGAGGGCGGCACGGGGAGGGCGGCACGGGGAGGGCGGCACGGGGAGGGCGGCACGGCGAGGGCGGCACGGCGAGGGCGGCACGGCGAAGGCGGCACGGCGAGGGCGGCACGGCGAGGGCGGCACGGCGAGGGCGGCACGGCGAGGGCGGCACGGCGAGGGCGGCACGGCGAGGGCGGCATGGGGAGGACGGCACGGGGAGGGCGGCACGGGGAGGGCGGCACGGGGAGGGCGCCACGGGAAGGGCGGCAGGGGGAGGGTGGCAACTAGGGGGCGAGCGGTGCTTCCAAACGAGGCGACAGACGTTAGACCCGATTTGCTCGCTTTCCTTTTGACGAACGACTTCGCAGTATCAGCGAACGCACACGCGCATGCGCACATTCGTTAATGTTTGAAGTCGTACGTCAAAGGTAGCGTGTAAATAAAGGTATGTTTGGTATCGATGTCAATAAAATAGGGATTTTTTTTGCGCCGCGACGCTTTTCGGCAATCAGGCACTATCGATTTCTGCGCATGTGCTGTTCGAGTTTCCCATCACTTTTATGCATCTGCAGATTGAGATTTCAGTCGATTGCTGGACACTACGACGTGCAAAAACTTCCTAATAAGCGTCTCTAACATTAAACCTTCTGCACTGTTGAGTTTCTATTGGTGTTTATATTGTAACCAACAAATAGTTGATACCAGTCGGTGTTTGCTATAGGTGCCATTATTAAAGTTTCGATGTTATCAAATTTCAAGAATCGAAGCGATTAAAGTCGAATGGCATTAATGATGCCATTGATAGGTACTGGATTCTAGTTTGTTGTTGGTAGACATTGTGGTAAATAAAAAAATACACCATATAAGTAGCCAGTTCCAAAACAGAGGATTTATTATTCAATCTCCAATACACAATGTTCAACAATTGTAACAGATTATGCCAAAATCCCGTTAGGGACGAGGATATAAATTATGCCGAGAAATTATTCCTTACAGAAGATCCACAATACGACTGAAGTCACCAAAAGCTGCAAGATCTCATCCCACCTCCTCTTCACCGTCCGTATAAGTTCATTTCTTTCTGAACCTCTACGTCGCAACACAACGTCAATTAGCGATAGAAGAAGGTCTTTCTTCTTCAACGTCTTAGCTTCCCTGGAAAACTAACGGTCCTCGCCACCTGTACTCCTCCTGTAGAGACGTTAGCCTAAGAAGGGACCAGTTTGACAGGTCGTAAAACAAAACAAGGTCTTGTTGGACGACAACATTGCCAGAAGTTGTGTCGGAAGCATTTGCAAGTGAACCAACTGCAAACGAACGCATTAACCAATTTGGCACATGGGCGTAACCTGCAGTTATACTACCATCAGTAGCTGTTAAAGCAGTTCCTTCTTATAATTAACTCTCCGTATCCGAGTACCCCCCAATGGTGCATGTTCCCTTCATTTATACCCAGATGGTGGAGGGATCTCATAGCCGCCATAAGGGGGTGGCGTCATTCAACGGTGAAGAGAGAGGTAAAGTGGCAAAGGTCGGCGCTCACTAAACAGTAGCCGACCCCCCTTGGCTACCGCTGACCTGCGCTGCCTGACACATGGACCAAATCACGGTGGGTGTGACCACGACGGTATAGTAGATTTATTTGTATTTATTCTTTATGTGTCCCGTAAAGGGCAACTGGTCTCGGCGCCGTTATATCCCGGGTTTCCTAGTCGGTCACCCAACCAGGAACCCGTGATGTATCGAATTCACTTAACCTGTTGGACTTTACGTAGTTAACGAATTCGGCTAGAAACGCCGGATTTGCGGTCGTGGCATTTCAGTAGAACCATCCCAGCATTCGTCTGGATGACTGAGTGAAATCACGAAAACCTTGCTTAGGATGGCCGGATTGAAACAGGGCCTTCCGAATGCGAAGCCAGAGCACTAAACCACTATGCTCGGTGTTGTATATTCCAGTAACGAATAAAAAGGTAATATTACCAAACCTCCAGTATCGGTGCATTAAATAACGTCTGAAATCAAATCAATATTATCGGAATGAAGTATTCGATAATTGGCATCGATTTTGATGACGTCATAACAATTTAAATTATGATATTACTCATAAGTTAAACCCATCAACACATTGATGAACTGTGAAATTATCGTATCGGATATTACGCTAAGGTACAACACTAGAATCTTCGAAAGATGATGACCAGTGAATGATTTGCCATCATTTCCCGTATGGTATTAAATGTCAAATCATTGTTGATATTGTTGAAAACGGTATTTAATTATCTAGTACTTAATTTTGACGTTTTTATCAATTAAAATCAATTCACAATTTTTCTTTAATTTTCAATGTACTACATTCCCAAGTTGGAAATATTAAAAAAACATCTATCATTTTCTCATCACGAGTTCAAAACTAAATACATTAAACAATTTTAGAAATGCTTCCTTAAAAACAAACAGCCAAATGGTTCTCATATTTCATACAGACTTCATATGCGTCAAACATCACTCACAGCGAGAATAACATCTCTCCTCGAACATGAAACGAAGAGGAAAATTGAGCCCCGGAGGTAATTCAGTTCGAAGACCGCAGGAGGGACGGAAAAATACCCAGTGCCAGGGATAAATGACGTCAGGAAAGACGAGGCGGCATTTGCGGCGACGGCGGCGGCGGCGGCGGCGGCTGACACGCAGGGGTGGGGCGCACGATTTCCAAGCCCGCGACGACAACGAAGATAACGACGGGGATGAGAGCGGCGACGACAGCGGCGAAGCGTCTTCTCCTTGAGACGGCTCACCCGCGGGCCTCGAGCCGCCTCACCCCCGCCGCCGTTCCTCCGTCCCTGCGTCGGCCCCCCCCCCCCTCCTCGCCACATCACCCGCCGACGCCCACACTGGCTCCGCCGCTCTGCTGCTTCAGCGTCACTGCCCAGGTCGACTCACCCCCGCCTCCACTCCTCCACCTCTGCCGCTACGTACCCGTATGCTACCCCCGTCCCCGGTACCTTCCCAGTTCTCTGACACTGAATTCTCTCCCTCCCCCAGCCTTCGTGCTTTCCCTCTCAGTCGACGCCACTACCTCCCTAGCCGATAATTGCCACGCCCACTCTAAGTCCATCCTTTCCTCCTCCCGCACCTCCTCCGTTGCCGTTGCCACATCCCCTCTATCGATTCTCGAACTGAACGCCAATCATCCTAGCCAACGCTCGCTGCCTAACGTACCAGCGGCCTCCTGCCGAGCCATCTCCGCCCTCAGACGTCACAATCCCTGGCATCACAACCCTACCGTCACAACCCTACCGTCACAACCCTACCGTCACAACCCTACCGTCACAACCCTACCGTCACAACCCTACCGTCACAACCCTACCGTCACAACCCTACCGTCACAACCCTACCGTCACAACCCTACCGTAACAACCCTACCGTAACAATTCATGCCCTCACAATCCCCGATATCACAACCTCTGTCGTCACAACCTCTGCCGGTACAACACTGCGCGCACCATCCTGACGGCTCAACCCTGCCGACACAACCCTGCCATTACAACACTGACGGCATAACCTTTGCCGACACAACCTCTGCCGACACAACCCTGCCGCCACAACTCTGCTCGCACAACCCCTGCCGTCACAACCCCTGCCGTCACAACCCCTGCCGCCACAACCCCTGCCGTCACAACCCCTGCCGTCACAAACCCCTACCGTCACAAACCCCTGGGCCACAACCCCTTCCGTCACAACCTCTTCCGGTAGAAACCGTACAGTCTCCGCTCTGCCGTCTGTCTCCGTCCCCACTCCGAATGTCGCCGACTCCGAAGCCTCAACCGCCTCCGCAGCTCTACCCCGCCCCCACGCCGTCGATGCAGCGCGCAAACACGCTCGACGAAGACAGCGCAGCGGGCGGCGGAAGGGCGGAAACCATGAATTATTTTCCGGCGCGATGTCCTCCCGGAAGAGAACTTGGCAACGACGCAGCAATGATTGATGTCGACAGAAGACGACACGCAAAGGACATCCATCATTTATTGACTACTCAATTGTTGCCTATGGAAAGTGGGTCAAATCGTTGCCAATTACCTGGAGAGGCGGACGAGACAGCGACGGCCCCTGGCGACGGTTACATGCAGGTCTCCATCGCCCCTGCACTCGATTCCGCGAGCCCTCGACCCGTTTTGTTTCGTGGGGCCAATCAATACAGACACTGCCAATTTGAAGGAAGAGCTCCTAAAATCCCCTTACGTTTTCATCCTGGTACGAGGCCAAAAAATATATTTCCAAGCTCGAATTCAGTATGAAATACCCGTAACGTTCATAGATTTATTTTGATACTATCGACACTCGTGAACTTTTTTTGGCATTTCGGTTTCCTGAATGAATTGTTCTTGATAATGTAATTAGCTGAAAACAGATATATACATTACAATAAAATGTGTGAATTGATAAATTGAAATGAGCACATTGAATTTGTATTTTCATTACATTTCTTTGTTGCATTAGAAGTTTCAAGAGCCCTTCTTTCTTTAAGTGGTAGGCTTAATTTTAGAAACATTCCATCTTGTTTGCAATAATTTTGAGGATACTAAATGTTTGTACAAGAAAACAGCAGTTATTTATCTCCAAGGGAAACAATATTTTACCATCTCGTAGGTAAAATTGCAAAAATTCAAGATAAGAACATAGTAAATCAAACAAATTCTCTTATAAATATTCAGACATTTCAAATCCTCCCCCTGGAGAAAACAACACGTGGAAGAAGCTTGGGGAAAACGTCCAGTTTGTTGGTTGAAATCAGCAGGACAGCCAGCGCGCATTTGAAGTTTGAGTCCTTTGAGGTCCGTATCTGCTGGGCCAACCCGCCAGCTCGCAAACGCTGTCCACCTAGGCTGCCCCCGCTCGCCCGACCCCCGCTCGCCCGAAACCGCTCGCCCAACCCCGCTCGCCCAACCCCGCTCGCCCAACCCCGCTCGCCCAACCCCGCTCGCCCAACCCCGCTCGCCCAACCCCGCTCGCCCAACCCCGCTCGCCCAACCCCGCTCGCCCAACCCCGCTCGCCCAACCCCGCTCGCCCAACCCCGCTCGCCCAACCCCGCTCGCCCAACCCCGCTCGCCCAACCCCGCTCGCCCAACCCCGCTCGCCCAACCCCGCTCGCCCAACCCCGCTCGCCCAACCCCGCTCGCCCAACCCCGCTCGCCCAACCCCGCTCGCCCAACCCCGCTCGCCCAACCCGCTTCGTCACCAGTTATATTTCCCACCCACAGCCATGAGATTTCCCGCCCACAGCCTTCTATCTCCTCCACTGACTGCCATTTCTATCCTCCTCACCCGCACGCCCCGGCCCTACTTACCATCCTGTCCGTCGCCTTCCCCCATCCACCTACTTCTGCTGACCCGCCTCTGAGCCTCCGGTCACTCCCGCGCTTCGGGCACCGTACTCGCCTCCACTCACCCACGTTCCCCCTCACCCACGTCCCCGCTCACCCACGTCCCCGCTCACCCACGTCCCCGCTCACCCATGTCCCCGCTCACCCACGTCCCCGCTCACCCACGTCCCCGCTCACCCACGTCCCCGCTCACCCACGTCCCCGCTCGCCTCCAGGCGCCCGCCCCCGCGCGCCGGGCACCGCTTCCGGGAAGTGGCGTGCTGCCGGGCCCCCCGAAGCGCCGCTGTTTACCGGCGAAAGCGAGTTAAAAGTGGACGGGTCTTAAATGAACAAACTCCAATACAGCGGAGGTTCGTCTCAAGACCGCGCGCCTCTCATGACAGCACGGAAGTCGGAACGCCGGAATAGCAGATGCTCCTGCTGCAAAATGGAGGCGGAAGTCGCTCGTTTCCGATCTCCGTTTCAGTTTCCGGAACGTGTTTTCAAAACACCTTTCCATAATTCCGTTTCAATTAAGTAGTTTTGAAGAATATCTCACAAGAAAGAACAGATTGTGTCAGCTGAGTGCACTTAATGATGAAAATTATTGTTATTTTTCAGAATGATAGTAAGTGAAATTTCGACACGTCGGTAAACTATTTCGTTAAAGAATCTCATTTATTTTATAGTAAATAATTTGTATGATTAATGAATTATAGAGTTCTACTAACTTAATTGCTAACCATTCTACGGTTCGCTAAGAAATAAAATAAATGCAACATGGAAAGTAAAGTGAAGTAAACAAATTTTAATCCATATCAATTCACAATGTGAATAAGATTTTGTTTCAATACTGACAATTGTTTTTGTATAGTAGTATTATTATGAATAACAATCAGAAAAGCTATGCTCTAAATTTTACTTTCCCTTGTTTCGACGTAGCATACATGGTATAGAATAAAAATATTGGAGTCGGTCCAAAACTTCCAAGATGAAATGTCAGTGGTAAAATTCGGGCGAAAAATGTGTTTTTATCGTAATGTCATTGGATGGGATGCTTTTGAACTTCAATGTGGTTCATACTCTTGGTCTGCCTGTGCCGTTTTAAAGATGAAAATTGGCACAGGCGAGCGGAGATACAAACATTTTTTTATACAAACATCAATGCCAAAATTGTTAAAATTTCCTTACCGTTAATCTCAACGGGAGCTGGGTTAATAAGATAAGGTGGTATGCCACTGCCCTGTCTTCAGACCCTAAAGACAAAGATCGTAAAATTCATATTTTACGTAACTTCCAGTAGCGAGGAAAGTGAGATTGGCCGTCGAGCGTGACCACTGTCCCGCTTCTCTCCCTATGATTCACAAAGCTCATACGATTTATGTGGGGACAGTGGATGTTGAAACGTACGATTTTTTTTTAAAATAAAATAAAATTATGTATATACTTTCAATACATTTTTTAAGTAGTTTTGTAAAAATGAATCGTACTAAAAAAGAAAAAAAAACAATAACATAGTTATGGGTTTAAACTAGCTTAAAAATACAAAATATCTTTTTCTCGTTGTGGATTCATTGCGTCTGGCCAAAAGAAGATTCCAAGCTGGCAGTACGTGGCCGAGGGATGCAGATTGGAGAGCACTGGACCATACGGAGGACGGATTAAAGAAACACGCCCACTTAGCTATGCATGAACATGCATAGAAATTCCTCGTCGACTCCCGAGATGAGTTGAAACACAAATCGAAGTCGAGCGGCGAGGGCGGGCGGCCAGTGGTTGGGGGCGGCGAGGGCGGATCAGGGCAAGGGTAGGAGAGAAGAGCAGTGAAAGGGATGGTTGCAAAGGAGAGGAAGCAGCGAGGAAAGAAACTGTGGACGGGTTGTGGAAGAGGAGAGGTCAGGAGAAAGGAGATAATGAATGGGAACGGCTGGTTTTAGAGAAAACGATTAGGAAGGAGAAAGATGATGGAGAGGGTACGATGGAGGAGGTGGAGAGGTAGGTTTGTCTGGCAGAAAAGGCGATTTTTGAAAATACTAACTGGAGAAAGGTAAGGTTGGAAATGACACTGTTGGGAAGGTATGCGTTTGGAAGGACGGGGTGTAGGAAGGAAGATATTCAGAAGATCGCGGATGGGAAGGATGTGGTTGGGAAAGGCCCAGCTGGGAAGGTAGGGCTTGGAATGGCGAGGTTGGAAAGGACAAGGATGAGAAGATAGGGCCTGGAAAGTGTTGGGTTCAGAAAGTAGGGTTGCGAACGGGGGGATAAAGAAAGACCAGCTAAAGAAAGGTTGATCTCGAAGAAGCGAGGATGGAAATTGCGGAGGAGGAAAAGAGAAAAGAGGTGATCGAAGGAGGGACTGGGGAATGTCTGCAGGAGACAGACAATCTCAATCGGGAGGAAGGCAACACCTAGAAGAGAGGAACAGACGGCGAGGGAGGGCGAACAGGGGCGAGGAGTGGCGGGGAGCGGGACAGGCAGGGGAGGGGGCGCGGCGCGGCTGGGCAGTATTTAGGCAGTAGCGCGCGCGGGGCCCGGCTCCCCAAACAGTAACGTATCTCAATTACACCCGGCGAGATTATTCAGCACGGGTCCGCTGTGTGTCTACCTGCCCTCGTCCATATTCATCGACCCAATATTTGCTCGTCGCGGAGGCGCTCTCCGCCGGGATTTCCCGGCCCCTCTCGTTTCGCGCGCATATCGATTCCCGGGACGCCCTCGAACCCTCCTTCGAGACGTCTCATCAGTATAATCCCGCGTGTCCACAGATTTTCCGGACGCGCAGTGTCCTCCTCCGCGGCCCCGGACGAGGACGAGGACGAGAGGACAACGGGCTCTCGGAAATGCGCCGTCGTTCGTTCGCGACGAACCGTCCTCGCGTCGCCGCGCCACCGCGCTCGTTAGTCGTGGGAGAGAAGTCTGTACGATGACGTCCGTTCGTCCACATTGTTTTCTCATGTGAGCGACCACCTCAGGGTTGAAAATGGATGTGGGAAATGGATTACGGTTGTATGCAAAGAAATTATAAACCGCACGACAATTACTTGAAAATATTACAATTTTTTTCCAAAATTGCAACCAGGAGAGATGGCTCAGGGCATCAACCGATGTCACTGCAGTACTTCTGACCGGGAGGTCCTGGGTTCCTGGAAGGATTTTCGACACCGACTTGTCAGCTAGGTCAAATTCAATCGCTGTCTGAAGGAGATTTGTAATGGCTGACTGCTCTGATCGGTAGTTTTCCGATAAATACGAGGTAAATGCGGGAGCAGTACCCTAACAAACGGGCCACGGACCGCGCGCGGTATTTCCTTCTTCTTCCTTTTCATATCCTACCCTTACACAGACACACACACTAACATCCACTGCACTACCACAAATGCCGAGACACCGGTCGGGAGCTTAGAACTTGGGCTGATGGGAGATAACTGGTTGGTAAAAGTTGATTGAGGCTTCAGAACATTTTGAAAACTTTTTGATGACACTACGAAAATTCTTACACGTTTGTTGAGTCCAAGTCGTTGGTACCTCTCGCTGGGAACATGTCATCAGGTCCGCGAAGCACGAGGCATGCGCCAAACCGTGAATGTCACTTGTCGGGACTGTTCTTTCCTCCCCCCACCACAAGTGCCTCTCCCGAACTACCCTCCCGAACTACGGTGACCACTGGCGCTCTTCTGGGACTAGTTACACCAGCCTGATCTAAACAAATTTGAAGTATAGCTCTTTATATTATTTATTTCAGTAAATTGAACAATTGTAAAGCAAACATTTAATCTGCACATATGAAGTCAAATCATTCTCGCAAATTCAATTCCCTATTTCTGTATGGACTCTTGATTGGTTATTCAGCAGCTCTGTAAGTGCGAGATAATTAAAATGCAAGCTGTCCTTTTACATGGATATGACAATTTCATTACAAGTAGTACAAAAACATTAGCTTCTCACAAAGATAATCACCAATTTTCGCATTTCTGCAAAAAAAAAAGTGTTCTTCGAAAACGGCAAAAACACAAGGAAAACTATGGTTTCATGTAGTAATGAAAGTATATGGTGCATAGATCTGTCCCTCTGTCCCTGCAAACATTCTGATTATTCTGTGTAAGTTAATAACGAAACACCCACGTATAATTAAAAAACAATGCTAGAACTGTAAACGTAATGTTATTCGAAAACAAGAGCAGCAGACAAGAAGGCCACGGCATCTTAAAACATTCAAAGACATTACATTGTCTCGCACTCAAGATATTCATCGAGCTGTAATACAATACCTACACGTATTACGCTTAGTCTAGTATTATAGTGTAAGTATTGTAATGCACCTGCATCGTTTTCCATGCAGTCATAAAGCCATCGGATGACTTAATAACATGCAGAGCAAACCCATAATTTTGAAAGTGGTTCACCACGCTGATATTGGGAGTCATCTGTTCAATAAAGAAGTCTAGATGAGTTCTCATACTAACAAAGGCGAATATCATTTTGGTTGAGACAATGCTTGGAGACATCTCATTTTAATAGTAATTTATATTTTGAATATTCATTTACATCTTGCTATTACAGTAACATGAATAAACCACAAGTAACGGCATTCCAGACATCATACTAAGAACATGATTATCTGTGCAGGTTGGTATTGAAAAAAAAAAAAAAAACAGCTTTGGAAACATCTTAGACATTTTTGACCCACGGAGTTTTCGTGGAACCTTTTTGCCCACGTAAAATCTTTAGTCAAAATATTCACATAGTGTGAAATTTGTATATTATTCACTTTTTACTCAAAGCAGTAGCTGAAATATAAAATTGGCGTTTTGTTGGTAAATCGGTGCACAGGATATGAAACAAAATCGTTTAAAAAGAGTAAAGGACATGTAAGATGATGCTACTGCTGCTTAGGGTTATTCATTTGTCAATTCGAAAACCACTTTGTTAAATCTGAACGTGATTTTCCCCACACAAAAAAATCGACCGCAAATAATACGTCGCGTGTCACGTACATCAAAAAAAATCTATCGGAACAATTTTCACGTTAAAGGCATTTAACTCGTTTTATTTTCGCTATCGCTCCATCGCCAGAGGAGGAGGGGGAGCGATCGTTCACGATTATCCAGCGAACGACTCCCGCCCGGCCGTCACTTGTTATTCAGCTCGATAACCCTTCGCGGGCGGCGGAGATCAATTCGCCCGTGAAAGCGAACGCCGTGGGAGGCATCGGAGCGCCCGCCCCCGCCCCGCCCCCCCGCCCCCCGCTCCGCCCCGCCCCGCCCCGACTCTCCGCGGGACGCGCGCCGCGCCGGCGACAATGAGTTTCTCCCGAATAAGGCGGAGGGCGTGTGGGCGGCGCGGAGATTTACCGCCCCAGTTTTGGCCCGAAAACAAAGCGGGCGGCCCCGTCTTCCCGACCTCCCTCTCTCGCCGTTCCTGCGACTCCCGCGCCCGCCTCTGGCCTGCCTAGTCTGGCCCTTCTCACCTCGTTCCGACTCATTCCCCTCTGCAGGTGGACGTCGCACCTTGCTCTTCCCTGCTTCGCCCATTCTCGCATCTTCACCCCGCCCATCATCACTGCGCCCTGTTCGCCAGGCCCGTACATGCTTCGCTTATGACCATCTCACACATCATCGCATAGTTCTTTCATTCTCACCCATCCCCTCCTAGCAAATTCCTTCCCACCTATCCCCGCCAAGTCCATTCCTTTTTCTCCCAGCCCGCCGAGTCAATTCCTTCTCACCCATCCTCGCCTTCTTCATTCCTGTCTCACCCTTCACCGCCTAGTCCATTTTTATCTCACGTCCATCTAGTCCATTCCTATTTAAGCATCCCTGCCTAGTGCATTCCAATCTCACCCATCCCGGCCTAGTTCATTCCTGTCTCACCCATTCCCGCCTAGTCCAATCCTGTCTCACCCATCCCCTCCTAGTCCAATCCTGTCTCACCCATCCCCTCCTAGTCCAATCCTGTCTCACCCATCCCCTCCTAGTCCAATCCTGTCTCACCCATCCCCTCCTAGTCCAATCCTGTCTCACTCCCCCTCTAGACCATTCCTATCTCACCCACCCCGCCTAGTTCATTCCTAACGCACCCATCCCCGCCTAGTTCATTTCTGTCTCACCCCCCCTCGCCTAGCCCTTTCCTATATCGGCATTCCCGCCTAGTCCATTGCCACTTTATGTCTCCCCTCGTCTCCTCCCCAAGCATCCCCTCACTCACCCCGCCTCGCTCACTCTGTCTCGCCCACGTCGCCTTACACAAAACCTCATCTCCATCCCTCTCTCCTCACTCCGTTCCTCAACTGTTCCGTGTTACCTCTCTTTTCTGCTGCGCCAACATCGCGCGACCCGAGTCCGGAAGCCCCGGCATCGACCTCGGGGCAGGGCAGCGCGTTCCGTTAGCGATGGGGCTTCCTCGGTGTACTGTGAGGCGCAGGCCAGCTAGCTCGGCAGCCAGTTTTGGGACCGCGGTGGGAATACCGAAGGATCTTTGTGGTACGAATATTTACGGTGAAAAAAGGCTAGAAATATTTTCTAAGGATTCTTCAGATTTCTCTGACCCTGTCCGTAACAGCACATCATCACAATTAAAATCACTATTTACTGATTAGCTTCAACGGAAACAGAATGCTTCAAATGAAGGTCCGGTACTGTATGAAGCAAAAAATCAAAGAATTGGATCATATATAATTTTTTACTATCTTTTCTATTCTATTCTTTTTAATACCCATACGCCAAAATAATATTTACTTTAGTTTACTAGTGAATTTATTGAGATTGTGCAGTTTCGGGGTGATGCTGTCTCGCCAAGACACAGAAATAATCTGAACGTTTTGAATGAAGAAATAAGTCGGAGCCCTAATTAAGTGGGGAGCCTGGGGCAATTTACACCAACTGCACCCCCCCGGGAAGAACTATGCAAAACTGCGCAATCTATCAACCAGTTCCTAGAATCCGACCCGAACCCATTCCCCACGACGCGAGCCTCATCCCCTCCAAACTTCCCTCCCCACCCCTCCTCATCCCAAGTGACCACGCCCCCTGCCACAACCCTCGGCCGCAACGGGGAAAGGGTAGAGAGGAGGGGGGCAGTTTGCGGTGCACTGCCAGCGATGCGATTCCGCCTAGATAATTGACGTCGATTAATTAGGTGATAATGGAGTACGAGCGATATTTTAAAATCCCCCCTCCTCCCCCCCCCCGCCTACCCCTCATCCGGGGCATGGAAATTCGCGGCTCTTTATGCAATTAATGTCCCGTCGAACAGCGGGAATAACCGGATTAAGTATATGCAAATTCGCCTAATGCTCGCCGCCCACTGCACTGCCTTTGAGCCTCCAAATGAGAGAAACATATCCAATTTCGGCGATGTAAGGGAAATGTGTCAGCGCTTTCCGGTAATGCTCGAGGGCGCGCCAGCCGTTCAACCCTAAGCGAGGGTGTTGTGTCGTCACTTGGAGGTTCACGTGTGAGGGATAAGAGGGGGAGATCGATAATTCACAACCGATTCAGGGTGTTGCCACGCCGCGTTAGGGCGTTGACATCCACTGAACGAAAGGGGGTAGGGAACGAGGTCTCCATGCAATTCATGGCGTCCAAAGTTCGTCAAATTTCGTTTCCCAATTTCTGACAAGTGCCAATCAAGGGGATAAAGCATGTCGCAAATATGTCCGAAAATAGAGCTGTATTTAATGGGTACGTCAGGTACCTTCATTAGAAAATCATGGATAACGTTGAAGGCATTTTCATGAAGCACCATTAAGGTAAACACAGGGGTCAGAACTGTTGATCACTGCGTCTAATACCTTTCAAGACTTTTCAATGGCTTGGTCATTGATTGACCCAACTCACAATCGTAAAACACACCACGCATGTTACGAACAAACGAGCTAATTCATTCATTTATTTATTTGTTTATTTGATTTTGTAGTACGTGTCCCGAAATAGCGTACACTTTAAAATACGTGGATAGTTAAATCGAAAAGTTCAAAAACATAGTACTTTTTCTCGCTCAAAACTCTTAGTAGCATCTGAACATCTGATGGAGAAGGGTTACACGCAAACAAACGAGATCGAAAACCTACGATTTTGTAAACACGGAAAACGCCACCGGAAAACGAATAGGTTTCGAGTGTTGACAGATCTACGGAGAGCAGTGCTTTGTTTCGCCGCAAACATACCAAACAAGTCAGAATCGAAGCGCGAGTCGCGTGCTCTCAGAGCGCTATCAGTATTCCGGAATGGGAGTTCATTTGTCACCTAAACACTACACTTTGTCCGGCCCCTCCGGTACCTCATTAGTATTGAAATTCGTTGGCGCCGGCGCGGCCCCGCGAATGGGACGCGCTCAACAAAGCGGAAGTGCACGAGAGCAGCGCGATCCATCGCCACTCGATGAGCGCGCGTGTATAGTGCAGTGGCCACAAACTGTCGAACAACTCCTATACCCAGTAGACTCCGGCTATAGTGAACTCGGATATAGTGAACTCGGATATAGTGAACTCGGATATAGTGAACTCGGATATAGTGAACTCGGATATAGTGAACTCGGATATAGTGAACTCGGATATAGTGAACTCGGATATAGTGAACTCGGATATAGTGAACTCGGATATAGTGAACTCGGATATAGTGAACTCGGATATAGTGAACTCGGATATAGTGAACTCGGATATAGTGAACTCGGATATAGTGAACTCGGATATAGTGAACTCGGATATAGTGAACTCGGATATAGTGAACTCGGATATAGTGAACTCGGATATAGTGAACTCGGATATAGTGAACTCGGATATAGTGAACTCGGATATAGTGAACTCGGATATAGTGAACTCGGATATGGTGAACTCGGATATGGTGAACTCGGATATGGTGAACTCGGATATGGTGAACTCGGATATAGTGAACTCGGATATAGTGAACTCGGATATAGTGAACTCGGATATAGTGAACTCGGATATAGTGAACTCGGATATAGTGAACTCGGATATAGTGAACTCGGATATAGTGAACTCGGATATAGTGAACTCGGATATGGTGAACTCGGATATGGTGAACTCGGATATGGTGAACTCGGATATGATGAACTCGGATATAGTGAACTCGGATATAGTGAACTCGGATATAGTGAACTCGGATATAGTGAACTCGGATATGGTGAACTCGGATATAGTGAACTCAGATATGTTAAAGTTGGATATACCGAACTCTGATGTAGTGAACCAAACACGACTCCCGAAGATCACTCTAATGCGCATGAATCTACCGCAAACAACTGAACAAAATTGTTTTGTAGCTTTATGGCTACGGTGATGACTTCACTTCTCATTGTTGGCAATTTCGACATGTGTGCCGCTGAAACTCACTGGACAAGAAATATATCGAAGTAGATGTATTGCGTAGTCAAAAAATGTTTCAGCGCGTTTGGCTTTTTGGAGGTATAGCCCGGCTCAATACAACCGTGTAGAAATCCCCGCGGATCTCTTGAAGAAATTAACAACTCTAATCGCGACTGTTGTATTTTCACTCTTGAGAACTTTGTAATTCCATAACATTCTTTTATATTTTCTCGACAATCTTCAAATTTACGAAAAAAACATGTGTATTTGGCTCTTAAATGTCAGAAGTTTCAGAAACCAGAAGACAGCTATAACATGGTAATCTTGCAAGAGCTTGTATGGCGAGCCGAATATTTCCTCTGCATATGAAATATCAAGAAGTGCGCGACAGTACGTGGGACCACAGCAGAATTATTCTTATTGTTCACTTCTTTATCAAGTCTGGGACTACCATCAGCTCACAAGCAGCGACGAAGCTGCGAGAGAGGGTCCAGGTTCTCGAGCATTGCACCCACCCACGCACAAACTCCACCTTACATTCGCTTAATCGGTGTACATGTCTTAAAAAAATTAGAAAAGTGTTTGTAAAGATACCGTTCATGACTTTCCCGACAGCAAGCTCACAATCACATCATGACCTGTTACCAGATTGTACAAACCTATCTGCAGAAATAATAAATCTATCTACGTACGAGCGGTTATGTCTGCTTTCGCTCTCATCCCGCGTCACACCTCCCACATGACCGAGGCTCCGACGATGGATCACGTGGCAGAGGTGGCAGAAGTAGGTCGCAGTGCGTTTTCGTGCGTGAGCGTGTGTGCGGCCGTGGAGGGATCGTGCCGTCCCGTGGGCGGCGCGGTGGGCCCTTTGAGACTCGGCGCGGGCGGCGCGGCTCCACAATACACGCGCGCGCGACCGCCCGCCCGACCGCTCGCGCCGCCCCGCGGTAACAATAAAGTAATTTATCTCCGGAGGCGCGAGGGCGCTATTGTGGGCGACACTTGCCCGCGGGGCTACGCCCCCTCGTCTGCTCGCCCGCCCACTCGCCCGCCCCTCCCCGCCCGCCTGCCCCATCCAATCGTCCTCACGGCCCAACCAGCGCGCGATGGGCCTCTAGTCCGTCTCACCGGTCCCGTCCTATCGTCCGTTCCCGTCCTCCTTCGTCCCCGTCCGTCCACCCGCCCGCCCGCCCGATCGCCCGACCGTCCGTCCCCGTCCGCCCGCCTGTCCGTCCCCGTCCCTCCGTCCCCGTTCGTCCATCCCCGTCCGTCCGTCACATTCCGTCCGCCCCGTCAGTCCGTCCGTCCTCGTCCATCCCGTCCGTCCGTCTCCGTCCGTCCGTCTCCGTCCGTCCGTCAGTCTCCGTCCGTCCGTCAGTCTCCGTCCGTCCGTCAGTCTCCGTCCGTCCGTCTCCGTCCGTCCGTCTCCGTCCATCCGTCCGTCTTCGTCACCTGTTCAGACTGTCCCGTCCCGCCAGATCCGCCCATCCCATCAGCGCCCGCTTTGCCCATCCTTCCTTCCTCCTCTCTCTCTCTCTGCCCGCCGCCACTTCCCTCGCCAGTGGCCCTCCCGCCTGCATGCCTGCCCGTCAACGTTCTCCGGGACCACCTCTCTCGTACGTCTGCCCTGTAAAGCGGACGCGTGAAAGGTTGTCTCCGGATTACACAGCTTGAGGCCTCGCTGAGGTCGGCCGGAGAGACGGCTGGAACGGACTTGATTTTACTGAGGGATTCCCTCGCAGAAAGAAACATACTCGAGATACCTAACGAGACGGAGGGGGGCTTACCTTGAACGTAAACCACATAGGACTTGTTTAAGAAAAATAATAGAAAGTTTTCGCGACGGGCATTTTGAGAATGAGAGACTTTTTTAGAATTCACAGGTGTTGTCGGAATATTTGTAAAATGTACATTTGGATTGCTGGTTATCCTATAAACTGGAGAGACTGAAAATTAGAATTCAGTATTACTGAACATTGGACAAACGAAAACAGTAAAATCTGTATGCCTTGCTTCCTTTGGGAGATTGTGATAAAGTAACACAGATGCTGATAGTCAATTATCGCGACGAACGATGAGACTTTTTGTTGGAAGCATATCATGAAAACGGTCTACAAAATATTTCCACCTTTTCTGAGTAAGCTGATAAGAAGCTCTGAGTATAGTTTCACGTATGCAATAATTCTATTAAAAATTGACTGTATAATTTCCCCACAATTTCATGTCTAAGATAGGCTGTATTTTCTTATACACGTGTTAGAGATAAGCAATTGTAACACGTTTACTTCAGACAGTACATAATTAAAATCATTTTAAAGGATATGTGGGAGTGCAAGAGTTCTGGAACACTAAATGAATGAACTACCGGATGAATAAGTGAGCGAATTAGTAGGTGAATGAATGAGAATAAACGAATGTGAATAAAACATTCTCTTGAAGATTTCTCAACTTGTGTGGATTCCGCATGTTTGTCTTCAGTGGTGTGTGCCCCAATGCAGTCAGATAACATGTACGTATGCAACGGGTAATGCTATTTCTCATCCTCCATCACACGCAGACAGATCGATCAGCCCTTCATCTCTGTAGAGATAAACAGACCGAACTAAGCACATCAGCTACATAATTGAGCTGACCACTGACTAGGGCTGATAACTGAGCAGCGCCTGCTAGTTCTACATGCAAATTGCTTACGAGAACACTATTAATACAGAGTAATTTATAACTCATTACAGTAGCAATAAATAATTGTTCCAGCATCAAAGAGCTGTCGTCAATTAGTACTTTTCTTGATAAACGACATTTACTCGTAATTTTACGTAGTAATGCTTGAAAAAAATTTAAGATGAAACATCGCTTACTTTTTTAAATTTAATACTCTTCGCACAAACTTTGCAGAGAGACACCTAAAGAAAGGTAATTCATTTATTTTTGTACCTAGAGGTTTCTGTTTAGAATTTTACGAAACTTTTGCAAAAAATATGCACTCTAAAAACACTTAGTAATTTCTACGACCCCTTGAGAAAAGACAGTGATAATACCATATTCTCATGGGTGTTTGGGGCACGATAATAAACCTTGCGGTATCCTATCCTTTTTCGCTTTGCCGTGAACCCATCCCTATTTGCCGTCATCAGTTTACCGCCGCCGCCGCAACTGACTCAAATACTGCTACTCCAGCCGCCATCGCCACCGTCTCAGTCCCCACCACGGCCTCAGACACTGCTGACGCCTTTTCCACCGTCTCAGCTGCCGTCTCCATCTCAGCCATCAACACGTCTCAATAGTCACCTCCGTCTGTCATCTCACCGCCTCACTCTCTTTCACTGCCTCAGTCACCACCAACGTCTCAGTCATTGCCACCTCAGACCTCGCCTCAGCCTCAGCCATTGTCATCGTCTCAGTCCTGACACCGCTGTCAGTCCTCCGCCACCGCCGTCTGTCCCCACCAATGTCACAGACACTGCCATCACCTCAGTAACGGCCACCGCCGTCTCAGTCACCACCCCTGTCTCAGCCGCCATCAACGCCTCAGCCATCGTCACTGTCTCATACACCTCCACCGTCTCAGACACCTCCACTGTTTAAACTGCCGCCACCGTCCCAGTCACCAGCACTGCCTCAGCCACTGAAACCACCTCAGTGACCGCCACTGCCGCAATCACCACAACATCCTCAGACGCCATCACCACCGCCGACCCGCCACGACCACTGCCTCAGCCACTGTAACCTACTCAGTGACCGCCACCGTCTCAGTCACCACCACATCCTCAGCCGCCATCGCCACCGCCGACCCCATCACCACCACTGCCTCAATCACTACGTCCTCAGACGTCATCGCCAGCACCGTCCCAGTCACCATTGCTGCCTCAGCCACTACAACCTACTCAGTGACCGCCACCGCCTCAGTCACCACCGCATCCTCAGCCGCCATCGCCAACGCCGACCCAGTCACCACCACTGCTTCAATCACTACCACATCCTCAGACGTCATCGCCAGCACCGTCCCAGTCACCATCGCTGCCTCAGCCACTGCAACCTACTCAGTGACCGCCACCGTCTCAGTCACCACCGCATCCTCAGCCGCCATCGCCACCGCCGACCCCGTCACCACCACTGCCTCGGCCACTGCAACCTACTCAGTGACAGCCTCCGTTTCAGTGAGACCGCCGTCGGCACCTCCGATCTCCCGGGGCCACTTCCCGCGCCGCGGCCCCGCATGGTCCCCTGCGTCGTCGCAGCGATGGCTTCTCACGTGCGCGGCCGCGCAGGGCTCCGCCGCACCCCGCGCGTCTCCATTGTATTCCCTCGCGCGCGTCGCGCTCGCCGCCCCGCGCAGCGCCGCGCTTCTTTTTACCGCACGATTTACGAGCGCCCGCCGAGGCTCCCGCAGCGCCGCCGGCGGCGGCCGCGCCGAGTACATAAATACCCGTCAATCGGGAAGCTCCGCTCGCCTCGCCGCTCCGCACCCACTTCCTGATTGGCACACAATCCGCTCAGAGGCGGGTGCGGGTGGTAGAGGATGAGGTGGGGGAGGGTGGGGTCGTGGTTTGAAGTCAAGAGTACGGGGGTTAGGGGAGGTGGGAGGGGTTAGGGTGACGGGGGTAGGGTGACGGGGTAGGGTGACGGGGTAGGGTGACGGGGTAGGGGGTACGGGGTAGGGGTACGGGGTAGGGGGACGGGGTAGGGGACGGGGGTAGGGGGACGGGGTAGGGCGACGGGGGTAGGGGGACGGGGTAGGGGGACGGGTAGGGGGACGGGGATAGGGGGACGGGGTAGGGGGACGGGGTAGGGGGACGGGGTAGGGGGACGGGGTAGGGGGACGGGGGTAGGGGGACGGGGTAGGGGGACGGGGTAGGGGGACGGGGGTAGGGGGACGGGGTAGGGGGGACGGGGTAGGGGGGACGGGGTAGGGGGACGGGGTAGGGGCGACGGGGTAGGGCGACGGGGTAGGGAGACCCGGTAAGGGGGACCGTAGGGGGGGTAGGGAGGACGGGGAAGGGGACGGGGGTAGGGGGATGGAGTAGGAGGAACGCGATAGGGGGACGGAGTAGGGGGAACGCGATAGGGGGACGGGGTAGAGGGATGTCGTAGAGGAACGGGGCAAGCAGAATGATCGCAGGAGAGATAGGCGACGGTCAGCAGGGAGCATGAGGGGAGAGAGTGCAGACTAGGAGACGATGAGAACGAGGTCCCTAAGACTTGGAGGCGGTGACGAGGGGGCAGAGGGACGTAGTGTCAGGGGACATATGACTGTGAGGAGACAGGAGCAGGGTGACGGACCGAACGACGACTGAGATGTACAGTGGGACTGGAAAATGCGGACGGAAGGAAAGAAAACAGAGGATACGACAAGCGGGAGCGGTGGAGAAAACCCCGAGACGGCGTCCAGCGGGACATGAAGTCGGGGAACGGGAGAACCAGCGGGAGGACTCCAATGCGCTTGGGGGCGACGGGGAAATCGAGCCGTCCCCGCGTGATGTAGGAGATGCTCTCCGCCGAGCATTCATTGCTGCCCGCGCGTACTACGTCCAGGGCATTTCCATGCTATCGCGGGATATGATCGCGATACGCATCTCCCGAGATGGGGAACGCGCTGCTTGATCTGCGGGCGGAAGGACAGGTGCTCCGATGGGCCACGGCGAGCGCCCCGTTCGCCTCGTCGGAGTGAGTTGTCGAACCGAGGTTTCCGTCGCTCGCGGCGCGGGAAGAGTTATCTACCTTGTTTGTCTGCTGCGGACGCTTCATATTTATGCGACCGACCTGCGGAGAGCCTCATGCGCAATGATGTCTTTCATCTTGAATATCCTCTCAGACAGAATTGTATACATTATAGTTATGCTAATAATATCCAACAAGATGTCTTCTCCTGAAATATTGGAGGAAGAACAGTAATTTACCAAACGTATCGGAAAATGTGACCTTTTTCTTTGTTTTTGTCGAAACTTCCAATTCACTATTTTAATTCAACTTTTGAATACGCGGGATAACGTCATTTCTGATATCCAACCATAATAAACAGACATTTGTAAAAACGGAAAGTAGTGCATCTTTGGTAATCGTTCTGGGTACAGTATGTATCAGAATGTAAATCAATACTTTTGTGAATTTGACCATTCTAATTTTAAGGGTACATCTTTGTACTATTCGTAATATCACCCAGATTTTTTGAAAAGAATATGTGCAATTGATTCAAAAATCAGACGTAGTATATTGTCCTAAGAGTTTGGAATGATTACGAGAACTGTGTTAATGTTAATTGCTTTCTTAGAACTTGTCGGTTTTCTGTTTTTCTCGCCTTGCAAGTTAGTGGAAGCAGAAGGAGACTTTTAAGCCAATGAACTGCTTTAAATTTCATAATACCGCATACAAATAACACGAAGAACACGATGAACCTTGAGTTTCATTTATTTGTCTCCACTACATTCCTAGAAATCAACAAAAAGAAAATTATACAGATGTCGACAAAAGTCATCAACGCATGTTAATTAGCAATTAGATATAAAGATAATGATCACCGTGAGCAGATACGAATGTCTGAATGGATGCTTAATATATGGTAAATAACATCTAGTGTAATGGATGTATCTTATTTTTGAACCAACAACGTTCGTTCTTTTCCAAGTATTTACAATACATTATGTAAAAGGCTCTAAAGAGCGAGAAAAATGTGGATACTCAGATAAAAAACTGAATAAACAATGCAATAAATAAAAAATGAAGTACCTAAAATATCTTGACAGATTTTACGAAGGAGACTTGCGACAATTCTCTTTAATTACCCCCCCCCCCCCAAACAAAAATATTTTTTTTTCGAAAACAAATGTCCGGCCACACTGACACACGGGAGAGCTGGTGCTTGTATCGAGGCGTGCCATCCCCTCCCAATCTCGGAAAGGCAGGCAGCCTGAGGGCGGTCACGTGCTGGGGACAGCGCCCGTTAGCAAGGGCTGACGTCCGAGGTCGCCACCGAACTGGTTTGCTTGCCTGCGTCAACACGGCCCGCCCCCACACGCCACTTCCCGCCCCTTCCGCCCCCCGCCCATCCATCTCCGTCCCGCCTCCACCCCACCCCCGTCCCCGCGCCGCCCCGCCCTCTCCCCGCCTCGCCCCACCTCGCCCCACCTCGCCCCGCCCCCTCCGCCCCGCCCCGCCCCGCCCTACCCCGGTACACAGCATTGAGCGACTTTGAGGAACGTTCCTGACCTAGCATTCTTCCACACGACGGCTTTTGAGGGACGGCTGTTTCGGGCGGCACGTGGTGGACGCACTAACGAGTCCTCGGAATGGAAACAAAGGAACAGAAGGAGGCGTCAGAGAAACACGTGAGCGGCGAAAGAACATGAACCCATCGTTACACTTCCTTTGAATTCTATTGTCCACAGTTCAAGCAAAAGCATAATTTTCCCAAACATATACGAGAATGTATTGAAAAAAGGTTGTAAATATCATTACTAGTGTCACAATGCTTTGATGTGGACTGAATTCCCCTTACATTTCCCCAAGAATGCTTCGTGCAACTTTATTTGCAATCTCAAATTTTAAGTCGAATAATATTGAATTTAATAACTTCGTGTTAAAAAAAAAACAGTTACATTACGATGTGAAGTAAATGCGAGAAAAGTATTTTTCGATTTAAGAGAAAAGAACAAATCATATGAATCAGAAGACTACTAACATTTTGATATAAACAGTATTTATGTTTTAATATTGAACTATATATTCTTATTCATCGTATTTGAATACCACATTTCTACTAGGAATGCACAATAATATTTTATTATGCACGTTGTATAAACTATTTTCTGCTTTCTATTACGAAATTACTGTAATATCGAGGTTGTGTAAGTACTCAAAATACTCAGATAGATAATCGACTTCATTACACTGATTATTGAAATCATCATGGCATAATGTTTCTGAAATAAAAACTTCGTTCATGACACATGTGCGTCTGCATGACTAAATGTCACAAACATGCTGGTCACTTGTGAGGAAAACAAAAGAATGTATGTAGTTTCCGTTGATCTATTATGTCAGACATCATTCAAAGTATTTTACATAAAACGCTATGTCAGCTGAATGAAAAGAACAAAGCAGACAGCCGAAGAAACATCGAAACTACATTTTTAAAAAACTGGTTAGTGTAAAAGGATGCGCACAATTTCAGCACGCAAAAAACAACATGATAAAAGAATTTATTCATTTTATTTGACAATAGCATCCAAATGGGCCCCAGTACATCAACGACAGCCTTCTGACAATAGGAGAGCACCTTGTTCACGACAGCGCAGCCTCCCGCAAGATGTGTCAGAGATTCATCGGAACAGAGGAACGATCGCATATTTCAGATCAGAAAATAATTTCGAAGAGGCCGAGGCGCGAGAGCCCTTTTGGGGAGCGAGTGAAGACGATAGGATCCGTAAATGGAAGAAATATCAGTGGGGAAGAGCTCGGGTGTTGTCTGACATCTTGTAGGAACACACAGCAAAGCGGTCGAGTGCCGCGGGAAGGCGGAGGTGGCGGTGGCGGTGACGGTGGCGGTGACGGTGGCGGTGGCGGTGACGGTGGCGGTGACGGTGACGGTGGCGGCGGTGTCGATGTAGCGGCAGCGGGGGCGGAGGCAGTGGTGGGATGGTAGGTACGGGTACTGGAGTGGTTACGGGGACGGGGACGGCGTAAGGGATGTGGGGCGGGGGTGGAATTGGGAGCGGGGTCAGGGATCGGGGCAAGGATGTGGACAAGAGGACGGTGACCGGGCGAAGGCAGGGATGAGGACAAGGGTGGTGGCGGGGACGGTTGTGAGGGTAATGGCGGGGATGGTGGCAGAAGCTCAGAGTAGAGATGGAGGGGACAGGTACTAGACGGGGAGAGGTAAAAAAGGGCGGAGACGGGGATGACCGTGGGGAAGAGGGCATTGGCGAGGACGGGGTTGGAGCGTAGTACGGAGTAGGGTGGGAGTAGGGTGGGTGTAGGACGAGGGTAGGGTTTGGGTAGGGACGTGGGTAGGGGTGGGTGTAGGACGTGGATAGGGTTTGGGTAGGATGTGGGTAGGGCGGGTGTAGGCCGTGGATAGGATTTGGGTAGGACGTGGGTAGGGCGGGTGTAGGACGTGGGTAGGGGTTTGGGTAGGACGTGGGTAGGGCGTGGGGTTAGGGCGTGGGTAGGGCGTGGGTAGGGCGGGGGGCCGGGGGGTAGGGCGGGGATAACGCAGGGGTAGGGGCGGGACTGGAGCGGGCATCTAGGGTAGGGCAAAGATGGAGAGAGTTGTGGAGGCGGCATTTGTGACCGTGGTGGTGATGGTGTCGGGGGTGGGGTTCGGGGGCGGCGGTGTCTGCAGCGTCGGCGGTGACGGCGGTTGCTTTCTTTGCTTTGCTACTCCCGCGCTTGGCAAACTTTTCCAGGCGCCGATACAACAGCCAGGAACAAAGCAAACAGGACACTTCTCCGCGAGTCCCAGACGCTTTATTTGTCTCGGGAGGCTTTGTCCAGGGTCGACGCCGTGGTTCGGTCTTCGTCCCCATCCCCCTCCATGTCCCAAAACTCCCTCACACCGCCCAGACATGACCGCGATCCACATATACATTCCAACGCTCTTGTGTTCTGGAATTGTTTCCAGTCCGCTCACACTCTTGTTTTACCATACCGTTGCCCCCTCTTAAAAATTCCAATTAAACAACATTTTTGCACGTGGCTTCTTTCGGACTTTGAGAGTTCCATTTAGTTGTCTATTGTTAGTCCTAAAACTTGCTACTATCACAACTCTTCGACTGTATCTTACCCCTAAATTTTGTCCCTTGCATTTTTTTTTGTATTTCACAATATTACCTAGTCACTCCTAAGATTTTTTCACTTGGTCCAATTTGACAGATCGTTCACTTTATGGCCACTGTTACTCTCTTGCGCTCTTGCCTTTGCTCTGCTCTCCGTACGGCGCTCTGTCTCTGCAAACTCCATCTACCCACATTCATCATCTCCTCCATCTACCCACATTCATCATCTCTTTTGTGTTTTCACATCTATTCTTCCCTTATCTTTGGCGCTCTGTCGTCTTCTACTTACTTCTTGGTCGCCTTTCGCCTTTTTTGTTCTATTTCCCTACCCAGCCTCTCGCTGGCCTCGCCCGCTCCGTGAGATCAGCCCCGACGTCCGCTCGCCTTCCAACTCTTCTCCCCCCCCGCTCCCCGCTCCCCACTCCCCGCCCCCGCCCCCGGCAATATCGCGTCCTTTCACTTCACACTTGCCCTCTCAATCAGCCCCGCACCGTCCCCCGGGGAAGCAAGCGTCGGGGTGTCCTTTGCACCCCCGCCGCCGCCTCCCACCCCCTGCCACCCCCCCGCCGCCGCCGCCGCCGCGGGACGTGCCGCAACTTCCTGGGCGGAACTTCAGCCCCGGAAACAGCTCCCTCTCCCTCCCCCCCCTCCGTCACCCTCGTCCTCACCCTCGCCCCCGCCCGACCCTGACTTTTACGACTTCAATTTTCCCGCGCCCAGATTTCGCCGAGAAATATATTGCTGGTGAAAGTTGAACCCTCCTCGGCGCCGCCGCCGTCGCCGCCGCCGCCGCCGAAAAATTAAGGGGTGTTAACAGAAGAAAGGAACAACACGCGCGCGCCGTTCCGCAAGCGACAATTTTAATATCTTCTTTATTGCGAGGCGCAGACCGCAGTTCGTGCCCTTTCGGGACAACACGTACGCCCAGCGAAACGAGCACCCCACCAAACACGTGATTCGATGCACGCAATAAATTCTCAACTCATTTTTCTTGTAGATCCGTGTATTGTGGCAATACTTTATCAGAAACACACTTTACATTTAACGGATAATAGAATATCGATTGTAATTTAAGACGCATCCAAGCTGTAGGAGTAAAAATCGCGAGATAGGTAACCCTAATCTACATGTTTGTTTCGTGTGAAGAATCATAAGTACCGTAGTGAATTCGGTGCAGGACCCGTGCCAAGTTGGAACAAAATGCTATTACAAAACCTCCCTACGAGATACGGCGAAGGGAAGGCGGCGACAATCGAGCATGTTTCTTGTAGCCGAATCTCCCGCGTAGGCGGACGGCGCTGTTCAGAGAAAAAGGCGCGCGCGCGCGCACGCCCTTTCGCGGCGAGAAATGCGTCACCGGGCGAGGAATCCCGCAATTTGCTTTGTTTGTCCTTGTATTCAACGTAAAGTATCGCTTACCTCCCCCCAATAACAATTTTAATTTCACGGATTAATTCCAACTTGCGGACTCAACTACGAAATTTACGGCGCACGGGGACCCTTATACGGGAGACAATGGATGCCGAAAACTCTTTCGTTAATCACCGCCCGTAATTTAACTTGCACGCAAGGGAGGCTGGCGGCGGCGCCCGGCTTGACGGGGGGGCGGGGGTGGGGCGCGGAGGAGAGGGGAGGGGCGGGAGAATGCGGATTGGGGAGGGGGAGGGGAAGGGACGGGGTGGCGGCGGCGGCGGCGGCGGCGACGCCTGGCGGCAGCTGCAGGTACCAACGCCGTCGCGTCATTTGCAATTCCATCAGCGGTGGCCCGACTGCCCGTCGCGGTCGCCGGGTGAGGGAGTGGGTGGGTGAAGGGGGAAGCGGGGGTGGTTGCGGTCGTGGGTGATGGAGCTGTGAGGTCGCTAGTGGCATAGGAAGTGCAGCGGTGAAGCGGTCGCAGCCAACTGTGAATGTAACTGAATCGGTAGCGACGAACTGGACGAGTTAATTGCGAGACGAATAATAGATTTACGTTACGAGGGTAGTTAGTCGAGGTCGTGAACATGTTGAAAATGTAAGCGAATAATACTATGAAGCAGGTGTAAATGTAGAAACAAGAAGATATTGCGATATACAGCAATGGCAACTGTAAATATTCGCCAAATTTGTAAAAACGATATAAAAATCTCTTTAGAGGCGATCAGAAGTGCAAAAAGGAAAGAAAGAGCGACAGAAAGGCGATAGGAAGGTGGTAGGAGGAGATAGAAGGAAGTCTCAAGGGACCACGGAAGAGCAATGACAATATGAAGGAATGCAAGTAATAGTGGTCGCTAATGACACAGCAGATGATGCGACCTTAAATAACAAAGATGGTGAATTTTGATGGGAGAACTAATGGGACAACATTTTGAAGGAACTGGTGTGAGAACAACGAAAGACAATGCAGCAGTACGCTCTGAAGAAGGCCACAATACGCTGGCCGAAACGTTAGCCACCATGTCAGTGAGGTGGCTCGTCCCGGTTAGCCGAGATAACACAAACTCCGGCCGCGGACTCTCACGCAACCAACGAAAGACAATGGAATGAAAACGGTATAACAATGAGAGGTAAACTGAATGGGGATCGGGATGACGCTAGCAAGATGTCAGAGTGAACGGTAGCTATTCAAACGGCTGATTTGGAGAGAAGGGAGGCGTCCGCACGGCCACGTGTTGACGCGCAGTGTCCTCCTCGCCCTCCCCCGCAGCAAAAGGCTCAGGATCGGGGTGCGGCGAGGGCGGCGTGCCGGAGCTGGCCAGGCAGCCGGGCGAGTCGCCCCCCGCATCACACCTGTCGCCCACGCAAAAACGTTTCACGGGCGACGCGCGGCGCGGCGCGGCGACACCGAAAAACTCGCCCCGGGCGCCGGCTGTCGCTGCCGCTCTGGAGGCCTTCTTTCTCGCCGGCGTTGTTCAGCCCCGCCTCTGCCCGTCCACACCGCTGGAACCGCCACCCCGCCACCGTCAGCCACCGCTTCACTCTCGTCCTTATCCCGCCCCCCTCTCGCCTCGCGACCCCCTCTTGCCTCGTGCCCCCTCTCACATGGCGCCCCCTTCTCGCCTCGCGCCCCCTCTCACCACTCGCCTCCCTCTCTCCTTGTGCCTCCCTCTCTCCTCGTGCCCCCTCTCGTCTTGCGCCCCCCTCTCGTCTCGCGCCACCCTCTCGTCCCCTCTCATTTCGGGTCCCCTCCCGCCTCGTGCCGTCTTGCCTCGTGCCCCCCTCTCGCCTCGTGCCCCCCTCTCGCCTCGTGCCCCCCTCTCGCCTCGTGCCCCCCTCTCGTCTCGTGACCCCTCTCGCCTCGCACCCCCTCTAGTCTCGCGCCCCCTCTCTTGTCTCCTGCTTCTCTCGTCTCAAACCCTCGTCCTCACTGTCCTCCCTGTCCTGTTTTCTGCGTCGGATGCAACGAACCGCTTGGCGAATCAGTTCCCTGAGTGGCAGCGGAATTCAGCCGATAGACGCTGAAAAAATTGTGACGACAAAGCTGGGGGCGCTGCCATGTCGTTAGCAGCGCATTGGGAAGATCCTTGATTTGCAGCTTGTAATGACGCAAGTGATGAGAATACTGGAGATGCGTACAATGAAAGTAGGTCAGGTATATCCTAACAATAAATATAAAATGAGTCACATGGGGAAGAATCTTCGTCTGTTCATTGCATTGCTAATAGTTATGTAACTTCTAGTGATAAACGACACATAATCACAAAACTCCGTTAGTACTATATGGAGAATATTCTTCCTTTAAATTTTTTATTCGAAGATTACGAGAACTTGAGATATTATAAATGAATGCGGTACACGGTTTTCTAGGAAATATAAGTCTTGCTGGTACAAACGCTTATGATTCCACAGGTATAATTCAAGCCGTAGGGGAAATATGATATATATTCTTATTTCCTGATGAAACTGATTAGGAGGAAATGCATTTCTTTTCACATAATATTCTGAAACACGAATAGCAATTGAATAATCTATAAAATAATAATAATAATAATAATAATAATAATAATAATAATAATAATAATAATAACCACATTCACACTCTGCCTTTTCGAATACAACCCACAATTCGAGACAAGGAAAAACTTTCCGAAAGACCGCTATTAAAACTTTGCCGAATCGATAGAAAATATCATTGATCTGTATTCAGTCAGTCCCTCTAAGGGTGCCTTTGAGAAGTCTTCAAAAAGGAAAAAAAGAAAAGCGTGGATTTGGAAGTTGGTTGACACGACTTCATGATGAAAGTGAAATATAACGATGCAAAAAATACAAATAAGTAAATAATACGGTGGAATGCTCTGAAGATGACAGAATAGACTAGGAAATTAAATAAGAGAGGTGTGGGCCGGTCAAAGGGAACTGAGTTGAAGACGAAAAGTTAAAGAGAAATGTAACAGAAACTTTCATACAGACGATACGCTCTCGGGGGAATATCAGATTCAGGGAAGAAAAATATGAAATAGTGAAGTTCTGGGAACAACATACGACAATAAGCTACATTTCAATGTCTCGAGAAAACTAAACTCATGCGTTGACAAGTACTTACTTTACATGTGGCAGCTGGATGTTTCAATCAGATGCCAAGAGAGTTGTGTAAGTTACAAGGATGGAACTCACCTGAAATTGAGAAGAAAAAGAAAGTCAGTTTTACCGTAACGTAATAGCAGCATATCACAAAAACATTACTACAAATGTTATTAAAATATTTCTCGAAATTTTCCTTTTATCCTTTCTTAAGTATAGTTATTTTAGTTTCTCAAAAGCAACGAACAGAATACATTTACAAGTACTGTATCAGTAATGCAGTAAATTATTGTGTATTTAAGTTATTCTGTCTCTCCGTTCACAGAGTTAGAAAGTAAGTACACCCATATAACACTAATAATATTAAAATATATTTTTAATATTCAAAACAAGTAGGCATTACGATTATTTTAATCATTAATTCGATGTTCTTTCTCTATACAGCCACATTAAAATCTGATTAATTGAATCTCAGTTAAGGATATTAGATTAACACACACGCGTTATTTGTTGGACGGTATTCTTCAATTACGAAACATTTACGAGAAACGCATCAATCGAAGAAAAAATAAATTGCATGGGAGTTGCATCACAGGACACCAACAGGAGATTGCGGTGGCGCCAGTCACAACCTCCCCCCCCCCCTCCACGCCATTTCCTCCACGCCTTTCACGCTCCACTCCGCCGACCCGAACATGACAAATCGAAGCCCACGGCCACTCTCATATCTACGCGTATTTCACATCCCAGGAGTTTCAAAAACTTTTCCCCCAAGGATATTTCTCGGTAGCTTTCTTTTTAAATTTATTTCATTATTCCGGTTCCCGCTAAGATATTTTTCCAGAGTTCCGGGAATCGATTTATCTGTTACGTTTCTTATTCCCCCACGCCAAAAACACGCGCACCCACGACCCGGACCCTCGTCATATATTCTCGTCTCTATCTGCAGCACGTCGCACGTTCAAAAGGGAACCCGAGGCGAGAAAACGCACAGGAACTTGTAACTTTTTAAGTCTCCTTCATTTCGGAAGGAGGGGAGACTAGAATGAAACCGTACACAGAGATAGAAAAAAACAAAACAACCGCGAATCGAAGGGGGGCGGTCGCAGGGGCGGAAGAGGAAACGGGGCTGTCAATTTCGCGGTGGAGCACTTGCGTGAGGGGAGAGGGGGATACCGAGGGACGTTGAGGGAGGGAATGTTGGAAGGAAGGGATGTTGGGGTGAGGAGTTGATCGAGGGGAGAGGGTGTTGGCGAATTTTGCCTGTGATGGCTGGGTTACATTTTTGATTGATTGATTGACTGATTGATTGACTGCTGATTCCGGGCGCGAACGAAGGTAATTAGTCCCGTAAATGTAGTGCATAACCTTTCATTGAGAGGTGGCGGTAATCTTCCTCCCTGGACGGTGAGATCGAGTGACGACCTACCGTCGGTTAGCACAATTTTCCCCAACTAGGTATCTCCCACCAGTGGGTACTCCCCTTATACGGGACAAGCTAAAGGCTCCCAGCTGGTCTTCCGGCATGTGTGGTAGTGTAGAGCATGCCAGTGTAAGTGTATGTAAGGAAGGGGTGAGGTCAGGGTAAGGAAGAGAAGGAAAGATCGCGGTTCGTGGCCGGTTTGTTAGGTACTGCTCCGGCACTCGCCTGGCCACCACGGAAAACCGGTCGCTAGACAGCTCCTCCTCTAGACGGCGACAGAATTCGTCGCAGGGTTGCGGTTGGAGGGTGAAGATGGTAGGTGGTTGGAATGGGGACTGAAGGGGATGTTCGGGGAGAAGCGTTGGGTGCAAGACCGAGGACAGGGTCCGCTGAACCCGACGCTTGTGTTGATCCGAGAAGGACAGAAGGAATAGATTGGGGTTGAAAAACGGGCGAGCTGCAGCGAAGGGAAATGCCCAGAGTTCACTGAAAGGGTGCCAATACAACCATGAAGATACGAGCGGAACGGGGGGGTGGATTAAGCACAGAGAAAGAGAGAGAGAGAGAGAGAGAGTAAGCAGGATCGAAGAAAGGCAGGAGATGGAGGAAAAAGAAGTCGATCCGGAAGATGGAAACGCGAAGTTATAAAAGAAGAGACACAACACAAGGTCATCGAAGTGCACGGCAGTTTAGGGTCGGGGATTTGAAACGTCAGGTCAAAATGAATGTCCAGGAGAACAACATAGAAAGCGATTGAGATGGTTGATGCTGGCAGATACTGGAACAAGTGGTTGACTCGTGGAACAATAAGCAGGCTGGCATCTGCCAGTTAGATAAGGCAGGTGCTGCGACCGACTACGCTTCAGGCGAGGGTTGAGACGCAGCAGAGCGTCGTGGTGAAGCCGTGAACAGGCGAGTAAACGAGGGAAGAGTGAGTAGACAGGTGACCAAACAGACGCCTCAATTTTAAATTCAAAATAGTTTTAGTAGAGAAAGCAGTACTGTTAATAGACCATTTATAAAAATATCGCTTTAAATTCACATTTTAATAATGAAAAACAAATATAAAATAAATATAAATAAAAACAAATATAAATTGAAATAATATACAATAGCAATTTTTACAAGTTAAGTTTAAAAATACCTTCTTTATTTATTAAATTGCACCTCCATTATATATTATTTGAAGCTACCCTCATCGCACCACCCTCATCAAGCAGTAAATGGGTGAGCGGGTGGTTAAGTGAGCTGGCGGACAGGTGTATGGATAGTTGGGAGCATGGGTGATTGGGTGGATTTGTAGGTGGGTGGATGGGTGGTTGGGTGGATGGGTGGGTGGGTGGGCGGGTGAATGGGTGAGTGGATGGGTGGTTGGATGAATGGATAGTCGGGTGGATGGTTGGATGGGTGGTTGGGTATGTGGATGAGTGGGTAAAGAGGGAAATGAGAACAGGCGGACGGATGGGTGGGCGTATGGACTACTGGCTGAGAAGGCGGGCACGCAGGCGGGTCGATAGGTGAATGGCGATGTGGGGAACTAGGAAGACGACTGAGTGGACAACCAATCGCGAGGGCCGACAAGCCAGCAGGAACGATCACGAGCAACTTGGCGAGCGGGAGGGCGGGCGATGTATTTGGACAGTGCAACACCGCGCCGCCCATAACCCACCGCCGCAGAAGCAGGCGTCTCCGCAGCCCTTACGAATGCACGCGGGGCGAGCAAAGAAAAATAAAGGGCGTCGCGGGGCGATGCCCCCCCCCCCCTTCGCCGTGCACGTCACGCCCTCCCGAGCACTGAAAAGGGCCGGCGGCGAAGGCGCTGTCAGGGCAGAGGAGCCCTCTGGCAGAAATTGCCCGCTATCCTGTGAGCTGCTGGTCGGGATCACAGGTCAAGAAGAATGTGCGAGCAGGACGTGGCGGGAGTAGCCATTGTAGCAACGACGTCGGAAAAAAACGAGAGAGGTAAAGAAACAAACTGATTGCAGAGGATGGCAGAAAGCCAATTTTCTGGAAGTGGAAGAGAACTCCCTAAAATGTCCCCCTCCCTGCACTTTCGTAGACTGCTATAACTACAATACTTCTTGCAAACTATGGAAAAGCAGAAATAGCAATTTAGAAAATGCGTAGGTGACAATAAAATACACTTGTACTTTTATCATAAATAAAAAAAATGTTTTTAATGTAAAAGTACTTGCCCTTGGAATAGAGTTTTGCATGATAAAGGTACTGGTACTAATTATTTTCGCATAATTCCGGCAAAAGTGATATTATTTCGATATCACTATCTCATACAAATTGATGTGAAAACATGAAGAAAACTCGTATCATATCAATATCAATTCAGTTTTTGTGAGTATAAAAATATAGTAAAGAGACAGAGAGAGAGAGAGAGAGAGAGAGAGGAGAGAGAGAGAGAGAGAGAGAGAGAGATCATATGAAAATAATTTTTAGCGTCAAAGATGTATTGGCTGATTGATTAGTGATTGCGATCCCTTAAACAGCAAAGGTCAATAGTCCTATTGAGTGTTATCGCAGAAGTTCTATAAGTGTTACCTAGAGTATGGCAGTGACCTTTGGTGTTCTCTGGATACCGGTATGGCATTGATACGTGACTGTAAACCTTGAATTCTTTCGGCTTTCTTTTCAAATTTGCTTTATTCACTGCATTACCAGAGGTACTCAGGGTTTTTTCTCTCTTTCTTTCAATACGCGATACCACAGCCCTTTCGCCAGGAACTAGGAATATCGCCACCCGCAGCTCCCCCTTCGGGAGCTTATTGCACACATTAATAAACTTTACCGCACTCATATTCAGCCCCCCTCCCGCGCAGCATCACCCCTTGATGCCGGGGTAGAGCAGTCCATTTCACTAACATCTAATTCCCGAAGATACCTAGACTGCGCCGGGCAGTAGCTATGCGTCCCAATTTAAAACGAGGCCGTCCTTTAAATCACCATAGCTGCGCAGCCCGGCGCGTCGCGGCGGGGCACAACGGGCTGGTGAGAGGCGGGGAGAGGCGGGGAGGGGCGCTGCGGGGCGCCTAATGAATCAATGGAAATTGAAATGAATCGAGTGAGGCGCAGTAAAATTTCGTTCCGCGCTGGTCGCCCCCCACTCCCGCCTTCCCCATCCCAAATCTCCTTTCCCCGACCACCCATCAACTCGCGACCACCCCTTCACGCCAACCCACTCCTACTCATAATCTTCCCTCTCCGCCTCCCCCTCCAAACATTCCGTTCCCGCCATCCCAATCTACCGATTTTCCCACGTATTCACTCATTTTCTTCCCTCCCGGCGCATTATCACCTCCTCCCACCCGTATCCTCTCAATATCTGCTTCTCTTCACCATTCCTTCCCACCAATGTGTTTCCGCTTGTCCTCCCATCTCTTCCCGCCCAAACCTGCCAAACCCCGTCTCCCTATCTATCCGCGCCCATCCCTGCCAACCCCTGTCTGCCCCTGCTCATCCTCACCCTTACACTCGCCGCCACCCCTCCACACCAACCCACCCCTACCCATCATCTTCCCTTTCCTCCACTCCCATTACACATTCCGTTCTCGTCATCCCTCTCTACCTATTTCCTCCTACCTCCACCTACACCTTACCCTCGACGCATATCACCTCCTCCCCGCCCGTATCCTCCCAATATCCCCTCCTCTCCGCCAGTCTTTTCCACCAACGCCTTCTCAACCGCTCTCATTCCCTTCCCGCCCATTGTCTCCCGGTCCACCCGCTTCCATCCCCGCCCGTCCACGATTCCCCCGCCTCTCCCACGCCGTCGTGTTGTGTCGCATCCGACAGTTTCCCCGCTCCGCCCACGCCGTGCCACGCGGCGTCCCGTCGTGTTGTGTCGCATTCGGCAGTCGCGATGTGCGGCATGCGATGCACGATGCGACGCTTCGTCGAGCCCATCGCCGCGCGCTGATGCGTCCGGCGCAGCCACGCGCCGAGTCCACTCAGGATGCACTGCATCGCTCACAGGTAAATTGTCGGCGCGTGCGGACATGCGAGATAGGCGTAGATTTGAATGCTATAAAACAATGTCAGAGGGTTTTTTTTTTCAGAAATATCTGTAACCTATTCATACGCTTTATATACGCTATTCATAGGTTGTGGTGCTCTCTGTCGTTTAAGAATGGTCCTTTAAATTGCACAATCACGTCTCAGTAAGAAAATATTTTTTTAGAATGTGCTCTACTATTCGTAGTACCTCTGACACCGAAATACCGAGTGGCAATGATTATATATAAAGAACGATTACAACGAAGTAGATAATCGTATCGATAATCGAACGATTACAACGTAGTAGATCGTAATCTTAGAGTGTCCATGCCCAGACCTCATAGAACTAGCCGAACAGATTTGTTTTCAGGAAAGTTGTAATAGATTGTGGGGAGGGGCTAGAATCGCATTGTTGGGGATGAAAAATAAGCATATTGAGTGCTGCGCGTATTACGTCATAAATGACCGTAGCGAATTATTCAGACACTGTCATAAAATGAATCGAAATTCATGTTCAAATCACCCTAGAATGAAAACGATTTTTGACATTGAAACAGCCTTTATGATAATTCTCGATCATTCAGGCACAAATGTCTGTTCATTTGAAAATAATAAAGTTAACGATGTTATGGGAAAGCACCATACCTACTTACTGACGACTGTGCCAACATACAACATTCGTTAGATTCGATAAATTGTATTGCGACCAAATTGAAACAGTGAAAAAAAATGAAAAGTTCTACAGTATCATTAAAAATGTGAATGTAAGACGTTCCTTAATAGGCGAAAATAGAGGAGTACACTATAAAAGCAAAGTTTGCTACATATTTCATTCTAGCTCAAAAGATTAGCAGTGTGGATCAGATATCTATTAATAATTAATCAATATGCTGCGTCGAAGATACTGTGTTCCATCGCAGTTAAAGAAACTCCATGTAATAACTGAACTATACAAAGTAAACAAAGAAGACCGTATGAAAATAAAAAATGCACTATGAACAATAGTTAATTTGCTGTTAACGCGAATTTTTTATGGTTTACTATTGTTGAAAATATCCAAGCAATATAAATATAAATGTAATATATGTTGATATTCTTAATCCTGATTGTCCTTCTAATGCTTCTTATTTGGGATTACTATTTCATTAAATGCTTCAACAGAATTCTACTGATTTTTTTTTGTAACAGGTTGTGCAGTACACTTATTCTATTCAATAAAAAAAATGTTTAAGTACCAGCTTCGTTATTCTTCGCGTTTAAAGCCGGAGTAAGAAACTGTAAATTGCTTTCGTTACGCCTTTAAACACATTCCCTTTAATCGCTATTTGTTTAAAAAACCCGCAGAGCATATTTAACTCTCACGGAAGTAATTTTTTATCCTTTCTCTCCCTGAACAGCATTTACTACATCTCCGGCACCGCGCCGCATTTCAGTCAACGCAGTTACTTCACAATTACGCGTGGGGCCGGTTGGCAAGCGTGTCAGAGCTTCGGGTCACGAGTTCCCGTCCCAGAGCGCCCGTCGTTAATGAATTACCAGTCATTAACGCTATTGTTAATCACTCACACGACTTCCGCAGGAAGTGATGAATAGCCGATGATAACGGTCTGATTAAAAGCGGCACGTCCGCGTCACTGGACCGCGGTGGGTGAGGGGGGGCGGAGGGGTATGAAAGCCCAACTGACAGGGCTGCATGGGTTGGGGGGGGGGCCTCCGGAGTGGAGCAGCGGTGGGCGAGACGAATATTTGGCACGAGAAGTGGGCATTCCACATGAGCAAAAAAATTAAAAGAAGAAAATAGAACAATTTCAAGATCTCCTAATTATAAATTTAAAAAAAGCCTAAAAACTAATAAACCCCAAAGTGGGAATGTATATAGTTATAGTTATAAGATAGTTTTAGTTTGTAATCAATAAAGCCTTCCCTAACTGCACAAGCCAAATCGGCTGCAGTTATACATAATGTACCCCAAAGACCAATAAATTCCTGCCTTTCCAGGGTAACTGGAGGGGGGGGGGGAACTGAAAAAAAAAATCCACATGAGAACGCGGGTGAGGAGCCGGATGAACCCCGAAATCAATAAAATGTCTGTCAGCGGGAGAAGCAACGAAATCAAATGTGGTATAGTCGCTGGGAGAAGAAATTTCGGTGGCTAGATCTGCGCGTTGGTAATAAACATTGAATGATTTAAACAGTGTGAGTGAAGATGAAGAATTATCAGGGAAAGTAGATTTCACGGTGGTTGATGAGGAGATAATTGAAATAATAATTGAGGATAGCGCATGGATAAAATAAAAAGACACATTGAAAATCAAGAATGTTCAAAGAATGAGGCGTGTAAGTCGCGAAAGCACGGAATGAAAGCAATACACTTGAGAGAGAGCACTCCCCACCAGAGACAAGAAAAATATTTGCAAGAAGGACAATGCAGACGATAAGCAAGAATTAAACGTTTTGTGTGAATTAAATGTTATTGGTTGAATTAAATGGAATTACTGACATGCACTGACCTCACAATGAGACATCCGATAGAAGAAAGACAGGCAAACATTGGGGAGAAAGGAAAGGAATGAGATCATAAATGCCTACTCATGGTAGAGGGACACGAATAAACCTAACACAGGATTTGTCTCACACATTTCAGAAGCAGGTTGGAGTGATGCTGGAGGGGGGCCAGAAGGGGGGTGATTGGAAGGGGAGGGGTTGTTGAGTTGTGAGATGCGTTGGAGAATGGATGAATATACTGGATCGGAGGGATCGGGTAAGAAGGGCGAGATAGTGTTCTGTCTGAGATAGTTGTATTGGATAGATTGGGTTGATTGGATAGGTTTGACAGATTGGATAGGATGAACTGGTTTGGGAGATTGCGTACACTGGAGAGGTTGGATAGATTGGAGATTAGGCAGGTTGAATTAAGTTGGATCGGTTAGCTAGGAAGAGTAGGTTGGATTAAGCAGGATAGGTTGGATAGGTATAGGTAGGTTGGTTTAAGTTGGATAGGTTGGGTAGGTATAGGTAGGTTGGTTTAAGTTGGATAGGTTGGGTAGGTATAGGTAGGTTGGTTTAAGTTGGATATGTTGGGTAGGTTAGGTAGATTGGGTATGTTAGGCAAGTTGAATAGGGTGAATTAACTTGGATAGGTTACGTAGGTTGACTAGGTTGGATTAAGTTGTTTTAAGTGCGGTTGGTTGGAAGAGAGAAGCGGTTTGAGTAGATTGGTGGTTTCGGTGTGTGGTTGGGCGGTTTCACCGAGGAGTGTTCGTGTGGATCGCATTGGATGGACGGGCAGATACGTCAGGTGGCAGATGGGAGGGTGGAAGAGTCGAGTGCAAGGCCAGGGCACGGGTGGGCATTGGGCCGTTATGGGAGGTTTAGCGGGGAGGGAGGGTTGGTGGGCGAAGCGGGCGACAGAGCCCGGCAGTAACCAGCCTGCGCGACACGTGGGCGCCGGCGTCTTGTTAGCGCCCGCCGTTGGATCTTCACCGCCTCCCCTCACCTCCCCTCCCCACCCTCTCCCCCTCCCTCACGGCCTCTCGGATGATGAATATGCCGCGCGACGCCCGTTTTTACGGCCGAGTTCATTCAGGTGGCCGTGGAAAGCGGGAAAAGCCGGCGGGGCCGCGGCCAGTTAGGCCGGGTCATTAATCGTCCGGGGGCAATTAACCCTGGCCGCGTCAAAAATGGGGATCAGCCTGATCCGCAAGATGAAAAAGTTGAATAAGGAAGCGTGACACAAACAGGAAATTTACGCCCCGGTCGTCCAGACGGTGGTTTATAGTTGGCCCGGAATCCGGACGAATTCATAGAACCGTTCAGAGTTGAAGGGACAAAGATTCGGCTAATCGTTGGTAACTAATTCAATTGCGTCGCAGGGTTTTCAATGTTTACTTGGAATGTCAGCAAGTTACGTTTTATAATGAAGAATTAAAATGATTTATTAATATTACTGTATATTTCGGAAGCCCTATGGATTTTTTAATGTTAATACATGATAATAATTTCTACTTGCAATTGTGGAGTTCATAAAATAATTATTTTTGGGTACTCCAATTTTCATAAAAGGTAACCTTTAACACGAAATTAGGGTTACTGCCAAAAGAGAAGTGTAATAACAAAGTAATTTATTAGAAGAAGAACTTTTATTACAACACATTCATATTTAATTTTATTATTACTAAAATGAAGATGCATATTTGTAGCAATGGAGAAAAAACCTTTTTCTTGCGTTATAACCGTAGTTGAAACTATTTCTTATTCGTTAAGCATACGTTTCATTTTATTAATATCTACTTGCTGAACAATGGCTAGTAATGGCTGAAAATGTGTATGGAACCTCGAATAAATACACTTTACAATTCTGTATTAAAATATTATAATTCATTATCGCGGTATTAAACTATCTTACTTTGGATCATAAGTTATGTCGAGACACGTTTGAAGCACGTTTCATATCTTAAGAAATGAAAATGTAATTTACGGAAGTTGCAAGGTCTGAATAGTGGCCAACTCAACCGATAATAAGAAGTGCAATTTATTTGTATTGTAAACAACTCCCTTTGTCCCATCTCTCTCACATACATCGGTTAAACCAAATGTATTATTAACATTCCATATACAAACATTAGTGACTTGGAATGCACTAAATAAACATGATACAGACAATAACACATGTATATGCGAGAAACTACTCTACTTCTCACTGGTGTTTGGAGCGCAAGACATGCGTTGGGTTACGAGGCGCACCTTGGGTCAAGCAGCGGATCGGAATAATGAGCGTGTTGGTGTGGCGGCGGTGGATGGAGCGAACACAAGGAGCGAGGACCGGGAGGGAGCGGGGCGGGGCGGGGCGGGGCGGGGCGGGGGGCGTGGCCGCGGGCGTCGTTAACAGCTCGGGAGTAATTAACAG
Source organism: Gryllus longicercus (assembly GCA_038098605.1). Lineage (NCBI taxonomy): Eukaryota > Metazoa > Arthropoda > Insecta > Orthoptera > Gryllidae > Gryllus > Gryllus longicercus. The sequence goes on from JAZDUA010000885.1 coordinate 83,696, forward strand.
CGTGGAGCGCTGGCCGCGACAGACATGGGAGCGCCACCGGCGGCTACTGCGCGTGGGGATGTAGCCGGGAAGAAGACGCGTCGACCGTCCGCCCGGGAATCAGGATGGAATTCGTGGTGGGAACGCTGTAATTGACACTGGCACACGGTACAATCTCTAATCTACAATCCCGGGAATCAGGATGGAATTCGTGGTGAGAATGCTGTGATTCACAATGGCACACGGTACAATCTCTAATCTACAATCCCGGGAATCAGGATGGAATTCGTGGTGAGAATGCTGAGATTGACAATGGCACACGGTACAATGTCTAATCTACAATCCCGGGAATCAGGATGGAATTCGTGGTGAGAATGCTGAGATTGACAATGGCACACGGTACAATCTCTAATCTACAATCCTCGGAATCAGGATGGAATTCGTGGTGAGAATGCTGAGATTGACAATGGCACACGGTACAATCTCTAATCTACAATCCCGGGAATCAGGATGAAATTCGTGGTGAGAATGCTGTGATTGACAATGGCACACGGTACAATCTCTAATCTACAATCCCCGGAATCAGGATGGAATTCGTAGTGAGAATGATGTGATTGACAATGGCACACGGGTGACGGTATGTATAACTGTGCGGTGGAAAATAATGAATGTGATGTTGGAGTGATAGAAATGATTGGGTTAATAATATTTTCGTTTAGAAGGTATGTAATGATATTTGGAATAATAAAAGTTATTAATATTGATGAAGCTAGAGCTTGAATAATAAAATATTTTATGGCTGCTTCTGGTGATATTATATTATTTTTTGAGGATATTAATGGGATGAAAGCTGGTAAATTAATTTCTAAACCTATTCATGTGGCTGGTCATGAATTAGATCTAAAATAAATTATTGTAATTTGCGAGGATTTAATGTAATTGTAAATTATTGTAATTGTAAAACCGTCATTCTAATTGTTAAACTGTCATTGTGATTATAAAACTGTCATTGTCATTGTAAAATTGTCATTGTCATTATAAAATTGTCATTGTCATTCTAAAATTGTCATTGTCATTGTAAAATTGTCATTGTCAGTGTAAAATTGTCATTGTCAGTGTAAAATTGTCATTGTCAGTGTAAAATTGTCATTGTCATTGTAAAATTGTCATTGACCATTGACCAGATCCATTTTTGAATCACGATTATACTGAATTATCAAACACACTAAAACTGCCGTCTCTCGAATCTTTGCGAAGTGTGAGAGATATGCAATTTCTGTATAAAATGTGTAATAATGTTTTGAACTGTCCTGAGCTATTAGGCGAATTGAATTTTTTTGTCCCAAACAAAATCACGCGCAGATTTAAAACATTCTATACACCAAATTATAAATTATTATATACTGGTAATATGCCAATAAACAGAATGAGTACATTAGCCAATAGTTTCGAACTAGACTGCTTTTGTGATAACATGAATATTACCTTCAAGTTTATAAAAAACGCTGTATATAAATATGAATAACTTTGTATTCCTGATTGATATCGTTGTAATTGTAATTTTTATATATTAAAGCTGGATTATTCCTGTTTTAGGCTTTAAGGTTTCAATATTGAGATATGATTTGTCGTAACCACTTTCAAACACCATATATTTTTGATGTACCTGAGGCTTGGTCAACAATGATTACTTGCTCAACATTATTTCATTGTACTTGCATCTATGGCCCTTTTGGGATATTCGTCGAGCATCCTTACCGATGTGAGAAGGATAAGGGGGAAATAAAATACCCCTCACTAGATGTACAAAAACTTGAATAGGACCAATCACTCTGTTTTCGTCGATTATCTTATTATCTCATTACTACTTATTTCATATCGTAAAAACTGATATTTGATATTGATATTTCATATTAATGTTTCTGACTGATATTTCATATTGTAAAAACTGATTCATATTGTATTTGATAGAATACCGAACATGTTATAATTAATTTCAAATATGTACAATTATTGTAAATTGGACAATTAGTCCGTGAAATATACTAAATAAATAAATAAATAAATAAATAAATAAATTGACATTGTAAAATTGGCGTTGTAAAATTGTAATTGTAATTGTAAAATTGTAATAGTAAATTATTGTAATTTGCGAGGTTTAAATTGCGAGAATACGAAAAAAGGAGATTCGTACCGGGACGGTCGATGACGGACGTTCCAGGTCGGGACCGCGCCGAAACTTCCGCTGCCAGAACTGATGGTCCCGTAAGGGTCAGAGCCAACAGCGACCGGACGATCAGTCCCAAGGCGGTCCTTTCACTGATCGATTAGTATTTTCGGACGCGTCAACTACAAAGGCCATTCGTCCCGCAAGTGTATATATGTATTCGAAAGGTGATCTTCCGCCGCTAGATGGCAAATGCTGCGCAGAACTACCGTCGGCTAGCGAGGTTTCTCCAACCAGGTATCTCCCACCAGCGGGGCACCGCCCCATCTGGATACAATCTCTAACTTCCCCAACGGTCTCCCGGCACGTGTGGTAGTGTTGTGCCTGTAAGTGTAATACTTTGTAAGTAAGGGGTGATGATACAAGGAAAAGAAAGGAAATACCACGTGAGGTCCGTGACCCGTTTGTTAGAGTACTGCTCCGGTATTCGACTGGTACTTATTGGAGAAACCACGGAAAACTGCTGATCAGAGCAGCCGTCCACTACAATTCTCCGCCAGACAGTGACTGACTTCGACTAGCTATGTACCGAGTGTCAAAAATCTTGCCACCATCGGCATTCGCACCTAGGACTTCCCGGTCCTAGGTACTGCTGTTACTTCAGTTGATGCCCTGAGCCACCTCCCTCGTTTACGACTGTCGATGCAGGGATGGTCGGTGTTGGGGGAATTTGCACCGGGTTCATTGGCGCTGTAGCGATTGAACTGAAACGGCGTGTGTCGCGGAGTGCCGACAACCACTGTGTAACTGCGGAGCGCGGGATGAGCGGCAAAGCAGCGAGGGAGCCGGCAGCGCCGAGGGAGTCGAACTGGTGGGGGAGGATTCCTGTGGGCCGCGTTCGGCCTGGACCACCGGGCGTGTTGCAGCGCGCAGCCCGGCCGACTAACGGGCGCCGGGGCGCCGACGACGGCCTGGGATGCTGCTTTACAACCGCCGGCTGCCCCGCCCCGCCGCGCCGCGCCGCGCCTGTCGAGTTACGAGAGGTAACGGAGCGGGGCCGCGAAGCACGGAGCGGCGTGGACAGGGACGGGGCGGAGCAGGAAGAGGTGGTGCGGGGAGTGGCGGGGAGGCGCACGGCGTGGAGGAGCGGGGCGGGACATGATGGAGCAGGGCAGGGCAAATCTCATTAATATAATTTTTTAATGAATATTCTTTACGGTTACGACAAAAACAACATATGTAGATACACTAAACAGATGTATTAAAAATTATTTTATACAATGAGTTCCTTCCTCCAGAAAAAAACTCTTATATTGTCCGTAATCAGCATCTCCCAAGAAGTGAATTACAGATTTAGAAGTATGTTTGAAATTAATGGAAACGGAGTTAACCACTATTTTATTCAATATAATACGCTGAGTTTTAAGTTATTAACATAAATAAAAATTGAAGGAAAAATTGGCGCTACTACAACAGAAAGAGGTTGAATTCCTGATGCCAACGTCTCTAAATAACTAATTTCATGCTAAGGGGTACCACGGCTAAAAAAGGAAGAAAATAAGTACGAAGACTACTACGTTGTTCAATGATCAACAGTAAATGCTTTCTTTAAGGGTCATTCAAAGAATCTCCAACCCGTTTTAGGAAAAAAAAAGTTTTATTGAAAATGCATTAAAAAATCTAGCCACCTCAGTCCAAAACAGCACTGTCATAGTACAAGTCCTATAAAGACCATGAAAATTCAACTGATATACAAGAACAAGAAACACAAAAATATGTCCAATAATACCAGCATTACGACTTTAATTTTCATACGCGAAGATCCATGTCACGTCCGACACGTAACAAATCCCATTCGGCATTTCACGATCAATAACGTCATACTTCAATGTCATTCGGAAGCATTTCCCGACGATTTAAAGAGTGCACAATTTGTATTTAAAGTGCATTCGAATATTCATCTTCTTCAGCCCAAAGGGGAGCTGTCACCGCAAAGTCGCAACGCTCCATGTAAAATGCAACGCGGCGGCGAGCACGCAAAAGTCTCGCGCGACAGAATCCGTGTGTGCCGGGAGGCGGCTTGGTTCGCGGTGACAGCACCGCGAGGCCAGAAAGACGGCGACGGTTGCGGCGAGCGTAGTGGGGGTGGCGTGCGTTGTGAGGGCGGCGAGCGTAGTGGGGGCGGAGAGCGTAATGGAAGCGACGAGCGTAGTGAGGGCGGCGAGCGTATTGAGGGCGGCGAGCGTACTGGGGGTGGCGAGCGCAGTGGGGGCGGCGAGGGTGGCGGAGGTGGCAGGGGTATTGGGGGCGTGGCTGGCGTGGGTGGAGCGGGCGGCGGGATTGGCAAAGACGGTGAGGTCGGCGGGGGCGGCGGGGGCGGCGGGGCGGCGAAGGCGGCGGGGGCGGCGGGAGCGTAGCGGGGGCGGCGGGAGCGTAGCGGGGGCGGCGGGAGCGTAGCGGTAGCGACGGAATCGAAGGGGGCGGCAGTAAGTGGTGCGGGCGGAGGGGACGTGGTGAGGCGGCGGTGACGACTGGAGCGTGGCGGGGACGGCGGAAGCGTGGCGGGGGTGGAGCCACCCACGCCGCGAGGCGACGGCCCGCGTGGGCGAAAGCGCAGCAGCCTGAGCTATGGCTTCGACCAGTTCGTTCGAGGCTGCCAGGAGGTCGGTTAGGAGCGACGGAAGAGGTGAGAAGTTGAGAGAAGGTAGCTGAATAGCTGGGAGGGGAGAGGGAAGAGGTCGTTCGTTGGCGGCTGAGCGACTGACTCTGGCTCTCGCTCTGGCTCGTGTAGTGTCGGTTGGTGTAGTGTCGGTAGGTGTAGAGTCGGTAGGTGTAGTGTCGGTAGGTGTAGTGTCGGTTGGTGTAGTGTCGGTTGGTGTAGTGTCGGTTGGTGTAGTGTCGGTTGGTGTAGTGTCGGTTGGTGTAGTGTCGGTTGGTGTAGTGTCGGTTGGTGTAGTGTCGGTTGGTGTAGTGTCGGTTGGTGTAGTGTCGGTTGGTGTAGTGTCGGTTGGTGTAGTGTCGGTTGGTGTAGTGTCGGTAGGTGTAGTGTCGGTTGGTGTAGTGTCGGTTGGTGTAGTGTCGGTTGGTGTAGTGTCGGTTGGTGTAGTGTCGGTTGGTGTAGTGTCGGTTGGTGTAGTGTCGGTTGGGGTAGTGTCGGATGGTGCGCTGTCATTCTGGGAGGAGTATGAGAGATACTTTAGATATTGATGCGTAATTTTAATACTACCTCAAATTCTGCTAGGAAGAAAATTTTACTTCCTAAGAAAGAAACCAAAATTGCCAAGTTTCAATTCGAAGGTAATAAAAATGTCCCTAATTGTCATCATTTTAACAAATTTCTTAATTTTTGAGATGCAAGTCATTAGAATTTCACCTCGAGACATGCTAGTGTCTTATTGATTATTTTGCAATCTCCAGTGTGTATGCTCTACTGTAGGTTTAATTTTTGTGGGGTTTTTATTTAAACTCCATAGACGAGAATCGATGTTTCGACAATACGTAACTTAAAACAACTGTAGCCTCTAGCAGAAGCAGCCTCACGCCTGGTACATGTGAAAAAATTAATTTATCATTCTGCATCATTGCCTGCAGTGGAAAATTTATAAATGAATATTGAGAGGAATTGTATTAGTTCTCTCGTGAAATAATACAATTAAAACAAATGTATTAGGCCTTGGGGACATTTTATTCTTTAAATTAGCATACTTACGGTAAATGATTATCAATATTTTGCAAAGATCACTGACCCGAAAAAAAGCATCTGTTCCCGAATCATGAAAGTATATTATTCACAGCTCTGACATTCTATATAATATATTAAAGAAAATGAGAACTCCCCGCTAACACCGAAGATTACGCATAGGCCTGTAGATCGTGACATTTTTGGGAAGTATAAAAAGTGACTTTTAAAATTCGTGTTTTTTCCAACTTCAATTAGACCATCTTCATGAGAAAACAGTTCGTCAGTTCATAAAATCGAGACGCCAGAATTAAACGATAAATCTTTGTTGCACATGCTTAATTAGGCTCGTATTCGGTAACAGCGAATATTCATTTTATTAATTACATAGAATATTTCAAGTGAATTATTTTCAGCTTATTATTTACAGATCATTACATGCTATGCGAGATTCATCGTTATAAATTAATACATACTGATTATTCAAGTTAATTATGCAAAAATATTAGTAATATTCATTATAAATATTGATTTGCGTACTCATTGAATCACACTTCTGCCTCAAATCCTCTAAATCCCACTATTTCCAATTTTGAATAAACGTTTCAAAACGCTTCACGTCAATAATTTGCGTCTATTAGACAAAAAACGCACAAGAGAACGTTTGCTCAATACTGCTACATCAGCACCAACTCTCCGGTCTAACCAGCAGCCCTTCATTTTATCCGGTCTACCCAGCACCTCTTCATTTTATCCGGTCTACGCAGCACCTCTTCATTTTATCCGGTCTACGCAGCACCTCTTCATTTTATCCGGTCTACGCAGCACCTCTTCATTTTATCCGGTCTACCCAGCACCTCTTCATTTTATCAGGTCTACCCAGCAACTCTTCATTTTATCCGGTCTACCCAGCACCTCTTCATTTTATCATCTTCCCCATCTCTAGCGCCTTATTGCGGTCCTCTATTTCCCTCTCCTCTCCAGCCCTAAGTGTTGTCACCGCCGCGCCGCGCCGCGCCGGGCTGTCCCCGTGATGGATCTGCGCATGCGCGAGCAGGTAGCGCGCCCAGCCCCGCGCCGTAAGAACACAATTAGTTATGAGTTACGCGCCCGCGCCGGCACCCTAACAAGGCGTTTCTTCCGCGGCGCGGTCGCGGCCAGCAACACGCGTCGCCGCCTCGCCAGAGCGATGGCCCCCGCGCCTGGAAACGGGTTCCGGCGGCCCTGCCGCGTGTTGAGAGACGGCCCGCCGCGGGAGAGCGGAGCTGAATCGACGGACAGTTATTCCTGTTGGTGAATGGTTTTACGAGAAGCAATCCCCCTTAGAGGCCGATTAAGAGTGGTCATTTACCTCCGTCAGCCTTTCTACTGCTTGTCCCCGTGATGCAGGGGTTTGGAGTGAGGGAATATCGATCAAAGGCGCGTCAACTATTTTGGTCAGTAGCTCTAAAGTTCAGTGCACGTTGTAGATAGAGAGATGGACGTATTCCCGCCGAAACGTGAGATCCGGCGCCGACATGCACGTCGTCCTTTGGATTTTTCCTATCCTTGTGTCTCCCCGCTAGGTGAGGGTATTGCAACAATCGATGCTTGGGCTGATGTATGAGAGAACCCTCCGCAGAATACAGCTGAATTACAGAGCAGTTAATGTTGAATCGTTTTACTATAAGTAGTCCCCCTTACAGGCCGTTTAAGAGTGGTCATTTACCTCCGTCATCCTTTCTACTGCTTCTCCCCGTGATGCAGGGGTTTGGAGCGAGTGAATGTTGATTCAATTATTTTGGCCGCTAGCCCGAATCAATTATTTTGGCCAGAAGCCCGAATCAATTATTTTGTCTATTAGTCCGAAAGAGTTGTGCACCTTATACATATACATATAGTGGTGTTCCTTCCCCGCTAAAACGTGAGATCCAGCACCGACATGCACGTAGGCTTCTGTGTTTTCCTTCTCCAGATGTTTCCCCGCACGACGAGGGTTTTGTCGCTGAGCTAGAACAGTCGATGCTTGGGCTCGTGTGTGAGACAACCCGTCGCAGGGTGGAGCTGAATCAACGAGCAGTAAGGTCGTTGAATGATTTTGAGAAGGCTGCGCTTTTCGACAGTTTACACCTGATCATTTACCTCCTGGTCGCTGCTGCTTGTTTCCGTGACGTATGGGTTTGCAGCAAGTACCTGGATTCGAAGGCCACTGAATGGCGTGGACATTTACACCATGAGCTCGTGGTTTTCAATACCTCTGAATTTCGTTTAAACCACGTCCCATTCATTATAATTAATCATTCAACATCAGTCACCCCTCACAATCGCCTACATGCAGGGAAAAACAACGGCAAGGTATCACTTTCATTCCTCGCACATTGAAATGGAGGGCATAAAAAGGGTAAGACTACTTCCTCTTCTTTTTTCAGTAATGACCAAGACACTGATCATCAGGAGGCGCAAGAGCAGCAGCATTCTTTCTCTAACGCGTTAAGGTTGTTCATTTATGTATTAACTTAACCTAATATAACTCAAAAACAGAAGAAAAATTCAACCGCTTAACAACCGCTGCATTTACTACCGTCAACTAATTTACATTACTTTATCGAACAATTTCTAGAAAGATTACAAAGAAATCATGCAACGAACATTTTGAAAAATATTTTTAGTTGGTATAATTAACTCGTAAGAAGCGATGCAATTTTCGCGTGTAAGATTTGTGAATATTTATTTCACAGCTTTTTATGAAGAGCAGATAACAGATTTGTCATTTTACATATTGATATTATTCTACGCAGTTGTAAATACAAGCCTGTATTATATGTGCATATACCTATAATGCTTAAATCAATAAACATAGATACCACACAATAAATGGTAATGGTATTACATAATTATTAAGATGGTTTGGAATATCTAGATCGAATTAATATAATTTCCTCAATTATCTGCGGAACATCGACGACTTTATAAGAACACTGAACTTCTGAAACAACCGTGTGCAGAAAACTCTTCTTATTCGACACAATCAACTATCCTGATTGACCATGGGCGATTGGATGGCGTTATGATGGTTGTAATATAAATTTCCAAGCACTGCGGTGAGCTGAGCCAGGACGGGAAAACTATCACATGAATGTAGAATAAATATAAATATGGGTGCAGGAAGTTGACAGTTGATCATACGAAAAGACATAAGGGTGTAACGTTGGTAATGTTGGTATTGTTTGAATCACCAACGTGACGTCTTCTTTAATGAATGAAGGTTCTTTAATAAATGAATGAATGAATGAATAATGAATATTCTTCATGAACACAAAAGCATCACATCCCACTACAATATCATAACATATCATAACATAGAGTCAATAGAACGTTGTATTGTAACTTTTCTATTCCATCTTCTTATACCATTTATCTGTGACATAGCTCTCTCTCTCTCTCTCTCTATAGTATTTCTCACCGTGTTTCACCGCAGTGTTTCACGCGCATCAAACCGATTTCTCGAACGCAAAGGAGTTTGATCTCGGAAAGCTCCGCGAAGGAATTTCACGCGAATATTGTCAAAGTACCGCTTTTAGTCGCGCCATCTCGAATGCATGGCCCCGTTTCTATAACTACGTTTGCGCACAATAGAAAAATTGAGGGGAAACGCGCGCAAACTGCTTGGCGGTGGCGGCGGCGCCGCCGCCGCCGCAAAGGAAGACTGAGCGAGCAAGCAGCCGGAAATTTTCGGCTCGGGGGCGAAGGTTCGCGCATCCGTTTCCCTTTGTGGCACCTTCAAACGCCCTCATTTCACACGGCGCCGCAGCGCGACACGGGGCGGGGAGGCGGCGTTTACGGACCGGGAGAGGGCGGGGGAAAGGAGGCGGGGACGAGGAGGAGAGCTAGACGGGAGGGAGTGGCGGGGGGAAGGGAAGGAGTCGGGGAGTACACGAGGGTCGGTGGCGAGAGGGACGGGTGGTGAGGTGGCGGGGAAGGGAAGGGGCGGAGGTGAGAGGTGGCGGTGATGAGATGTGGCCGGGATGAGAGGAGGCGAGGATAAGAGGTGGAGAGAATGAGATGTGGGGGTGAGAGGTGTCGGGGATGAGTAGTGGCGGGGATACCGTGGCATGGATAGAAGGTGGCGGGGATAAGAGGTGGCGGAGATAAGAGCTGGCGGGGATAAGAGCTGGCGGGGAGAGTCAAGGAGATGGAGAGAATAAAGGTGATGTGGAGAGAGATGGTGATGGGAAGAGTGAAGTTGATGGGGAGAGTGAATGTGAAGAGGAGACTTGATGTGGAGGGGACAGAAGGTGGCCAGTAGAGGATATGGGGGGAGAGAAGGTGGCGAGGAGGTGACGTGGAGGAGAGAGGAGGTAGCGGGGAGGGGAGGTGGCGGGGACACCAGGCTGCGGGGGGAGGAGGTGGTCGGAGGAGGAGGTGGCGGGGAGAGTTGAGGTCGAGGTAAGAGGACACATTGGGGAGAAGAGCTGGCAGGGAGTGTAGAGTGGAGGTGGCAGGGAAGAAGCAGGGAGGATGCGCGAAGTACGCTGAGAGTCGGTGAGGTAACAAGAAGGGTGGACGGAACCTTGGCTGGCGCAGGAGGTGGAGAGGGCCAACAACCGGGAGAAGCGGGGCGAGGGCGCAGAGAGGGCGGCCTGGGGCGAGGCGGGGGCTCGAATTGGCTAACAGCTGCTTCTCGAGAGATGTCTGAAGAGGGCGTCGGTTCTCGCGCCTCTGCCCCGCCCCCGCCCCTCCCTCACCCCCACCCACAGCCGCCGCTTCCCGCTCCAACGCGCCAGCCAGCACGCAATATCGAAGCGTCGATTGCTTCGCGTGTTGCTCCGCATCCTCGCGATGCTCGTAAGGCCGCCTCTTTGGCCTCACCCCCCCCCCGGGCGCGGAGGCCAGGAAGAGGTACGCCCACCCGCAGTTTGCGCCGACTTTGCTCGGCCTCAGCGCCGACACCCACCCCCGCCTCCTCTTTCCTCATCGCTGCCCTCCCCCGCGGCCGGCGATCGCTTCTCGCCGCGAAGCAACCTCGGTCCTTCACTTCCGGGGCGTCGTGGGCAATTGAGATTCCTGTTTGCCGACTCTAGATTTCGGTTCTGTTCAGGCTTTGCCGGATGTTCTATTCTCGCACGTAACCGCTCTTATTCTTCTTCATTTATTCTTGACCTCATCTCTTCTCATCCTATCCGAGTTCATCGCCTCCCATTACCCTTCTCGAACACCTTTAGTTACTATTTCAAGAGGCTGTTTACGTCATTTTCTGAAGCAAACTTGAGGCACCTGATCTTACCTTGCCCTACACCTTAAACCATGCGTGATATGATTTAGAAATCACATAAATACATATTATGTCTCTCACGTCCATTTTCACGCGTTTAATATGCAAAGGCCGGAAATGAAAATTATTCAAAATGAGGAAATTACGGGATATGTAAAGCTAGTCGCCAATCAACAAAATATAGTGTCATTAAAAAATATTTATCTGAATTATACACAAACATTTTCAGTATTCATCTCGAACGTATTTCATTCTTTGAGCCGCATGAATTTTTAAATTCCTCTTTCTGTTCTAATTCTTCTATTCCTCATTTCCCCTTGCCTCTTCATTTCGTTCTAATTCTCTCCTGAGCTTCTCATCCTCACTCGTTCTACCTCTTCTGCCCCCCACCGCCATTCCACGCGCAGTTTCATTCGCCCTCCATCGTCCTTCCCTCCCTCCTTCGAGCCCCACCCCTTCCTTCCCCCTCCGCCCGCCACGCAAGCGCCTCTTTTAACGCGGCCAAAACATTTGCGCCGCCCCTGCAATGATCCAATCGCTCGCCCCCCCCCCCCGCCTCGCGCTTCCCTTCCGCGGGCCCGCGGCAAATTAAGATCTGAAGAGCTCTCTCTCCGGAAGCGGCCGCCCCGGGCCAACAAAGGCGCGCGAGGCGGCGAGGGCGGAGGGGGGCGGAGGGGAGGAGGAGGGGGCGGACACTGTCGAAGCAAGTTGCGAGTGAATGTGGGTTATACACATCGAAGTTGATAGCAGGCCGCTTATAAACTCGGGGAGCACCGAGGACCGCGGGAAGCGAGAGGGAGTGGTGGAGGGGGGAGGGGGGAGGGGGAGGAAAGGGTTGGGCGCCGTCGCCCCCGTCGCGTGGAACGAGTTTCTCCGGTGCAGCTCGGCTCATAAAGAGCGACTGCGCGTCGCTATCGCGAGGACGAGTCGCGAGGAGGGGGGGGGGGGCGGCGGCCGGCCGCCGCCGCCGCCGCCGCCGCGATAGGATGCGCGCTTATAGGTCGTAACGGAAGCGAGCGTTTTGCCGCCGGCGATTGGGGACCGGAGACAACGGGGAGAATGCGGTGGCGGTGATGGCAGCGGTGGTGGAAACTGTAGTGGTGGAATCGTGCTGAAAATATTATTAGTGTTACCGCCGGACGAATTGGAAGGTCTGGAAGAGTTGGTAGGCCTGAAAGAACTGGAAGAGTTCGAAGGGTTGGAACAACTGGATAAGTTGGAAGAGCTCAAAGAGTCGGAAGAGCTGAAAGAGTCGGAAGAGCTGAAAGAGTCGGAAGAGCTGAAAGAGTCCCAAGAACTGAAAGAGTCCCAAGAACTGAAAGAGTCCCAAGAACTGAAAGAGTCGGAAGAACTGAAAGAGTCGGAAGAACTGAAAGAGTCCCAAGAACTGAAAGAGTCGGAAGAACTGAGAGTTGGAAGAACTGAAAGAGTTAGGCGTGGAATGGCTGGAAGAGCTGAAAGTAATGAAAGAGCAGGAAAAGTGTGAAGTGCTGGAAGACCTGGAAGAGTTGGTAAGGCTGGAAGCCTTGGAAGAGCTGGAAGAGTTGGAAGGGCTGTGAGAACTGGATGAGTTGGAAGGGCTGTAGGAACTGGATTAGTTGGAAGAATTGGAAGGTGCGGAAGGGTGGGAATATTTGAAAGAATTGTCGCAGATGGTAAAGTTAATGACGTCAGTATAAGCGACATCAGTGACGGTGGGAGCCGAGGCGGTGGGAGCGTTGAACGAGAGGGAAGTTCAAGTGGTCGTGGGGGAGACTAGTGGAAGCGGCGGTGGCGGGGTGTGGCAGCATGGGCACAGGCGAGAGACAGTGAAGCCACAGAGGGCGCTACAGCGGTAACACTGGCAGTGCGAGGGCGAAGGTATGCGCCACAGCGTCGGCAGATGAGGTAGTAGCACGTAACCGAGGAAACGATGGGCGGGGCACATGAAACAAATGAAGGAAGTGATAAAATCGGCAGAGAAGATGATGGTGGAGTCGATGCTACCGGCAGCGGGAGCAAATCGCCACTCGACAAAGAACGCGAGAGAAAGAGCGGGAAGTGCCGCGTTATGCTGTCGTCAAATTAGAATCAATAGACTCCAATAAATAACTTGGGCGGGCGTGGATTTATGCGATCGGTTTCCCCCTGGCGGCAGCTGGCGCCTGTGCGTGGGAGGCGGATGCACGCCAGCCCCGCAAGACAAAAGCTCCCTCTGCAGATTGTCAACGCTTCTCGCCACCAGATGGTGCTCAATAAAGTCCCGATAAATCTCGCCGTTTTCAATGCGAGAGAAAATGTGTTTGTTTCTGTTGCACAAAATGGATTCGTTTCGCGTTACGTCTGCGTTCGCGTGTTTATACATGCTTTGAAAGCCTACTTTTCGTGGAACAAAATGTTACAACATGCTTACAAACCTATACATTTCTGTGATTATATTATTTTGTTTCATTCTTTAAAAGGAGAGATAAACCGTTCACAAATGAATGCAATGGAGATGATTGACAAATTCGTATTTTCAGGATAACTATCCGATTGTTTTGTTTAATCTTTTTGTAGCGTTTGTCTCTGATTGTGTGGTTATATTCCGAATGTAAAATGGATTATTTTTATTTCCATAGCCTTGACGAGGGGAATTATATCATTCGAAAAGTTGGCAAAACTAAAGTAGTTTTCATATACCTTACAAATACTCCGTGCTTTTGTTAGGAATATTAAATATATTCAATACACTTTGAGTGAAACAAAGTGTTCATCGAAAGAAATTTAAACCAAATCATCACGAAAGTGTGAAATGCCAAGACGAGTTTGTGAATACAAATATTCATGAATATACTGCATTCAATACCTAAGTGTTTTGGGAAAAATATTTTCTCAAATTAATTCCACGTCCATGACAAATACCTCCACCAACAACAGCTCTGCCAATCTTCCAAAATTTCCTAACGACGGTGTACTTTCATATACCTTATTGTAGAATGACGCACGTGTCACAAACGCCTGTGCAACACGAAACAGCCCGGAAACCCTGTGATGAGAGAGAATGTTCGCGCTGTTTGACACTTTGTCACTCCGACGGGTGACCTGGAAACGTCTCTTGTCACTACGCTGTCACCGTGAAAATGGCTTAGACACGTCGTGCGAACCTCCAACAATGCCAGCATCACGCAAAAGTTCGTTATCTAATAAAAGCAAGGCGTTTCCAAAATGCGAATTGAGAGGCAAAACAAGTAATTAACAACAGGAATAGACGATGGTAGATTTTCGAAAATTTTGAACTCTGAAGTAGGGACTACGAAAAACAGGTAAGAGGGAGAATGGATAACAAAAACTTAGCGATAATAATTCTTAATAAATATTCATTATTATTAATTATTAATTATCATTATTAAATTATTATTATTATTATTAAGGTATTTTTAGACCTCTGAAAAAAATTCCAAATAAAAACCCCCGTAACTGATGTTAAAGATATAGTTTTTATGTTTAGAGGGATTCTTTAACCCTCGTACCATATCTGAGGTGTTTCTTGGGCTCCATCTTTTTTACTTTGTTAATATTTTCTAGCATATTTACAGGATAATTTCAGTCTTCTAGATATGTCTTCGTGCACATATTAAGCAGTACCAAACCATTTTCACACATTTTACAAATTTTATTAGAGAAAATACCTATTTTTTCGTTACATGAGACCGATTTGACCGAAGGCATACGTAAAATAATACCTAATATTTTCCCGTTCTCATTTGAAATATCAGGCCATGAACTTTGAAAAACAGATGTTTAATACTCTGAATATTTAATTTACCCCGAAACAACTTTTATAAACTCTTATAAAACCGTTTGAAACAATATGTATCAAAAATTGAGCTTACGTACGGTAGAGGTTATTCCGCGTGTGAAATATTTAATATGAATAAATTATAATTATCATGTTACTGAAAATAACTTATAAAATCCTTACATAAAATGAATTATTTACACTCAGTATTTTGCCATGTTTACCACTTATAATGGCCAGTAAAGCTTGGGGAACTATACCCCAGGTATAGTTCTTGATAGTAAATAGCAGATATGTTAAGGGACACTCCAGTCCATCTGTATTACGTACCACGAAGCATTTGTCTTCGTATAGGTTGGAAAACCCGGATATCAGGCTGTGATTTCTGCTCGTCATTCGACCACGACGATCCATTACGAATGCCACATTGCTGACGAAGGGAAGGCATTCTCGACACTTCTGGGAACGGGCATCGCAGCGAACACGAACAGCATATAAATCCGGGGGAAAACTCACGAATATCGCATTACGAGCTTCTCGCGCACGCCGCACTTTCCATTACCTTCGCGTAACAATAGCGAAATTGCAGATAATTTGATGTACGCGAACGCGCTCGCCTCGCACAAACAAACAAATTAGGCGGGTTTGTGCTGGCGAAGAATACTTCAATAGCAGTTTTGTTTCCAGGAACGCCCCGCGCAGAATGTAGACATTTACGACCCGTTTTATGTCAGCTTTACATAGAGGAGATGTGAATATTCCAGACATTTTCGTTCCCAAGTAGTTAGGAAATATGAATGACGTAATAGCACATTGTGTGTAGTCGAATGCCCTTTCCCCATAATTGCATCGCTCTGCTTGATATGTAAATTTAGAAGGGCAGATAAGCAAAAGTATCTAATCTGCATATAAAACGCTACATTATGAAGTTGAAATTTTATCCACATCAGGCACGGTGTACATAATCTATCTCTATCACAATTATTATTAGTTTAACATAAATGTACAATATTATCTATAGAATGAATTAGTTTTCATACAGACGAGTTTTACCTAGTGTCTTTCATCGTTCATTCGCCGTATTTAATAAATTGTATAAAATAGGAGTAAAATATTTGCATCTATTGTTTGTTTTGCATCTATTTCTCGACACATCAAAAACTATGTATTCTGACGGTTCTAGAATCCTTGCATAAATAAAATTTCTCACCCGTCATTATTTTAAATGGTCTGTTTTCTCTAGATGAATTTGAGGTACATGCCTGGAGATTCTATAATAAGCAAAACACCTTTTCACAATCAAACCTTTCTTATTCTTTTCCCCACTCACAACAGTGAGTTCTTGAACTCCCCTTCCATACCAATAAAACCTAAGTTCACGACTTGTAATCAGTTCACATGAACATCAGTGAAATGTCACACTTATAAGAAGATAAAAAAAAGTCGCCCACAAGAAGAAACGACTTATGAACACTCCGTGTAAGTACAAAAGACCAATAACAATAACGTAAATGCGAGTTATTCCGTGAGTCAAAAGTTTCTGGATTGGAATCAGTGGCGAATCCAGTGGAAGGCAAGAGTCTCTAGGCTATGTGGGGTGGGGAACATGGCCCCAATGCCCCCCCTCCCCAAAGGCTTAGTTTTGGTTCGTAACCTTTCTTTATTTGGGAAAATTTATTTAAATACTTATTTATATTACATTACGTAATTACTTCAAAAATAATTTTGTATAGCAGCAATTATACACTACAAAAATAATATACAATATAATATCAAATATGCTCATTAACATTAACATTAAATCATTAACAATAATTAATTAATAACAATTAACAACTAATAACAATTAATCAATACATAATTAACAACAATTAATAAATAATTAATAAACATCAATCATGAATAATAATAAATATAAACAATAATCTGTGATGGCCCAAAATGATCGACTGGATCCGCCCGTGCTTGGAATGATCTAAAGTTATTTTTGTCCTATATTTGTCTCGCTGGTCTCGACCTCCAGTACCACGCGGCCACTCTGACTGTTTAGAGGTCGGCCCTGCACGTGCTGCCTCCGCACGTGGCGCGGGACGCAGAGCTGTGCTGGGCCGCGTCGCGCCGGGCGCAAAGCGCTGGCCGCCACAAAGGCACGAGTGACGCGTGTATTTGTGCGTGCGACCTGGGGTGGACCGGGGGAGCCCGGGCCGCGAGCGGGGTGGACTGCGATGAGATTCGGTGGGGTGGGGTGGGGTGGGGTGGGGGGTGGACAGGATGGAGCAGGCGGGCTTACGGGTAGGCAGGTGGATGGATGGGCGAGTCAGCGGGGTTCGGTGGGACGGAACAGGCTTGTGTGGGGCGGTGGGACGCTGTGGCTGGCGGAACGGGTCGGGTCGGGTCGGGTCGAGTCGGGTCGGGTCGGGTCGAGTCGAGTCGAGTCGAGTCGGGTCGAGTCGAGTCGAGTCGAGTCGAGTCGAGTCGAGTCGAGTCGAGTCGAGTCGAGTCGAGTCGAGTCGAGTCGAGTCGAGTCGAGCCGAGTCGGGACGGGACGGGACGGGACGGGACGGGACAGAACGGGACGGGACGGGACGGGACGGAACGGAACGGGACGGGACGGGACGGGACGGGACGGGATGGAACGGGACGGGACGGAACGGATCGAGGATGAACAGTACGAGATGGGATTGATCGAAATGGAATATGCCATACTGGGACTAGACAAGTAGAAACGGATCACGGTGAGATTGGCAGGTGATGCGGACGGGAGGTGAATCGTGACAGGGCTGGGGGGCGGGCGATGCTGGCCGGGCGGGCGATGCTGGCCGGGCGGGCGGGCGATGCTGGCCGGGCGGGCGGGCGGGCGGGCGGGCGGGCGTGCGTGCGTGCGTGCATTCGGGCGGGCGGGCGGGCGGGCGGGCGGGCGGGCGGGCGGGCGGGCGGGCGGGCGGGCGGGCGGGCGGGCGGGCGAGCGAGCGAGCGAGCGAGCGAGCGGGTGGGTGGGTGAATGGGCGAGCGGGCGGGCGAGCGGGCGGGCGGGCGGGCGTGCGTGCATTCGGGCGGGCGGTCGGTCGGTCGGTCGGTCGGTCGGTCGGTCGGTCGGTCGGTCGGTCGGTCGGGCGGTCGGTCGGGCGGTCGGTCGGGCGGTCGGGCGGTCGGTCGGTCGGGCGGTCGGTCGGGCGGTCGGGCGGGCGGGCGGGCGGGCGGGCGGGTGGGCGGGCGGGCGGGCGGGTGGGTGGGCGGGCGGGCGGGCGACTGCCTCTCGGTACGTCCAACAAATTTGCGCTGCGGGAGGTGCTTCATGGCACCCATTATTCCGCTTTTAAAGCCGCGCGCCGCCTGCTCAGGAATATCAATTAGTGCTCCAATGCGACGCCAATTTGCCTAAAGGGATTTTAGAGGCCAATGTGGCTATGCTTTCTCGAACAAGAGTAGCGTATCAGATTTAAAAGAGATTTGATGAACGCGAGATGCTGTCCTACGTTCTAAAAGAGGAGATAATTATTAGAAACTAATCAAAAAAATGTGTATTAGAAAATAAGATTATTTCGCTATATAAATTTATAGGCTGCTTGTTTCTAGTTAAAATTGAATTTCATGTTTTAGTCTTCGTCAATATTATTTTTTTCTTACAATTTCATGAAGTGTACATATTAAATTTATTAAAACATACAGAACATTAAAATTACATAACATTTTTCAACCATGTTTGATAAAGAATGTAGAAACCTGTACACGCATTATCAATTGTGAATCTTTTTACATTCGGCAAGCTTTCAATTAATAAGTACTCATGTCTGAGCATATTTGCAGCAAGATAATAAACATAAAATAATAAAAAAGTTAATTAATTTCGAAATTTTTAAATAATGTACCCTGGCGTAAAAATTGAAATTCCATAAACTATTGAATAGTAATGGGCCTTCATTAACTAGAAGGTACGCAGAGAACTAATCGAGAAGACAAATCGCATCTAATTTGCATGCTTTGCGCCCGAGAAATGCGAAAGGCGCAACTAACACGCAAATAACTCGGGAGAGCTCGCCCTCTCGCAAAACAACACCGTAGAAAACAAGAGGAGCAGTTCATCCGGGCGAGAGATCTCATCGCCTCGCCTCATCAGCCGCTGCGAGGGACCGGCGCAGAGCTGCCGAGCGAACGTCCGCTGCCAAAGCGGGCGCTCGCCCAGCGACTAGCTCTGGAGAGCACGAGCGAACGTGAGAGATACACCTCATGGATGCACAGTGGCTGCCTAGGTCACGAGTTTTTAACGATGTAAAGTTTCTGCTAACAACAGTCAATCTCATAAATTTGGTCCTTTTTGAATTGAATTAATGCCTTATTTTACGTGGCGAGACTCAGGCCATGAGGCCTGCTCTTCCGTCTGACCACGTAATTTCGCTACGCTCCTTTCACCTAGCAGAGAATGGAGGTATTTCTTGGGCGAGAAACAGGCGATTTGAATTTAGCTCAGAGGCGTCATTTAGTCTTGAGGATCTTTTACATGCAAGTAAATCTACTAACATGGGACAGCTGGGTAAATCTACTAACATGGGACGGCTTTACTTCCCCTCCGAAGGAAGGCGTACGAAGGATTTTTTCACCCGTAAAAATCCACGGCTTCGATCGGGTTTGAACACGCCAACTTGGGTATACCGGTCCGATACACCATCGCCGCGCGCGCTATTTGTCATCGAAATTACTATTACGAATATTTTATTTAATGTAGACGCGAAAACTTGCGTTTTTTCAAAGAATTCTTAAGTGTTCGGATGGGGACTTGGCGATCGAAAATAGTATATTACCAGCACGTAATAAAAACTTTGTTTTTATTACGAATTCCGTAAGAGTATATTATTCCTTTTTTAATACTTCCTGCGTGTTCTAGATGTAACTGCATTAGTGAAATAGTACCTATATGACGATTACAGAAAAGGAGCGTGAATCACAACTGTATTCCGAATGGGCAATACTTCAAAAAAATTCTCTTTATAAAAAGCGCCCTATATGTACAGTAGCTATATTTAATGAGGCATTTATATCAAACTAAACACTGTAAACACTTGTACGTCAATAAAATCCAGGTGTCAATGTTTTTATTTCAGTAGCAATACAAATAATTGCTACATCCTTAAATTCACATCTTTAAAATACAACCGCTTAAATCCTCTTTGCCCAAATACAACTCCGCTTAAATCCTCTTTGCTTGTGAGTTCAGACCCCTAGATACAATTGGCACAATAAAGAGATTACTGTAAGAAGGGACCGCTTTGACACCTACTGCTTCGCAACTACTGGCTACAAAACTGCAGATTATGTCCATGCGCTCAATTCGTCAATATGTCCGTTTACAATTAGCTCATTTGCAAATGGCTTCAACACTACGTACCTCTTAGAACGCCGTCGTCTGACATGACATTCTTTTGTTTCGCGCCCTGTCAAACTGGCCCTTTTTAAGAGTAACTTCTCAGTAACAGAAGCAGTGCGCAGCTAGCAAGGCGACGGGCGAGGCGGGAAGATGGCGGGGCCGTCGGGCCGGGCGCCGCCAGGGAGTCCTGCACGCTGCGCCACTTCATTGCCAGCCCCGGCAGAGGCAGAGGCGGAGGCGGCGGCGGAGGTGGAGGCGGCTGTGGTGGCGCCGGAGGTGGCGGAGGAGGCGGTGGCGGCTGAGGAGGTGGAGGCGGAGGCGGCGATGGCGGCAGTGGCAGCGGCAGCGGCAGCGGCGGAGGCGGAGGCGGCGATGGCGGCAGCGGTAGCGGCAGCGGCGGAGGCGGAAGCGGCGGCGGCAGCGGCGGCAGTGGAGGCGGCGGCAGCGGCGGAGGCGGCGACGGAGGTGGAGGCGCCTGTGGTGGCGGCGGAGGCAGCGGAGGAGGCGGTGGCGGCTGAGGAGGCGGAGGCGGCGGTGGAGGCGGAGGCGGCGATGGCGGCAGTGGCAGCGGCAGTGGCAGCGGCAGCGGCAGCGGCGGAGGCGGAAGCGGCGGCGGTGGAGGCGGAGGCGGAGGCGGCGATGGCGGGAACGGCAGCGGCAGCGGCAGCGGCAGCGGCGGAGGCGGAAGCGGCGGCGGCGGTGGCGGCGGCAGTGGAGGCGGCGGCAGCGGCGGAGGCGGCGGAGGCGGCGACGGAGGCGGAGGCGGCGGGTCTGCAGCGAGACCCGCGACCCGCGCGCAGAATCTTTCTCCTGTGCGACGCGACGGCTTCTGTTAATTACGAGATATCTAAATGGATCCGCTTCCGTCCGCGATGGCCTGCAGGCGGGGGCGGCGGGGAGGTGGTTGTTTCTGTGACGACCTTTGGAGATGGTGACGGCATAACGGAGGTAACGGGGTGACGGTGATGACGACAATGTCGGAGGTAACTGCGGTGACTGCGGAGATGGTGGTGTTGGTGATTTCGGTGGGGTTTGTACTGACGGTGGTGATGTTGAGATGATAACGAAGGTGGAGATGATGCTGACAGATGTCAAGGTGGTGACGGGGGGGGTGCGGACAGCATGGGTTGCGGAGAGGGTAGCAGCGACGGACGGCGTCTAAGACGTTCACTAAGTGGAGTCTATTTAATGATGGTGATTGCGGGCGCGTCAACTGCTAAGCTCATTAGTCCCCTAATGGGTAATGCATGATGCACAGAGGAAGCAGTGATCTCACCTCGCTAGATGGCGTGATCCGGCGGCGACCTACCGTCGACCAGCGGAGTTTTCCCATCTACCAGGTATGTCCTATCAGCACGGCACCACCAAGCTCTAAGCTACCGACCGGTCTCCCACCATGCGTGGTAGTGTAGTGCATGTAAGGCCAAGTGCGTTTAAGCAAACGGGTAAGGGTAGGACAAGGAAGGGGAAGGAAAGATCGAGCGCGGTCCGTGGCCCGTTTGTTTGGGTACTGCTCCGGCATTCGACTTGTATTGATCGGAATAAAACAGGAAAACTATCGATAAGATCAACCGGCCGCTACAATTCTCCACCAGACAGCGACAGAATTCGACTTAGCTATGTAACTGGTATCGAAAATCCTTCCATCATCAGGACTCGAACTTAGGACCTCCCGGTCAGACGCATTACAATGACGTCAGTTGATGCCCTGAGACGGGGTGACTGTGATGACAATGCTGTAGACGCTGGTGTTGGTGCTGGTGCTGGCGGTGAAGATTGTACTGACGGAGATGATTGAATTGAATTGAATTGAATTGAATTAATGCCTTATTTTACGTGGCGAGACTCAGGCCATGAGGCCTGCTCTTCCGTCTGACCACGCAAATTTCGCTACGCTCTTTTCACCAATTAGCAGAGAAAGGAGGTATTTCTTGGGCGAGAAACAGGCGATTTTGAATTTAGCTCAGAGGCGTCATTTAGGCTTGATCTTTTACATGCAAGTAAATCTACTAACATGGGACAGCCGGCTTTAATTCCCCTCCGAAGGAAGGCGTACGAAGGATTTTTTCGCCCTGAAAAAATCCACGGATACGATCGGGTTTGAACCCGCCAACTTGGGTACAACAGTCCGAAACGCTAACCGTTACACCATCGCCGCCGCCAAATGATGATGACATGATGACGACGGTGGAGATGATATTGGCAGATGTTAAGGTGGTGACGGTGGTGCGGACGGGCAGAGCGGCGAAGAGAGCGGTAGCGAGGGCGGCGGCGAACAGACCGTGGGAGTGAGGTTGAGATGGAGGGGCGAGGCAACAACGAGGTGGGAGGAGAGGAGAGGGCGGAAGCTGTGCGGAGGCGTGAGCGGGGGCGGCGCGGCGGTAGGGAGTCGAGCGAAAAGAGGCAGTCATCGTGTGAGTGGCGGCTTCTGTGGTGGAGTGCTGAGGAGAAGTGGGAAACGCCAGTGCGAGGCTGAACGCAAGCGTGGGAACAAGGAAATGCACGCAACAGGAAGACAATTAGGTGATGACTAAGAAAGGATATAAGTAACAAAGGTGGCAACGAACATCGATGAGCGCACGAACAGTTGAATATTATTTGGCACGTGATAAGAAACAAACGTCTGTTAAGAATGCGGCTTATGAAGCACAAGCAGCCTCAAAAGACTAAAGGGTGCAAAAAAAAAGGACAATGAAAAACTATTGAGGTGCATAAGAAGGATGTCAATGGTGATGGTGATTCGCACAATTGATGCTGTTCGCCCAGAGAGCAATGAAATAAAGTCAAAAATATTTTAATAGGTATCGGGCAACTTGTGCGGACCGTGTGTTTATGTGTGTGCACGTGTGGGGGTGGGAAGCAAACACGACGGATGAAATACATTCAGGAAAATGTAGAATGAAATTCCATCAGGAGATGGGGAGTTTGACCTGGAGCATGTGCGACGACTGGTTGTCTGAATGCGATGAACGAAGGCTCCAGAGGAAGGAGTGGCAATACTGGCTCTCGCAGCCTTCGCAGCAGCGTCTCTCTCGAGCAGAAACCGTTTAAAGGCGAGTAGACAAAGAGGGTAGACTCCCGTTAATTGGCTCACGTTATCGTCGAAATCTCGTGTTCTGTCTACGCCATTGTGGTAGAACGTGTAATCTGTCCGATCGATTTACTTTGTAAGTGAGCTCTGCTACAGCTTCTTTCTCTACGGGAATAGGCTCACTTTTTGAGAGTTAAATGGAAACACTAAAATTAGGTTCGAGATATTATATTTAATTAATTATAAGGAAATTTAACTTCGCCTGCGGTTATTGCTGGCTGGAGCGAGTAGCTCAGCAATGCCGTTGCCGGTCCCAAGCCCGGATAAAGGAAGAGGGTTCCCGGGTGAGGCCAGCAACCTGCCCGGGGTAAAAAGGATAGAACTGCTCATAGAACAAAGGATAAGCCTCGGAATACGATTAATAAGACGAACATGGCACGAACAAGGACATCGAAATGGAAAAAAGAAAACATATAGTGCCAATTTATAAATATGACTACATAAATGGAATGTATCAGGTTTTTAAAATTTTAATTAAGTGTCCTTTGTACAGAAACAGACTCTTGTCTAAAATAAAAGTAAGAAGAAGAAATTTAGTTATTGTACAATTTTAGCTTTCTACAAATAAAGACGACATTTGTAAGAACGTACGGGCATCACAAATATTAAGTGTTGCTTTTTATCTCTGGCTTTGATTTTGGGTTTATTGTTGAAAGAAACTTTTGCTTTTTAAATAAAAATCATTAAATATTAACTTATTTTTCGTCTTTATTGAAATAATAAATCTAACAGAACAAATTATTATTTTAAGACAAAAATGTACGTTAAGAAAAACAGTAACACACATTACATTTGGAGGAAGTATGATAAAAAAGTTATATTAAGGGGATGTAAATCAAACAATAAAAATACCATTGACAAATTTATTACGGAAAAATCAGGCTGATTCATCTTTGATGATGTCAAAGGTTCAATATGGCTTTCTACCGAAAACAAGGTACATGTAATTAATATATAGAGTACATATCTCAATTAACTGTTAAAAATTCAAATAATATTATCTTTCGACAACCATCAAATTTGTAATATAATATAAGAAAATAAGCCGATCAGATGGCCGAGATCGCTAAGGCAGTAGTGGCAGTGGTTTCGGACCAGAAGATCGCGGGTTCGAGTCCCGCCTCGGACATGGATGTATTTGTGTATGTCTGTATGTGTTGTCCTTTCACCTCCATTATCATCATATCATCATTTCATCTTCCATACCCCCAGGGCTAACAACCGTGGGGGATAAAAATCGGATCCAGCTAAAAATGCTGGTCCCCCCAAAAAGTTGTTGCAAGCACCTGCCACCGCGATAATAAATAAAAACTGAGCCACGGTAAATGCAGGATGCTTGCATGCGTGGTCCTAGTCGGCCGATTAACGAAAAAAAAAAAGAAAAGAAACGGAGCTTTTCACGATGAAATATCTGAAAACCTTTTTCCTCTTAACATCTTTCAGACTAATTCCAAAAAGCGAGAGATTTTTCTACCTGAATACCAAAGAGAGACGCTACCTATCTTCCAAAATTTACATATATGTGCGAGTTTAAATACGGTACCTGTCAGTCGGATTAATGCACTATGAATATGACATAGTCCTCAGAGATCTCTTGTCCAAATATTTCGTGAAGTATCACATAGAACTTCAAATGATATTCATCTCTGCCATTGCGATTCATGTCGCGATTAGGCACCGTATCAATATTCCGAGCAGCCAACCGAGAGCAGGGCCAACGACGTCCCACAAAGGACAGCGGGCGCTTTCATAGGCTGGAGGGGCAGCGCTGTCCCTTTACAGGACTAACCACGCTTTTTCAGCGATTGGCTCTCCAGAAAGGCAGAAAAAAAGCGGCAGGGCAAAGCGCATCTTAACAGATCGCTCGTTGGTGGCCGACCGTATTCATGACGGTTATGGCTTCTGTGTTGCGAATGGAGAGGCTGGTCGGAGATGGGGTTACTTCGTAGACGACGATGGTGACACGTAGCAATAGTGAAAAAAGAAGTGGTTGACGGAATGCTCTCAATAGCAGCGGTAATGATAAAGATAATGTGCGAGGCATGATAATGTTATCGATGGAACACGTGCTTGCCCTGAGAGCAATGGCGATAGTGGAGGCGAAGAAAAAGAATGTAACGTTCAAGTATAGACGGGCAAAGGTGGTTTAAATGGCGAGTATAGTGACGACCAGTCAAGAGTCGAGTGAAGAAACGAGTGATGCGACGAGTGAAGTGTCGAATGAAGTTAAAAGTGCAACGCAATGACACGAACAAGGGAGTGTCGGATGTCGAATGATGTAGCGAGTGAAGTGTCAGGTGAAGTATCCAATGGAATGAGAATGAATTGAGGAGTGAAAAGAAAAACAGACCGGTAAAATGACGAAGTAATGAGAAAGTGAAGGAGTGAAATTACGATTACGTGCGCGAATAAGGGAACGTGTAATGATGAATGAACGCAAAATGATGGATTCATTGACGGAAACAAGACTATGGTTGAGATGCCTGTTAAGCGATGACCGTGAGATGACGTGAAATGGAGAAAAGTCTACGATATTAATAGTACCTCTCACAGATGATACCGATGGATGAAGAAAAGGAGTAGCTCACAGACAGTAACGATATCGCCAGAGTTGGAGGCTGCGACAGTCGTAGAAGTGGACACTGCGGAGGCGGCAGCCGCAGCAAGGCATCGACAGTGGCGACGGCGGCCGCAACGACCAGCGACCACCGACCCGCGGCTCTCGCGCGACGGGCAGTCGCGATAACGAAGCCGTTGCTAACCGCGAGTGCATATCCTCGTAAATTACGACGTGTTCTCCGCTGACGGCACAATGAGCGGCGGCGCACCCAGGGCCATTCGGCGGCCCCGGCCTTTGTTGCGCGGGCGTGTCCCGGTGCCGCCCCCGCGCCGCTCACGGCGCTGCACCCGCGCCCCCAGCTCCGCTCCGCTCCACTCCACTCCGCGCCGCCCCCGCGCCGCCTCCGCGCCGCCCCCAGCGCCGCCCCCGCGCCGCCCCCAGCGCCGCCCCCAGCGCCGCCCCCAGCGCCGCTCCAGAGCTCCGTCCCCCCTGCCCCCATCTCCACCCCCAGCTTCATCCCCGCGCCATCTAGTTGCACCTCCAGCTCTGCCCCCGTGCCGCCCCCAGCTCCGTCCCCCAGCTTCGCTCCCACCCACCCCCCAGCTCCGCCCCCAGCTCCGCCCCCCAGCTCCGCCCCCGTTCCCCCCAGCTCCGCTCCCGCGTCACCCCTCATCACGCGCCCCGCCCTCAGTTAACCCGTTCGTCCAGCGAGTCCGAGGAATTTACGAGTGCTGCTGCCCTGCGTTCGACTCCGCGCAGGCGCGCTTCCGACCACAACAGTGGGTCACTTACGACTAGGGATAGGACATCGACAACAAAGCAAATATTTCAAAGCATTGATTTTCAAGATTAAAATATCGAAGGTAATAATACACCCAACCTCAAAACCATCGATGTTTTCAGCAGTGGTTTAGTAATGTCTAACCTCATTACCTTCGTTAGAAATTAATTTTACAGTGACCGTGACTATTCATTCATAATTCATATTTAACTGAGGAAGCTAAAATGTAATAAGAACAATGGACTAATCAGTTTGAATGCGTGAGAGCTCAGAGTCATTTCAAATAATCAGAGCTTTCTAAGTTTGTCGTAGAATTATACGGGAAGAAGTGGAAAGCAATAGGCCTATCACACATGCGTTGAAAGGGTCAGTTTTTATCTAATTTCAGCATCTCATACAAATACTGAATAAAAATTAAGAAAACTGAAAATATGAAATAAATTAAGTTACATAAACATTCAATAATAGAAATACTATAATGGGTATATTAATGCATAAACTTTTGTAACTTTCGAAAGTTGACTTGCCCGGCCAAAGAAATTATAATGTTTAAATGCGGTTTGGTAATTTAAGAGCTTGAATTATAGATCTTCTTGAAGCAAATACAATTTCATCCAACGAATAAAGTAGAACATGGCCCACCACATTATCTATTTTGACACTGAAAAATAGATTACCAACAACAAACAAGGCCACGACACCGGTCGAGTTTAGAACTTGGTTGAAAGAATACAATTCAGGTAATTGTTTACCGAATTGATTTACATTTTAGCAAATTTCAAAGCATTAACGTGTCAGATGTGAAAAACACGAGAATATTAGTTTTGACGTTAAACGGGCATACAGTGCATCAACTGGTGCTCAAAACTTTCTACCAGATCTATTTCAGTTTGAAAATAAATTTTATTTCTAAACATAGACAGTTTTTCCTTCTTCTCTAATAAAATTAAATGTTGAATTTTATTCTGAAAAAGTATCGTGTCAGGATGAAATTACTTGGTTTTGAACGCTTTGTGCACCTCTACTTGCACGTGAAAAAGCAAAGATTGACAAATGGCACCGACAAAGCACAGCTTGACAGAGTGTACACCGATCATCAAACACTTGGCGCTGCTGTATTTGCGCGATAAATATCGCAGTTCAGCGCAAAAGGCGGCTCACAAGAAAGACGGTGACAGATGCTGTTGGAGCAACGATACCACAAATAGTCGTATATCAATGACTTTTCTTTGACGTCCTGGGACCTAGCACCGAATGTTCGTCATGCTGTGAAACCGGACCTTATCGGATTTCTGATTGACCATAATACATCAACTGACTGAACATGTTTGCCCTTTTCTCGGTATTTGAATTGGGTTGTTGGATCTGTTCCACTTCCTTTTGAATTTTGTTTGACTCAGCCGGAAATTGTCAGAACACTTTATTTATTTCTTCGTTTGAACGTACGCATGCTCGCATATGAAGGGCGAGACTCATACC
The DNA here is from genome assembly GCA_038098605.1 of Gryllus longicercus. Classification (NCBI taxonomy): domain Eukaryota; kingdom Metazoa; phylum Arthropoda; class Insecta; order Orthoptera; family Gryllidae; genus Gryllus; species Gryllus longicercus. Next base: position 111,805 of record JAZDUA010000885.1, read on the forward strand.
TACATTTAAAAAAAGTAAAAACACAAAGAAGCATTGCTATGAACTTCATTTTGGATTCAAAACTTATCACAAATGGGTGACAGAGATCGAGTGAGAATAAAAGTGAATAATACCGTACCGACAAAAGTCTTATCAATGCATCATTATCAACAAAATATTACAAAGATTAGACATTTAAGACCAGAATTTTTTCAGTCATTAAGAGAAACTACCCTCACTATATAAAAAAATAGGTGTCTCTTGTTCTGTCTAGGGTAGAGCAGACATTCGTAATTTGTAGTTATCTAATGACTGGTATTACTTTTAAACCCATTTTTCCCATTTTTTTTGTACAGAAAATGAATGGGAAAAAGTCGTTCATTTCTACGCGGTATTGTTTCAGAATCGAAAGTGATTGAACGACATATAGCGTAATACATGGTCATTTCGTTTTCTGCATGTAATTTGTGATGAAAATGTTCCAGCGCCGCAAAAGTGCTGAAGTCCAAACAACTTAATATCGCATGTATGATAACAAATTAAGTTACATTATTTTTGGGCTGAGCACGGAACGAGACATTAGAATACAGTATATTTTTTATCACCACACTAATTACATCACAAATTACAATTCAACACATCAGAACGCTCAAAAAACTACGCAACACGAACAAACATCATCACTCGCACAGCAAACGAGACAAAGTCTCGGAAAGCGACGCGAGGCGCGGTAGTCAAACTGAATGAAATGGGTACCGAAAAATGAAGTATGCGTCATTTTTTATACAAATTATATTTTTTGTATACTAGCATTATAAACAATCTTTTCTGTTGCAAGAAATCGTTCATAATCGGGCATTTTATGGGCAATGATGACGTATCAGATCTTATGGCACGAACGATTGCGTCATCACACATTTAGCCAATCGCAGTGAAAGAATCGTAGGGAGGTAGAGGTAAACGGAACAGCCGACCAGAGTTATCTTGCACAGATGTCAAATGCCCAAGACGTCACAAGAAAGTTGTTTCGCAAAATTAAGTTTGATTCTATTGTAACTTTATAATGCTGTTATTTAAAAAAAATATAGTATGCAACTCGTTTATAATGTTGCTTTATTGCATTCGTAAATATTTGAAAACTTGCTCTTAACGTCGCTCGTATTCAAAACATGTACTTATGCAATAAAGCTAAACATTATAAACTAATTGAATAAACTAATATTCGTCTGATCTGTCACTTTTCTGTACCGATGAAAAATGATAGTGTAAAACGGACTTCAAATAATCATAATTGTCCTGCTATTTTTTTTTTTTCATTTAAAATCAATATGCATGTATAATACTCACGGTTTTCCTGAATTACTCGCCGGAGCATTAAAGTTCAGCAAGTAGGGCTCACTGTGCGGCAAGAGCCAGAGGAAGCCGACGCGGCGGGGAGTGGCGGGCGGGGCGCGGGGGCGGGGCGCGGGGGCGGGGCGCGGGGGCGGGGAGTGGCGGGCGGGGCGCGGGGGCGGGGCGCGGGGGCGGGGCGCGGGGGGCGGGGCGCGGGGGCTGGGCGCGGGGGCTGGGCGCGGGGGCTGGGCGCGGGGGCTGGCGTGGGGCTGGGCGCGGGGGCGGGGCGCGGGGGAGGGGCGGGGAAGGGGCGGTGCGCGTGATGCATCGCGCTGCTGCCGTCCCTCGCGGGATCGATATGAATTAAGAGGATGATATCTGCGAAGCGGCGGCGGCGGCGGACTGGCTGGTTCCGACGGGAGCGTCAGCGCAAGAGCCGCTTACAGCGTTGCAACACCCGCAGCCACAGCCACAGCCACCTCGACGCCGCGCGCTCTCCGCTCCATTCGACCTCCAGCCAGCCCTCGCCCGGCCGCACGCGCCTTTCTGCAGTCGCTTCATCTCCTCCCCAAATAGCTTTACCGTTCTTCCTGAATTTTTTATTTCGGCCACTCGTTATTTTTCTTTCCATTCGTATTTTCTATTTTCTCTCCTCCTATCATAATTCTCTTCTTTTATTCTATCGTTCCTCTTCCTATTCTACCCCTTTCTAGCCTTCCATCCATTTTTATAATTTCCTTCCTGTGTCCCTACATTCCCTCCTGCTTTCCTACACTACCTCAAGAAATTCTATCTTCCATCCTGCTTTTCTACGATCCATATGAGCGATCTATCTTCCTTTTCATTTCCTTTATCTTGCTTTTCTTTCTACCTTTTTCACATTTGCATCCCTATTTTCAGTCTTCACGCCTTTTCCCCTTCTTCTTCCATTTCGTCCCTCCTTCATTTTCCCTATCCTGTATTCGCTGACTTGCCGACTTTTTGCTTCTGTAGCTGAAAGGCACCCTCCACTCGATTTTCAGAGGGCTCCCATCATGTTGAGAAAACTTTCATCGCAACGCTCATCTTGTAAACTCTCCTTGTTGAGGGCGCAGGAAAGAAACATGTTAAAGCTAGCAACGCAAAAAGGAAATCACGTTGTTTGGAATTAATAAAACATATCACTTCAGTTCAGAAACATGTGAAATATTTGTTCAGTTAATTTATGATTTTCTTTTCCTTGCTTGCATTCAGATAAAATATTACTGGTAGCAGATTGACAATAACACACAAAATGTACACAAAAATGAGACATCACTATGTAAATGAACTGTAAATTAAAACAAAAAATATTTTTCTGGAGAAATAAAAAACAACTAAGTTTATTTGTATTTTCGGATAATTGTGTATTTTTGAGTACTTATTGTCAAATAAAACATAAACTATTGATCGTCGATGTTTATGACTCGAGACTCCAGGTTCGGTATTTTATTGACAAGATTCTTTCGCTACATTGGGAATTGTTGGCATTAGGAAATGTGGTTCAAGTACTAGTTCAAGTCTTCCTCAACAATGTTTCTGGGTAGCAAAGTGTCCGAGTGCTTAAGGAACTTCCATGCGGGCTGTAATTTGTTAGGAGTTCGGCGACTTCGGAACTTGCGATGCGGGCTCTCTTGGAGTCTCGAAGATCTGTTCAAGCTGCTCTCTTTCTCTCAATCTCTTTATTTAATCAGTAAGCTGAAAATAGGTAAACCATTTAGTAGCCCAAGTGTATTACATGTCTCGTAGTACGTGTCCAATTGTTTTATCCCCTCGTGCAAGCATTACATTTTAAATGTATAAAAAGAATTCTACGATGTTTTTTTATGATCGAATAGAGTTAAGGCTAAAATGAAATGTTAATTTTCTCAGCACGTATTCATGATACCTTTTGTCTGTTGCGTTAATTCACAGCAGACCATAGATCTATTACAGACAGACAGTTGGTTGACACATACTTAATAGTCACGAATAGAACGCACAAAACAACAGCCATTTGTAAATTTGTTTGGAAATGTATCTCACTGCTTCTGGTGCCATATATATGCAGCTCAGGGATCTCCAATCGATAACCGAGAACATTCAATAGACGAACGAGCCTGTCTTTCGAAATGTAAGGCCACAAAACAAATTCACTCTTGATACACGCCACAGACACAAAGAGATATTACTGTGTTTTTTTTCAGGAGCTAAGTATAAAATTATACTTCGAGATAGTTATTTTATTTCCATCTGAAACACATTCAACAATTTGTGAAAATTCACAGCTTTAGTTACTACTCCACAAACACGTTACGATAAATTTATAATCAGTCGATTCTTATTCAAATCAGAGAGGTTATTGTTCTTTATAGAAAACGTCGATCAAAAAAATGTTGCAAACACGGTTGTCTGAAACAAAGAAAATACGAAAAGTAAGTGGCGTTCAAAAGTCAGCCAAATCCGTCAACAATAAACCAATTAGGGAGAAAGACAACTCCACTCAATGTGTCTAAACGAAAGGCACGGGAGTTTCCGAGGGAATTAAGCACTGAAAGCAGCCTCCAAGCCGCGGGAGAGGGTGCCTCCCTCCCCCCTCCCGCGTCGCCGTCGGCCCAAATCAATGACCATTTAGTTCCTCGTAACTCATTTTACTGCTCCATAAAGCCGCCACCATCTGGGCTTCAGTCTCAACCAAATAAGGCAGTCGACTTGCCGAGCAGCGTTGCGCCGGAGTGGGTGGGGGAGGTGTTCGAGGTAGAAGTAGAAGGGACGGATATGGGACTGGAGTGAGTGGAGGTGGTGATGTTCGAGGTAGCAGTGGAAGGGACGGAAATGGGACTGGAGTGAGTGGAGGTGGTGATGGTCGAGGTAGCAGTGGAAGGGACGGAAATGGGACTGGAGAGAGTGGAGGAGGTTGTGTTCGAGGCAGCAGTAGAAGGGACGGATATGGGACTGGAGTGAGTGGAGCAAGTGATGTTCGAGGTAGCAGTGGAAGGGATGGAAATGGACTGGAGTGGGTTGGTGGAGAAAGTGATGTTCGAGGTAGCAGTGGAAGGGACGGAAATGGACTGGAGCGGGTGGGTGGAGGAAGTGATGTTCGAGGTAGCAGTGGAAGGGACGGAAATGGACTGGAGTGGGTGGGTGGAGGAAGTGATGTTCGAGGTAGCAGTGGAAGGGACGGAAATGGACTGGAGTGGGTGGGTGGAGGAAGTGATGTTCGAGGTAGCAGTGGAAGGGACGGAAATGGACTGGAGTGGGTGGGTGGAGGAAGTGATGTTCGAGGTAGCAGTGGAAGGGACGGAAATGGACTGGAGTGGGTGGGTGGAGGAAGTGATGTTCGAGGTAGCAGTAGAAGGGACGGATATGGGACTGGAGTGAGTGGAGGAGGTGATGGTCGAGGTAGCAGTGGAAGGGACGGTGAAGGAAGGGATGGAAATGGGAGTGGAAGTGGCGGCGAAGATGGCAATAGAAGAAACCGTCTCGGTGGCGGTAGCCGTGCAGAAGACGTAACAGATCGCGGTCGACGTGGCGAGGGAGGTAACTTTAAAGGGGGAGGCGAATGTAAAAATGGCGGAGGAAGATACTGTGATGGATTGATTAATGATTTCGAGCGCTTGAACTGCTAAGGTCATTAGTCCTGTAAGTGTAACGCATATTGTTTCCTCGCGAGTTGGCGGTGATCTTCCCCTCTGAATGGTGAGATCTGGCGCCGATCTTTCCATCGGTTGGTGGGGTTTTCCCCAAACAGGTATCTCCCACCAGCATGATATCGCCACAGCCTGGACAAGCTCTACGCTCCCGACCGGTCTCCCATCATGTGTCGTAGTGTAATGTATGTGTGTGTGTGTGTGTGTGTGTGTAAATAAAGGGTGAGGATAAAATCAAGAAAGAGGAAGGAAAGATCGCGCACGATCTGTCGTCCGTTTGTTAGAATATTGCTACGACAATCGCCTGGTATTGATCGGAGAAACCACGAGAAACGACCAGAGCAGCTTTCCGAAAGAATTTTCCTCCAAACAGCGGCTAAATTCGTCCTTACTATCTAGTGTCGAAAATCTGCTATCATCGGGACTCGTACCTAGGACCTCTGGGTCAAAGGCACTGCAGTCCCATCAGTAACTCCCATGAGCCACCTCTCCCGGTGGCAACAATGGAGCAACAATGGTGATGACGGGGCGGTGCTAGGGGCGGTAGTGGCGACGGCAGTAACACAGCAACGGCGGTGCAGCATCGCACGAAGCAGTTTCGACCCTGGCGGCGGCTCCGACTACAGCGGCGGCGGCCCGGCGGCGGCGTCGCGTGTTAAATGGCCGCATAAACGCCTCTCGTCGACGTCGACGGCGCTTCCTCTCCCACGCGCGTGCCCGCTGGAAATGCCAGCCGATAATTTATTCGTTAATGATGGAGCTTTTCCTTTATGCAAATCGATAATTAATTGGCTTTCTCGACACGCCCCGGGCGGAACCGTGTCAAAGGGTAATGGACATGCTTCGCCCCGTCGCCGCCGCGGCACCGCAGCCAAACCACGAAACCGCATGGAGGAGCGAAACTTGGGTAGGCGTTTTCCCACAAGGGAATTTCTCAATGGCAAGTGTGTATCAACTTACTCACATGGTTTCAATTAATGTTCGGTACGTCGCCTACAGGAGACGGTGTTTTTCAAACGCTAATTTTCGTTTGTAATATATCTCTGGCGTTTTTTTAATTTGCAAATAATTTTCGTGGTTACGTGAGTAGTCGTTGTGACGTAGAAGTTTCATCTTCAAAATTAGAAAGGCGAGACGTGAAGTGAAAAACGAAGAGGCCAGAAGCAAATAAGTTATTTGAAATGCAATAACTGCTTTCTGTCATTGTCATTTGGTAGTCACGATGTTAGTGATAATTATTTCAGTTTTAAAACGTAGACAACAACTATTAAATCATATTTTAATCGGTAATCCAGCACGCCCACACAAACCTATTAAATTTATCTTAAACACTTGTACTAACACTTGCTACAAAGGATTCTCCTGAATGAGCAAATAATTGTTTTGTAACATGTTCGTTCGACAGCCAGATATTTTCATGCTGTACATGAATGTAAGAAGAAAATGTCCACATGTATATCATCATTTCGTTCCGCGTCATCAACTGCACGGCGATTATCTTCTTGAGTAATTAATTAAAAGCACGATTGTGGGAGGACGTAATCAAAGCTTAACTGAAAACGATGAGTAAACAATCAGGGAATTGAAAGGAGAGACGTTGATTATCTTATACACTAAACACTGTTTCATTCGCGTTGTTCTAAACCGACATTAAAACAAAAAGTGTAATAGTTTATAAATCTAAAGTCACAATCTTTCCTTCCTGATTCTTGTTCCCTACTTTCCCCTTACATACACACACACACACACACACAATTATACTCTCGTGATTCACACTACCACACATGTCAGAATGCAAGTCGGAAGTTTAGGGCTTGTCGGAGCTGGGGCGGTGTCCCGCCGGGGGAGACACCTGGAGAGGAAACCCCATAAATCTGACGTGTAGGTTGGCGCCGGGTCACATTCGAGCGGAGATGGAACACCGCCCCAGTCGGCTATAACATGCCCTACATACACGGGACTAATCGCCAAGGCTCGGGTTCTGGTGATCTAAAACTTCCTTCAAAATGACCTACAAAATGATAAGAGAAATAAAAGGAAAATGATTTTTTTAAAGTACTAACAAATTTGTACAAGAATGATTATTTATTCAATGAATTTAATACATAAAGTTTTTATAAGGCATTTTAGAAGGAAATGTAATCCTCAGCTCCAATTTTCCAACCGTCAGTTTTGAAAGGTCCAAGAAGTTACCGAAGATCCTCGTAATTGTGAAAGTTCGAAAAACAGATTTCACTGCGGTACAGAATTTAGTCACGAACTGAAAAAACAATAAAAACTTTGTTTTACTGTGTCATTGTAAATTCGTGAAACATTCACCAACAAACAACACGAAAAGAAAACAAAATGCAAAACCGTGTCAAAAATGACCAAAAAATTACCTACAAATTGAAAAATGATAAAAAAACGTCTCAATAACTATACATTCCTATCGTCTATATGTCGTAATAAACATTCATTAATAAGCTAGCTACATCTACAATGCAACAACGGAGAGATATCTCATCAGAACCCGCGCCCCGCTAATAACCTAAGCAGTCGACGTGCCCGAAAACATAAACCACTCACGCACCAAAGCATTCACGAAGTTAATCGCGCTCGCGCCCTACTTTGCCGACCTCCGACGCATCGCCGCCCCGCTGGCCGCTGAAAGCCTTCCAATAATAAATCTGCAGCGCTCCCGCACTCGCGACCCGCGCAGGCGGGCGGGCCGGCCGATGACAGCGCCGCGCTGCGGACGGTTCGCGACATTCCATCATGTGCAAATGACGCCGTCCGTCACGTGTCCGCGGCAGCAGAAGCGACGCGAGGAAGAAAAGCCCTCCCTCGACTCATCCACCTGCGAGAGGGGCAGAGCGATTTGTCACACGCGTTCGCAATGGGAACGCGCCTTCTTTGCCGGGAATGAATGCCAATCGGACCATCTGTTCACGGTGTTTCGGAGCTTAAGGCCCATTCACAATGCAAACGTGAACATAATCATAACGCGTACACGTAAACATTAACATAAGTGGTGGAGTGAAGTATTCACAATGTCTAACATAAACGTAAGCAAAATAAGAGTTGCTATTGGCTGTGACACATTCTAGTTAACTATTGGATGGATGTGAGAATCGATTTCGAGACACATCGACTGTGTCCATGGCTCATATGGCTTCAGTTCGTCTATCGAATTCACTCCTCTTTCGATTCTCGGTTTTGAGTTAACGTACTGTGATTGGTTCATTTCTTATGTTTTACTTCAGCAAAAGCACAGAAGCTTGAAGCTTGAAGATTGAAAAGCGTATAAGTTAACGTCTTACGTGTTAATAATAACGTAATTACGTAATAATACAAATTCAAGAAAATTATAAAAATTACTTTAATATGAAAAACAAATGTTCACATGGAATGTGCGGTTGTTTACTAACTAGATCATCGCCGGAGGCCCAATGAAATATTTTGGCCCCAGCATGGCCATTCAAAGAACTCAAAAATTAAATTTATAAATAATATTAAACTTACTGAAAGCAAATTTACTTAAGTTAAAATAATTATATTGAAACTCCCTGTAAACATTAATGATGAACAAGAAGAAAAAATATTTGAAAAGTCCATATTTTTTTTTCTCAGACACCCGCTCCCCATCATTAGCGCCACCACCAAAACGTTATCTGAACCATAGCAACCTTTTCTACGGGGAATATTTCGTCACCTAATGACATCTGATATATTTACTGTTCATTTTTGAGGTCAATATATACGAACTAACAGACTTTCTTTTGCGCTCCTTTGACATATTATGCTGACATACCTTACCGCGAAAATGGACATTTCAATCCAAATATTCGTAAAACTCGATTTGAATTCGTTAATTTCCATCCATCATCCTTAATTTTACAGATTCATGGAATTAAATATAAAGTATTTAAAAAATTACATCGCATTCAAATTAAATATACTTTCAAATATAGAAAAAATATTAATTTATGATGAAAAAAACATCTTGTGTGGTTTTTAATTTAAATTGTTCCTTATTATTATTTCCCTACTACTTTCTCTCCCAATCTCAATACAGCTATTCTCGCAGATCGGCGATCGCTTTGCGGCGATGGTGTAATGGTTAGCGTACCGGACTGTTGTACCCACGTTTGCGAGTTCAAACCCGATCGAAGCCGTGGATTTTTAAGGGCGAAAAAACCTTCGTACGCCTTTCTTCGGAGGGGAAGTAAAGCCGGCTGTCCCATGTTAGTAGATTTACTTGCATGTAAAAGATCCTCAAGCCTAAATGACGCCTCTGAGCTAAATTCAAATCGCCTGTTTCTCGCCCTAGAAATACCTCCTTTCTCTGCTAGTTGATGAAAGGAGCGTAGCGAAATTTGCGTGGTCAGACGGAAGAGCGGGCCTCATGGCCCGAGTCTCGCCACGTAAAATAAGGCAAATTCAATTCAATTCAATCGCTTGTCGACGCGGCGCCGATGGCCGGTCCCACGCGGCGGGCGCGACGGGCGCGGGGGCGGCGGCACCGCACAGGCCTCCTTTGCAGGCGCCCGCCCACCTCCTGCCTCGCATTGTTTGCAAATGGAGCCCCGCCCCGCCCCACCCCTTCCTCCCTTCCCCTATCGCGCTACTGCCTCCGCCCCTGCGCCTGGGCCTACTTAATTCACGGTCGCTTCATGGGCAGCGAGGGCAAGTTTTCGGAAGAAGTCTGATTTCAAGAGTATCGTTAACAAATTTTAGTCCGTTATGTCCTAATTTTACGTCTGACAGAATATTTACGTAGAATAGATCACTTTTATGTCTTCCATCCTCCACCTCGAATGTTTTGTGTTCTTCAGTACTAGTTCATCAAATGTTGAAATCGGAAGACGTAAATCCGAGTGGTAAAAATATCACTAAGAGAAATACACAGGAATCGTATAATGCCTGCATTTAATACAAATAGTTCACGTGCATCACATATGTTTCCTTGGAGAATGAACCATAAACTCTGCCACAGAAGCCATTTCATGCCTATTTCGAAACTATAAGCATGTTTTTATCTTGGCATCCCATTTACCATTAATCTGTCCATTATTTCTACGAGACGGAACCTGATCGGAGCTCGGATTGTGGGGTTGTCTTCCGGCTTGGGGCTTGAAAATTCCCACACTCGTGATTATTCTGGAGATAACACGCATCCCATAATATTATACAATCCCGTTATATCTTACTCATCAGTCATACTTCCGTACGTTAACAACAAAATTAAGTACCAGTTTTTTGCTACGCGGTCACCATCATACAATAAGGAATGCAATAAGGAATACAATAAGGAATTGAAAAAGAGTTTTCAAAATCATCAGCCTACCTCCGCATTTAAGTGCCATCATCGTCACTCAATTGGTCAATAGCTATCATGAGCGTTATCCTCATACCTTCCCATTTATATGTCATCATCGTCACTCAATTGAAAAAGAGTTTTCACGATCATCAGCCTCAAACCTCCGCATTTAAGTGTCACCATCGTCACCCAATTGGACAATAGTTATCATGAGCGTCATCTTCACACCTTTCTATTTACGTATCAGCATTGTCACTCAATTGAAAAAGAGTTTTCAAGATCGTCAGCCTCATACCTCCGCATTTAAGTGTCACCATCGTCACCCAATTGGACAATAGTTATCATGAGCGTCACCCTCATACCTTTATATTTACGTATCAGCATTGCCACTCAATTGAAAAAGAGTTTTCAAGATCGTCAGCCTCATACCTCAGCATTTAAGTGTCACCATCGTCATCCAACTGAAATAGTTATTTTTTCACGATCGTCACCCTCATACCTAAGTGTCACCACGGCCACCGTGACTGCCACCATCTCAGCCATCGCCTTCTCCACCATTGAGATCCTCCGCGAATGCGCTCTGGGCGGGTGGGGCTAGGTACTTTTGGTGTTTTGTGCCCCGAAGCCTCGAAAGGTCACGTGTGAATGCCGGCACGCGAAAGGAAAGAGCATCTGCATGAAATGCGCGCGAGAACTTGTAAGTCAGTTCGTACGAGGATGTTTTACACTCGCGATGTTTGCTCGATACAATGTTAATCATGTTTACAAGAAAGGAACAATGGAATCTCGGAATTTTTTTACCTGCTCTGCGGCCGGCACTCCGAAAGCGAATGCTTTTCAGCCTGTCAAAAAAACCGCTCTTATGGTCGGGGTTATTTGTCTCTTTGAGGGTACGTTCTAACCGCTGGTCGCATTCAGTTCAACTGTCTCCCTAACCTACGCTTACTGAAGATAAAATCAATTTCATTTTCTTTGTAAACTGTATTTTCTTTCAGAATTTTTTTCGTGCGGTTTGGGAGAGAGAGAGAGAGAGAGAAGAGAGGGGGGTAATAAACGCTACGTTTTATGGGGATGTCTAGGGAGATGTATATATTCCCACAAAAGCCGTCTTATCTGAAGGCTTCCCTTCAAAATGGAGGCCTCCCTTTTCAACGTGATGCCATTCAACACTCAACATCACCTTCTCTTTTGTTCGCGATAAACAAAGCAGGGGGAAAAGCGATAGCTGAAGCATCTTGCGAGCTTTTGATTAATAGTGTTGTTTGTGTCAAGGGTAGAATCCCGTATACAGCGAGCAGCGCAACTTTAGGGAAGCCTGTGTCGGTATGTAACTGAAATTTCAAGTTCTTTTTTTTTTCAAGAAAAATCCGTTGTTTTGGCACAAGCGCACATATTTAGGCTTATGTACATTCCGCTGGGGAAAATGGTGCAAACAGATTTAAAAATAACGCTTCGCTTTGTTTGGATACGAATATGTTTCGTGTCTGTGTTGGAATATAAAACGCATTGTGCATTTTTTTATAAAATACATTCAAAAGGAGAGGCTTAGTTGTAATCTGGTTATAAGAGTTACTGCACAGGAAACAATGCAAAACAATACACCTTCAGCAGCTGAAAACGAAACGCCATGAGTGGTACATAGATTACGAGTGAAAAAGAACAGCCCTTTGAATACAATGAAGAAAGAACAAAACATCTTACTCTTGTTTCGTAAATCAGCTTTCCCGTCAGGAATAATTATTACTCCATCTACAACAACCTAAAAGATTTAATTTATTTTACTTCTAGCTCATATCGTTCTTGTCAGCGAATTAAGTGGTCTGAGCTAGTTATGAAATTGTCCTGGTATTTATTCATTAAACAACAAAATAATGCTTGGAAAAAGTTAATTTCCTCTAAATGTGAACACATCTCGATCAGGTTTTTGTGCAGAATCCCTGATCCATTGAGCAAATGTCATTGAGCTTTGGTTTGTAATGGAAAGAGTAGAGGGAAGAGCGAGTTGCTATTTTGTTAGCAATGCAGAAAAATCATACTTGCAATTCGTGTACCGATGCAAATGTGCCGATGTACCGTGTACCGATGTAACTCAGAAACGAAAATGACTATTTTTCAAATATTGCTAATCTTGCGAATTTAAAAAATTTATTTTTATTTATGTTAAACTTTTACTCATCTTTCAACAATTTATAGTTAAAATTACGGGAAGGGATTCTGGGACTGAAGAAAACGTACGCAGATAATCTTTCCCCCCTACGTCACATACAGTTTTTACTGTTTTTTGACTGAATAAATCTAAATCTAAATCACATTTAATAGTACTCACAGCTTCATATTTAATTCATGACTAAAAGTCGTTTTTCTATGTGTATATGAGTTAATAACACGCATACTTGTCACTAGGAAACAATAAAATCGAAGGATTTTAATTAAGTTAAAGTCGATCTCTTCTCGATGCAGTGATTTATTTCAATAAAATCCTGTTACATACACAAATTCACTGCATCTAGACGTAACCCTCTATCTCTTGTAGTTTCGTGAGATTGACAAATAAGTCGTTTTGTGAGATCCTGACAGATTAATAACACATCATTGTAAACTACTTAAACAACTTTATCAATGAGCAGCAATTATAAACTTTCTTGTTTTTTTGCAACAACAAATTTAAATATACTTTTATTTTCGTCGTTTTTATGAAACAAAAAAACTCTTTACCATATATTCCTATGAAGCACTGAGCACGATATATCAAGGATTAAACACAGCTTTAATGTACTAAATTAAACTAGTACCAACTCTTCAACAGAATATCAACATCGAAGCAGCAGAAGGAGACCGCAAAAAGGAAAAATAATTAAATCTCCAAGGAAAAGCAAAAAGATGAAAGAAAATTACAAAGAAAAGACGAGGAAGAAAAGACGAGTAAGAAGAAATGAGACATTTGATCGGTGGAGTCGGCTGAAGAGCTAATGACCGTCATTAATCAAAATGTCCTCGGTTAGGGACCTGTGAAGAAGCAAGACGGTTTTTTCCACCTGTCGATAACGATCGGTAGCAAGCGTACACGATGTAAAGCACGCGGGGTTCAAGGAGAATCGAATCATTCTATTTCCACGCGGCGTTGGAAACGCCGACCGACGCACAGTGGTCCAGACTACATTAAAAAGACAGAAAATAGGGAAATATTTATAATTTTTTTCTTGGCTCGAGGTCTACATAAACGGCCTATGTGATTAGACGGCACAACGACTCGATTTCTCAGTTTGAAGGGACACAGGTATGAATTCCGATTGGGGTGGTGTTTATCTTGCTCGAGATCTGCATGGACGGCCGATGTGATTAGAAGGTACAACGGCTCGATTTACAGTTACCGGTATGAATACGAGGTGGTGATATTTGTTTCTTTATGTGTTTGGCAGGGCGGTGGGCGGGGGGGGGGGAGGTCAGATCTGCTGATCATAGGCAGAGGCCAGCATGTGCGTATTCAATTCCCTTCAATGATGCCTTGTTTTATTTGGCGAAACTCAAGCCATCAGGCCTGCTCTGCCATCTGACCACGCAAATTTCACTATGCTCTTTTCACTGTCAGCGAAGACAGAAGGTGTCACTCGACGAAGAAACAGACGATTTAAATTCGGTCCATTCGCTTCTTTTAGGCTTGATGATCATTTACATGCAGTACATCTACAACATGGGACGGTCAGCTTTACTTCTCCCCCCAAAGAAAGCCCGATCGCTTTTCAACCCGCAAACTTGGGTACTACAGCCCGTGGCGATAACCGTCATACACCGAAGTGCATGTAGTGGAGATTGGGAAGTAAGGGAGACTGGTTGGAATAAGCCCAATGAATGTTTTTTTCGGTCTTCAGAATTTATAGTCAAAATTTATGATCAGCTGAATTTTTCTGCTGTTTCTGCAACGACTTTGACAGGAAGGTTCAAAGGCTCGAGTCGCAACGGTGGCGAATTTTGGTAACTAGCTAGATAGCGAGGTTCATTCCCTGATTGAAAAAGAATTCTATTGGCCGCTGCTCTGATCGTTAGTCTGCTGTGGCTTCTTCTACAAATACCTAGAGAATGTCGGAGTAGAACCTAATAAAACGAGCCACGCAAATAAACTAATAAATAAGTAAATAAATATAAAAAATAAAATAATAAAGGCCTTTCAGGTATCTCGTGAATAGCGTGCAAGCTTTCATAGCGTTCTTGCTAGGTGATGCAAATACTACATGCTCGTCACATGTCTCCTCTACCCCCAGCCATGGATAGTAAAGAATAAAAAAATGAAAACAGGGCCCCGGTCCCCGCTAATTGGTAAAAGTTGTATTAATCCGACCAAATTATGCAATTTTCAAATAAATCAGAGTTTTCAACGAACATGAGACCTGCACCATTGCCTTTATAGCCCTGTCCAACTATCTATCCCTATCCCTATCTAACTATCCAACAACAAAATTTAATGAAATTAGATGGAGCCATTTTATTGAAAATTTTGAAAATGTTCTAGGGGTGTCATGTAAAGTACCCCGCAAAATTAAAATATTAGTTTCAAACTCAAGGGGCTGCGACATCAGTCAGATGAATTGGGGAATATCAATTTTGGAGAAAATCGGCTGAACGGTTTAGCCACTAGCGTTGTTCAGAGACGGACAGAGACAGGCGAACGCTGTAAATTGATTTTTCGTTATCAAGGAGCCACAAAACATGGATTCTGCTAACAGCATGTGTTAGAGGATTTTTTCTTAATTCAGCAACTAGATTTATCCACTGTTTGGTTACCAGTGTCCTGTAACAAGAGTTTTTCTGCGGAAAATTCGCCGCTTTTGCGTTCAACGTTATATAACTTTCTCTCTACTCCGCAGCGCGGAAGTAAAAATTTTATAAACAAACAGGTAGAAAGATACTTGTCAGAAGCGCGTCGACCCATTGCGGCCCACTGCCCACGCGGCGACGGGCAAACGCGCGTGACTGATAAGCGAGCGATGTCCTACGGGCGGGCGGCGCGCGCGCTATCTGATGGGGCGGCGGGGGCGGAAGGGGGAAGGGGAGGGGGAGTGGAGAGACGCGGGAGCAAGTGGAGGCGCGCGGACGCGTGGTCCAGCACAGACTCCGGCGGCAGGCCTCGATTCGGCTCCGGCCGCGACGCCGCAGCGGCTAATAAGAACAGCATTCCGGTACCGCGACCCGGAGTTGGAACGCGTCGTCACGCTCCTAGGGACGGGAAGAAGTCGATCGACTCTTGCTCAGACGATTGGAATTAGAGAAAACAGTAACGCATTTTTTTCTGAATTTTTTTTTGTTCGTGGTGCGTTGGTCCATGTACGGGCCATGGCCTACCAGCGACGTCCCAGCCTCGCGGCCATGGGTTAAGGGGGTACGTGTGGTTAGCATAAAGACATCCCCACGCCGCATTCTGGTCTTCTCAACCTGGGAAGTGAATTTTCTCATCCCGCATCAACATATACGGGAACATTGCAAGAAAAACTCACACTACAATCTTGCCTGATCGGGAATCGAACCCGGGGTAGTCATAGAAAGCGAGTATGTTGACCGATGAGTTAAGCCGTGAGTCTTTTTATGAATATTTTTATATTTCAATTTATTCATGTTTCATTTGAACTAGTCATTTGTAATACATTAAAATAAAACGGATAATTTTCAGTGATTCCTATGTGAATAATTAATAGTTGTATTCATTCCTCTTTTGGTGTATCCACTTTTTGGATATTTATATATATTTATATATTACAATTTTCTTATTTAGTTTTACAAACAACGTGTAAATTTTGAGGAATTAAAAATACGAATTTATAATATTTAAAAATATAAATATGTAAGCTAGCTTATTAATATGGATAGACCAGGAGAGGTGACTCAAAGAATTAACTGAATGTCACAGCAGTGGGTTTGCCACAAAGGTTCTAGTGTTCTAGTCCCGATGACAGGAGTTTCGATATTAGCTAGGTCGAATTAAGTTGCTGTCTGCAGGAGAATTTTAGCGGCCGGCTGCTCTAATCGGTAGTTTTCCGTGATTACTCCTAGCAATACGAGGCGAATACCGGAGCAGTACCCGAACAAACGAGCCGTGAACAGCGCGCGATCTTCCCTTCCTCGTCCTAGTCGGATCTCACTATCCAACGGAAAAAAAAATCGCAGCCTCATCGAGAGGAAAACAAATGCACTACACTTACGCGTATAATGACCATAGTCATTGACGCTCCCGTATCACTAATCAATCAATCATTATTAATATGGAAAAGTTGTAGGTACTCTTGTTTGGAGCGTATTATGACAATATTTTTCTTTGCCTTTGAAATGCTGCGTAAGAGCTAATAAGAACTGCATTCCGACATCTTGCTGTCCTCGTAGAATCATCACACGACTAGATACGCGACGAATACAAAAGATGTTTATCAAATCCATTACAGTTTGTAACACAACTTATTTCGTGGTCTTCCTTTCTGTATATAAATTAAGAGTTAAATTGATTCGTTTTTTGGGAATATAAATTACTTTTAGTAATTAAGATATTTTATCAGGGCAATTAACTGTAGGAAACAAAAATAAGATTAAAAATGTAAGTTATAAAGATAAAGTAATAATCTACGAGTAGAAAATAATACACATTAAGTAAACCTAAATGACTTAACGCTTATATCTGCTATATTTTTAAAAATACGTTTGAAAAGAGAATTGCTGTGATTTTACTATCGTTAGGAGTGTGATCAAGAGGCTACTAAACGTTTTACAAACTGCTTGCAAAAACGAACATATGAATTACGTGAAAATGCAGAGGTACTTCATTATCATTCATACGCAAGTAAAATATGGATTAAATAATCAAATATCCAATTCGTTCTAGGAGCGCAGCGTTTCATTCATTGCTGCGCACGCTCTCAATTATATGAACTAATTTATTTAAACTCGGACAACGAAAAAGAGAACCATTTCACGTTGTTAATAACGATAATGAACGCAGCGACGGAATACTGTTCGTTTAAAAAGATTACGTACAAAACGATCTCAATTTGTTCCATGCGTAACACCGGCGCGAGATTAAAATGAGAGGAATATTGATTTTTGTGGCGGCGATTAACAAATTATACAATGAGATTTGGTTGAGGTCATATGTTATTGTAATATTAATGACCTGGACGCTAATATTATTTCCCCTCTGCGGCGTAAATATCATCCGGAGAGGCGATAGGCCCAAATAAACCTCTTTGGTGAGGTCCGCTGGGCGAATTGCATGTAGTTGGTGCGTGCTGATTGAATCACGTGAATCAGTGGCTGCATTGACATGCCACGCGGGAATTTTGGCCTTTGCATTTGTATTTGAGTTTACCGCAATGGTTATCTACATGATGGCGATGAAATGTGCAGCGAGCGTTCAGGATAATTCGCTGATATTTTGTCGGCGTCTAAAATTAGGAGACATGTGTGTAAAAAGTGCATAAAACCCACAAGGCCAAACGGTTCCAAAACACATATAGCAGAGTACTTGCAAAATGAATTAACTTTATTTAATTATTTTACTTTAATTTAAAATTTCTTTTTCGAGTTCTAAACATATTTAGTCTAGTACACGAAATGAAATTAACTATTTGAAATATTGACCTATGAATGGAAAATAAAAAACAAATATTATTATTTCCAATTAAATGTACGTACTATTTTTTTAAAGATTTTACTATCTTTCACAGTTAAGCGATCCCCATCCGACAATTGTGTCCACCATTGTGTATAACTGGAGGGTACAAGAGGGAACTTTCGAGCTCGAAACTACCATATAGGATCATGATTAAAGATGAAATGGCCGTTCAGATGATATTCGTGATGCAATGAATGGATAACCATGACACAAATATATGATGAAAATACCTATTTTTATGCGGGATTCAAACCCACACCCTTTGGCATGCGCCTTTCGTGCTCCAACCAGAGCGGATAGTTTCACTCATTTATTAATTATTTATCTATCGATCTGTCTATCTACCTATTTATGTAGTTGGATGTATTTGGAATTTTATTAGTTAATTTCACTGAGGGTCATGAGTGATAAATTAAATGAGTGAGTAATTATACAAGTATTTCTTGGCGTGAGGACAACTTTAATTTTTACGAACTTTAATGATTATTCTGGGAAGTGTCTCCTACAGCACCCCTCGCCCAGAAGGGTCTGTAAAGAGCTCGGAAGCAAAATGTTTACAAAAATGACACGAAAGAGAGAGCGGGGTCCGTTTGAGGGGGCCGGGGATGTCAGAAAGCGATCTCTACCTCGAGTCCGTTTATCAACATGCCATTCCGCCGTTGACAAAGGGACAGAAGGGGCCCCCGGGCGCGCCCTAAAAGACGCGGGGCTCCGGTGCGGCGCCGCACCTTTGGAATCGGGGCGCCCCGCGGTGCCTATGCAAACGCAAGGGCGGGCGAGGGGGTTGGCGAGCCGACGAGAGCAGGGAGGGTGATGAAGCCAGATGGAGGGGGGGCGAGTGGATCAGAGAATAGACGAGAGAGAGAGACAGAGTGAGAGAGAGAGAAGGCGAGAAGAAGAGAGCGAGGTTGTGAGAGGGCCAGAGAGGGAGAGGGCCAGAGAGGGGGAGGGCCAGAGAGGGGGAGGGCCAGAGAGGGGGAGGGCCAGAGAGGGGGAGGGCCAGAGAGGGGGAGGGCCAGAGAGAGGGGGAGGGCCAGAGAGAGGGGGAGGGCCAGAGAGAGAGGGCCAGAGAGGGAGAGGGCCAGAGAGGGAGAGGGCCAGAGAGGGAGAGGGCCAGAGAGGGAGAGGGCCAGAGAGGGAGAGGGCCAGAGAGTGAGAGGGCCAGAGAGTGAGAGGGCCAGAGAGTGAGAGGGCCAGAGAAGAGAGGGCCAGAGAGGGAGAGGGCCAGAGATGGAGAGGGTCAGAGAGGGAGAGGGCCAGAGAGGGAGAGGGCCAGAGAGGGCGGTAGAGGGGGAGGGCGAGAGAGGGAGAGGGCGAGTGTGAGTGAGGTGGGCGGGTGTCGTTTGAGGAGGCACGCAGGAATTTGATTGAGAAAGAGGGCATTTGAGTGGGTGGCTGGGCGTATCCGTCGCCTTGGGCCCTGTCACGGACAACTGAGACGGTGGACGAGGCCTCGAAGGGCGGGAGGGGCACTCAGTGGTGCAACCGCGGCCCCGGCAAACAACCGAGGGTGCTGCTGCTGCGGCGGCAGCGGCGCGCCCGCGCGACACCCGATATGCACGCGGCCGGGCAGAAGGACGGCGGCGGGGGCGGAGGCGGGATCGAGCGACGGTGGAAGAAGGCTCGGGGCTTAGCGATGGGACAGAGGGTGGGAGCGGTTGTGTGTTTAAGATGGACTAGAAAGTTTCTCATCACTGCCGACTACTGCACCTGGCGCAAGGCGGACCCGTTACTTACAGGTCAGGGTGGGAGATTCAGTTTCTGACTACGGAATCTCAAATTACGATTTATGTATAATGTATAAGAGGAATTGGAACAGCAAGGTATGTTTCTTTAGGATTCGTTATATCATGTTTACTTTCCAATAAAGTTACATTGGCATTTATATTATTATTATGTTTCGAACAATTAATTTAGCAACTGTAAATTCAATAAAATCTCGGGCCTTGGTATTCATAAGACTAACGAAAAAATTAAGTATCTTTATTTTTGACACCCGAGGACGCCGAGAAAGCCTGCACCGACATAGTCAAGTATGTGCTTGTAAGAAGTCCTTCCCGTTAGTGATTACGGCCACCTCGTGGCGGGCAGTCTAAAATCTTCGAAAGGTACTATTAACAAATAAAAATGCAATGGTTGCTGTTGCTTTGACATCTGAACTACTGAAAAAAAAAGTTTGACAGGCAATGCATGTACAAATAAGAAGCCAATAAGCTCTCAGTACATTAACTAACAAATGAACTTTGGTTATTTGTTATCTTGGTCTACCTATTTCGTAAGAGTTCTCATTCTTAGCATTCACAATAGGCACTTCATTTCATGGCCAACCCATGATCTAATTCATTCCTACTATGACTTTCAGAGTGTTCTACAAGCAACCGTTCTAGTGTGGGTGGACCCATTTAGCACATTCTGGCCCGTTGACAGTCATGCCCACCTCATGACGTTTCACCTGAAATCTTGGAGAATCAAAATTGAAAATAAATAGGAAAGAAATGGTTGAGTTAGTTTTCAAATATAGTATTAGAGAACGCTTGCCAGAACTCTGTTCGTGTAAGACATTAAACGAATACAGGTTCGGAATTTTTCCTAATAGTGATATATCTACTTAGATACAGAACCAAAGTGACATCGCGTCTGGTCAGATCTGTCCAGGTGACGCCGCGTCGAAGGAAAGAGGTGCCGACATTTCGACAATCATCGTGGCCTTCAGGGCAACAGTGCCGGGCCCAAAAGCTCTGAAGAAGACCACGGTAAGATGTGTAATGATAAATGTGAACCACGG
>JAZDUA010000885.1:142500-411317 GCA_038098605.1 Gryllus longicercus
CAAAAGGGAAAATAACCAGAATGAAGAAGCGTGTGTGATAGCGAATCGCCGGCAATAGTTCTATGTAATGACAAGACAATGAGAGCAAAGTGCAGTAACTATCTGGTTGATAACAATACTGGTACAACGGCAAACGTCATTGTTATTTAACTGCATTTCCGGCAGGTGCAGCAATTCAGCGTGTATAGGAAATTATTGCTAACCGAGACTTACAAGCAATTATAAGAAGAATGCGAATCTCTTTGCGGTTGATTCAAAAGTTAATACGGATGACGCATGAAATGCAACAAGAAAGATCAACATATTTCAAAACATTCCACTGAACACCTTTGTTCTAAGTTCATGCTTTATTTAGTGAGCATTGTAGTGAAAAATCAATGTAAATTCCTCAATTACAGCACGATTAGAATTGCACATTAATGAGCACCTATATTATCATATGAGAACTGTCTCTTGTGCCTCTTTCAATACATCATTATCTGCACTTAACGGTTATTGTCCACACCACTTCCTTGGACATCATCAAAAACCGGTAATTGATTTTTTTAGAATAATGTTTAAATATTTAAATAGTGTGAACACGAAACGAATGATTATTATATTATTAAAATATACTGAATATCTCCACGCACCATCGGACTTGTAGTTAGTTTGCATTTGAACAATGTTCAAGAAACGCAGTTAAAATCTCACCAAACACATTTAAATTTCAAGAAAATATCCTACTACTATTTGTCAATTAAAAAAAAGATTTATCATTTCTAATAACTTTTAAACGAATTGATGAGATCTTGCAACAACAAAATTGTTTTTTTATTATTTTCCGACACAGACTTTTAGGCATTCTCAAAACGTTGTCAAGCATAATGAAATACTGTTCGTGGAAATCATTTCACTAATTCAAAAATATTATGTTTCAACTGCGAAAATTTAGATCTCTGTCAATTTTCAATTACAGGGTACGTCTTTTGACAGAAGATCTGGTAACGCAGTGGAGAAGCCAATGTAGTACAAAAACGGTTTTAAGTGTTGGCATCGATTGTACGGCTGGTAATTCGCAACAGTTCATTGTGCCAAGGCTTATGGAGACCCAGTGCATTTCCATAATGGATTATACACAGTAAACTATTCAGCGTCGAATTATTATGCCATTATACAGCGAGAATAGTTCATAAGTAGCTGATAATGGGCATCGTTCCCCCTATGGAATCTATTTCCATTAGGGGGATATGATGCAATGAAATTATTCTCCGTTCGGCAGCGCGCAGTCCGCGTGTAGCCGATGCATTCATTCCCGTGCATAATTGAAAATTTAATTGAATACGTTACATCTAAAGTGAAAATTTACGTGCTTTACCGAACGTGTCCGGGTAAGACAAAAAAAAGGTTTTTGAAAAATTGTACCTCTGATAACTAGGATTGTTAATGAAATGCTTCATTCTAGAACCTGTCTTCTTATTTTTCTAGAGACCGAATAAGAAATTATTTCTTTAAAAGTTCATTTTTAAGTTAAATAAAAAGGAGTAATAGTTAAATCTTTGGAATCATTATATTTATAAATCGGGTATTAGAGGCTGGACGAAATTGAGTCTGTTTCGAGATTTCATTCTCGTTATCTCGTTGCCGTCTCTCGCTAAAAATCAAT
Organism: Gryllus longicercus; assembly: GCA_038098605.1. NCBI lineage: Eukaryota > Metazoa > Arthropoda > Insecta > Orthoptera > Gryllidae > Gryllus > Gryllus longicercus. The sequence continues at coordinate 144,146 of JAZDUA010000885.1, forward strand.
CACTGATTTTTAACGCACAAATTTTAGATGTGCATTCAATTTCGTCAGAACCTGGCTTATTTCGAGAGAATTTTCAATTTGAATAAGGATTATCTCTAAAATAACGTTTCCACAGTGAGTACGCGGACTTCTATAAATTACTTATTCATTTAATCACTGCTTTCACAGTAATAAAATATCGACTACACAGCTCTCTAAAGTTTTATCACCCAACCATACGTCAAGATCCAAGACAAACAATGATGCTCAAGTAGAAATAATAATGTTGATCTAGATACGCCAGCATGAGATATTAAATTTTATATTAATTTCACATGCAACCAATTATATTGCATTACTACTTAATATATTTCACCTAGAAGTGTTAAAATGTGTTTTGGGAACAATTGACTTCGACGTGTACGTTATATTTGGTTGCATTGTAATTCTATTTTAACGTTGAGAAACACTGATGTCTGGTTAATTCGTGTAACGCGTAACGTATAACAGACGGACGCGTAACAGACAAAATAATCAATGTACAAACAAAAAATATTTTTCCGACAAATATAAACTTTAGAAACAACATTAGAAAATCATTGAAAATGTATGAAGTAATAATGGGTGCTATTCGTGTTCGAGATTTATAGTAAACTGGTCATTGCAGTTCATGACCTTTGATGGTAAAATATGATGCTTTCCAACATACATGATGCAGTTAATCATTAAACCAGATAGTTTTACTCCTGATTAGGAGTACTGCTGCAATTTTTTTTATTGAAATTTGTTGAACGTAATTGAAGTGTAATGAGCGATTCGCACATTCAGGCTCACGAAAACGTAATGGCTGTTCCTGAACTTTGTCTTCGTCTCATGTACTTAATTTTCAAATCAAGGTAAATACATCCAAATCTAATACATTTGAGATATGTGAATTGATTTTTGTTTATTTTAGTGACTGTTTATTGATTTAAAACTGATTATCACGGAATTTTTTTTATAGTTTTCTTTTGCCAGAAACTAAAATGACTCTAAAACAACTAAAAGTAGTTTCCAACTTTCGTGAAGCTATTCATTCTTTAACTTTCCACTAGTAGCGTGACGCTGAGGGATACGTTACAGAAATCCTCAATCTTCAGCTTGTCAGTGCACGATCAGCTCTACAAGCTCCAGACCGCCCCGTCCACTGGAACGGGTTCCACACTCTGAAGAGGATTACTGTCGAACACTTGATAAATTTTAATTACCTGTCAAATGTGTGTTACTTATTATCTCCTCTAGCGCCTCTCCGCCACCACTTAGGGGCCTTAATTTGAGAAAGTTCCGGGACGCTGGAGCCTGCACAGCCCCCTGAGATAAGGCGGTGTGAGCCGACGATAGGGACAAGGCCGCGATGGTGCACCTGCCCAGGAAAACTTCGATCTTTGAGCGTGTTGTGGACGCGTCAAGGAAGAAAAGTAGGTTAATGGTTAAAATGATACGGTTTTTGACATGGGGGGTAGTAGTGTGAACTCGTATATAATCAGATAAAACCAGACAGTAGTCCACCTCAATGGAGACAGTGGTCGCCTATTACTTTTTTTGACTTGGAAACAGAAGAACACCACGAGAATGCAAATGAGATTAATTCAAAGTAACAGTACAATTCAATTAGAAAAAATATGGGAAATGTCCAGGAGGGTTCATTCATAGCTAATCTTTTAGGCTTTCAGTAGACGTGTCAATAGAGACCAATAACAAATGAATACTTTTCTCAAAGGAGCAAAATGTGATCTCAAAACTTCACATTCTTGTAATATAATATCTAACAGTTCAATTACGACAGATGGAGAAAAAGAATGATCATAACAGGGGATAAGGATAAAGCGTTTTACGATGTGTCTATTCGACTACGTGTCATTATTTATCACGGAGAGAATTTATCAAGTTTACCATCAATCTTCTCCAGTTATAATGTAGGTAGAAAAGTAGACAAATTATTATAGCACGACTAATTTGTGCTTCCCATTTAACTGTACACGAAGCGAAATCGAGGAACTGTTCCCCCAAAACATAAGCTGTCACCTTAACATCGATTCTAACGACTCCACTTCTCTCAAACAACTTTCCCTCCTTGAAGCGAGCTCCTTGAAGACGATCGTCCCCCCTCGGATTGGACGGCCGCCGTCTGGAATAGACACGCAGCGGAAAATGGAGCGACATTCCGAGATCGTGCGCCCGCCCGGAAAGCTATTTCCGAACGCGCGGCCTCCGCACGCGGCGGTTTCCGGGATTGTTAAACGCGCGTGCGGCACGCCAAACGCCGCGCGAGGGGAGGGCGGGAGCGTGCAAGGGCACGAGGGCGAGGGCGTGGACGCACAAGGAGGGAGGGAGGGAGGGAGGGCTGGGAAAGCGGGGGTGGGGATTGGAAGGAGCGCGAAGGTAGCGATATGGGTGAGGGCGAGGAGGTGAGAGCAAAGAAAGATCGTGGGTGAGGATGAGCGCAAGGGTGAAGCGGATTGAAAGCGGAGGCGAGAGGGCTTGAAGCTGGGGAATAAAGGTTGAGAACCAGAGATTGGGGACCAGGGATCCGGGACTAGAGATCGGACAAGAGATGGGGGACCAGAGATCGGAGACCAGAGATCGGAGACCAGAGATCGGGAACCAGAGATCGGGGACCAGAGATCGGGGACCAGAGATCGGGAACCAGAGATCAGGGACCAGAGATCAGGGACCAGAGATCGGGGACCAGAGATCGGGGAGCAGACATCGGGGACCAGAGATCGGGAACCAGAGATCGGGGAACCAGAGATCGGGGACCAGAGGGCGGAGATCAGAGGGCGGGGACCAGAGGGCGGGGATAAGAGGGCGGGTATCAGAGAGTGGGGAGCACAGTGCGGGTACGAGGGCGGGAGCGAGAGGGCGGGAGCGAGAGGGCGGGAGTGAGAGGGCGGGAGCGAGAGGGCGGGAGCGAGAGGGCGGGAGCGAGAGGGGCGGGAGCGAGAGGGCGGGAGCGAGAGGGCGGGAGCGAGAGGGCGGGAGCGAGGGGCGGGAGCGAGGGGGCGGGAGCGAGGGGGCGGGAGCGAGAGGGCGGGAGCGAGAGGCTGGGAGCGAGAGGGCGGGAGCGAGAGGGCGGGTGCGAGAGGGCGGGTGCGAGAGGGCGGGAGCGAGAGGGCGGGAGCGAGAGGGGGGAGCGAGAGGGCGGGAGCGAGAGGGCGGGGAGCGAGAGGGCGGGAGCGAGAGGGCGGGAGCTGAGAGGGCGGGAGCGAGAGGGCGGGAGCGAGAGGGCGGGAGCGAGACGGCGGGAGCCGGAGCGGTGGAGGGCGTGGCGCTAGGGAGAGAATGTCGAGAGGGATCGTGGTGGCGCCGGTTGCGCCTAATGGAATTCGGCGCGTCGGCGGGGGGCGGCCGCAAAACGCCGACAAGGCATGCGCGAATGAATCATTCAGTTCGCCAGCGACGGGATTCCCGGGCCCTTCGCCGTATTTTTTATCTCCGCCGGCCCAGCCAGGGGGCGGAAGCAGCAGGCCCCGGCTGCGGGCGAGGAGGGCGCGGGAAGCGCGACTGCAAGGCACAGGCCGGGGCGATGACTGAGACCACCATGATGGTGGTGAGTGCGAATGGGGCAAGGAAAAAAAACAACATCGCAATAAAAATGACGAGGTAGCGAAAACATTTTGAGAGTACTTTGGCGATGGTTGCGGTGGAGACGCGAGATAAACGTGGGGTGGTGGTTGGTGGTTGAGGCATTGGGAATTATAGAGGAAGTGATAAATGTAGGATTGTAGGGTGATGATGGAAATGGGTTGTACGTGTTTTCAAGCAGTGTTTGAAGTTGGGGACTAGAGGTCGGGGACCAGAGATGGGGGACCAGAGATCGGGGACCAGATATCGGGGACCAGATATCGGGGATGGTGTTAGCAAGTTGCGGCAGAGGTGGCTGCCATGGTGTCGATGAGCACAGGCGTCGGTGACGATGGCGGCGGCAGCTGTGGATACGCAGGGCGCGCGGGTGTCGGCGCGGGCGATGGTGGCTGGGGGACGGGGGGGGGGGGGGGCTCCGAACAGAGCGGAGGGGGGCGTCGAGAGGCTGACAAGGAAATAGAAAAAAACGTGACACGGAAGAACGCAATACTCCCCCAAGGGGCCGCATTGTTTGAAACAGTGGGCTTCCCGGATTTAATATTTGTCCTGCGGTCGGCGCGGGGGGAGCGTTGTGATCAACGAGGGGGAGGGGGAAAGGGGCGTGGGGGAGGGGGGAAGTTGGCTGCGGCTGCAACGGGCCGCTGGCAATCCGCGCCCTAGCGTTCCTCTTCCACCGCTCCCGTCGTTCCTTCGCCTTCTTCAGCCGCGTTTTTACGCGCAGACAGATGGCCACAGCCCAACACATTTTGTTGTGGAAAGCCAACGGATTTTTACTCCTTGATACTCGTACGTCTTAATTGCTGCGCCGGTAGGATGTAACTGAATTATGTTACGGAGAGACCGTTCGTGACAAATCTTGCGATATTGTTACTGCCGGTTCTTGATGTTATTGATCAATACTATACAAATCAAATATCCCCCACCCCGCTTCAAAGAAACACTACAATGCTGTGTTTGCATCCCACAACACCTCGCACACATTTGAGGGATCGAATATTGCTTATGATATCTACTATGATGACTAAAGCGTTGAAGGTACCATGTCGTAGGAGAGCACTCACAAGAACGAAATGGAAGGTGAGGCAGAAAGAAAGGAAATGAAGATGAATGGAAAGGAAGAGGAGGAATAACAATCAGAAAATGAGAAAAAAAGTGATGAAAATAGAAGAAATATAAGTTTATCATTGAGATAAATATTTCGAAAATTCAGAAACTTTTGCCCAAAACGCTTTCCTATGTTGAATGATAATGATTTATAAAACTGCATAAGAAACTAACAATTATTTTGACGTTCGCCAGTTCTCGTTACAATTTTATTCATCCTGTTTACCAGTTAATTGTAGCACATCGTTATTTCTCCAATTAAATTAGAACAACTCATATTAAGGGGAATGTTTGAATTCGTGCCGTTTTAAAAAGTAATACATTTAAAAATATTTTCTTGTTTTGCTTTCCTTGAAATAAATGATATCTTCCAAAAATTTTCTTATAATTTACAGCGCTAAAATCTATTTTCATGAATATCATATCTCTAATAATATTTAAATATTTCTATTTAATAACATTACAACGGTAGTGGAAAGAAAAACAAATGTAATACCATGTCATATATTCCACACATATTACTTCTCGCACATTGGTAGCCATTACATTAGAAATACGAATACCCATTCCGCAGTGACATTTTGTTTGAATATAATTGCACACCTCATTGTTTTACTGTGTAGCGAACTGTCCCCATCATTTGATTCACACAGCCGAGTTAGAAGTCAATTTCATCAAAAGTTAGTTGGAACAGAACAAACTCCGCAGGGGTGATTTACGAAGGCCGTGCATTATTCCAGTATGCAAATTGTAATTCGGACTGCAAAAAGAGGCGTGCAAACAGGAATATGCTTCGAAAGGCGCTTTAGCAATATACATGCAAATTCGAAACACGTAACAATATACAATGGCTGTTGCTCAACAAACAGGAGTCCTAGTGTTGACGATACTCAAATAAGAAATGAAACCACTCAGAAAGCTAAAATGTATTGGCTATCTCGTAGTAATAAAATTAAATGCTCTAATAGAAGGAAACTATTTTCTTTGCTTTTTGAAGTAGCCTAGAAACTCTTTACGATAATTTAATATCTCTTCTCAATTTGTAACTCTGGTGAGAGCAAAGTAAACACAAGCAATTGGATATTTGACCTGTATTACTTTCCGTGCATTGGTAGCCATTACAGTGGGAATGTGAATAATATATTCATTTTGTTTGGATATAATTGAAGAGTTCATTTATATTCATCACGTTAGCTTACTAATGTGTTAACATAGAATCGTACAATAATATAAGTTTATATTTGAACTTTTTACATCCTTGACTGGTTTATCTCGAATTTGGACTGGACTGGTAGAAGATGGGTTTCCTGCAATTTTCTAGGGGATTACCCGTTTTCTCTGCCACTGCACCATTGTTTCATTATCATGCACTTTTCACTACTTTGTGACGCAATTCTCTGCTCTCTGAGTTGTTAGATAGCCCGCCTTACAACACGATTTCATTACACCCTGGCCAATTTAATAGGGGTCTTCTTCACATCCCTTGCAAGTCGAACCCACTTTTTTGCAAAAGAAGGCGTAGGACAATGATAAGAAGAATGGTGTTGACATTCACGATGATTGAATTGGCGTGCATTTGCAAGATAGCCAGGATTCAAAACGAAAGAAATATAAAATGTTTACGTCAGCGACAAAACAATTCGGATAGGCCACGCAAACCCTCGATCGGCAGTACCTACTTATTCTATTTTATAATCCCGTATTGCATCGTATTGTTGGATAAAAAATCATTAGAGAGTTAGCACTCCACTACATTAGAGAGCGGCCTGCAGAATCCAGATACAGGCGATCCCCTCCCCGGCAAATGAACTGAATAGAGGCGGGCGAGACAATAGCGAAGCACCGAACCGTTGGGGATATTGAACGCGCCGGTGCCACACGATGGCGCGGGGGAGGTGGAGGTGGCGGTGGAGATGGCGGCTGCGGCGGCGGCATTGCGGTGGTGGTGGTGGTGGTGGCGTTGGCGGTATTGGCAACGTTGTTGTTGTTGTTGTTGTTGTTGTTGTTGTTGTTGTTGTTGGTGGTGGTGGTGGTGGTGGTGGTGGCGGTGACGGTGACGGTGACGGTGACGGTGACGGTGACGGTGGCGGGGGGCGGTGGTAGTGGTGACGATAGTGGTGGGTGGCGGCGTTGGCGGTGGTGTGGAGACGGTGGTGTCGTTGGTGGTGGTGGTGGAGCTGGTGATGGTGGTGGTGGCGGTGGTGGCGGCGTTGGCGATGTTGGCAACTTTGGAGGAGGTGGTGGTGGTGGTGGCGGCGGCGGCGGGGGTAGCGGCGGCGGCAGAGGCGGAGGCGGAGGGGGATAATGGGGATGGCGGCGTCGGCGAGGTGGCGGCGGCAGCAGCGGGTGGGGGGTGGAAGCATTGGCTGCAGTGGTGGCGTTGCCAGTGGTGGTCGTGGCGGCGGCGGGGGGGGGGGGGGGGGCAACGGCAGCGGATGCACGGCAGGCGGGAAGAGAAATAGCGGCCACACGTGCACATGAAGCCGAGTACATGAAGCTGCGCAAGGGGGACTGGCGAGGGGAGAAACAACGCCGAAGGTCGAATGGGTAGCGCCGGCGATGCGGTGAGGAAAGGTGTTGCCATGGGGTTGAGCGCTCCCGAGGGTCTGAGGGAAGTCCTTACGGCGGGTGTCTACAGTTGCCCGGCACTGACCCTACACGGACGTGAACAATAGAGCATGCCCGTCAGCTGAAGAAGTAGTAGGGAGGACTAGGAAGAGGAATGTCGGCAACAGAGAGAGGCAAGGAGGAGGGTGAGAGGGGGGAGGGGATCTGCAGAGACGGTGGTTGAAAGCGAGCGACACACAATGGCTGGGGAAGCGAATCACGGGAAAAGAGGTGTGGTCACGGTAACGGGAAGTCGTGTAGAGCAGTGCAGCACATTTAGCGCTATCGGTTCGCTGGCACAACACGTCGCGACACGCCCATCCGCGCTCTGACGGGGGGTAGTGGAGCAATAATTACGCTACCTGCTCTGTCGCGCGCGCTCGCGTCAGGGCAGCGTCAAACGAGCGTCAAAGCTAAAGCAGATCTGAGACAGAGGTCAAAGAAAAAGCAACGACGGAACTGAATACCGACTATTGCGTGTGAGGTGTGTGATGTGAAGGTTTTAGAAAGGAACTTAGACGCTATTATTGATGAGAGTACACAGTGGTTTATACAAAACCTACAACAGTATTAGATGGGAGATTGAGGGGGAAGGGACGAAAAAGTATCTACTCTTGTGTAGATGAGAACAGAAAAAAAATACTCTATGAAAATGTGAACTTGTTCAATAATTGTAACATTTACGTAAAATATACGCAATACGTAAAATATACGCAATACGTAAAATACGTATGTCAATTATATATAATATATTGTAATATATTTTGTTCCATTCAATAAAATAGAATTCTCAACTGCATAAGGAATTCACGGCTGTATAGGTTTTAAAAATATAGTTTTGCACTGGTGTCAGATATCTGAACACAATCGAAGTGAATATCGCATCGCATCGTGTTGACTTTACGTAGTACGTACATTCATACTTACAACCAACGGATGGTAAAAGTCTCTATAAATCGACCATAAACATTATACAGTATGATGTAGGGTCTATATTCGTTTATAACAGCGTTTATAAGAGCATAAAAATATTTACTCCATCCAACGTAAATAGAAACATATGAAGGATAATGATTCACTTACATTCTGAGAGTCGTCATACACTTCACTTCAAGAAAGGAGATTTACTGTCATGTTATGATCTCACCGACTTTTAATGTCAGCTATTTCAGAGCAATGCTCAGCAGAAACTACGTGTTATTGACTCCATTTTTAAAAGCGTATTAGTCATTGTTTTAGTAATAGTAATAGTAATAGTAATAGTAATAGTAATAGTAATAATAATAACAATAATAATAAGGCAAGGAGGCAGGGAAACGTTATTAATACAAGAGTTTAGATATAGAGATTAGCCAAATGTGGGATAAAGGAGCACAGGACATCCCGATAGTTATCGGTGCTCTCGTATTTGTTCCATAAAATTTATTAAAGAACTTGTTAAAATCCCAGGTCATTCAAAATATTGGGAAGTGCCAGACATTGCTTTATTCGAAACAGCCCACATTTTGTGCAAAATATTGTAGACTCACACAGGAGTTCCTAGATCGTCTCCTTAGGAAGCTGGTTGCAACCTGGAGTATATTTTATATTCAGGAGACCCATGACATCTTTGGTCGAGAATTAGAGGAATAATGTTAAGAAGAAGAAGAAGAAAAGGGAGGAGAAGAAAAGAAGAAGAAGAGGGAGGCGGAGGAAGAGGAGAATAATAATAACAAGAAGAAGAAGGAAGAGAAGGAAAAGGAGAAGGAGAAGAAGTAAAAGGAAGAGGAGGAAATGGAGAAGGAGGAGGAGGAAAAGGAGAAGAAGAAGAAAAAGAAGGAGGATGAGAAGGAGAAGTAGAAGAAGGAGAAGAAGGAGAAGAAGAAGAAGGAGAAGAAGGAGAAGAAGGAGAAGAAGGAGAAGAAGGAAAAGAAGGAGAAGAAGGAGAAGAAGAAAAAGGAGAAGAAGGAGAAGAAGTAAAAGGAAGAGGAGGAAACGGAGAAGGAGGAGGAGGAAAAGGAGAAGAAGAAGAAGAAGAAGAAGCAAAAGAAGGAGGAGGAGAAGGAGAAGAAGGAGAAGAAGAAGGAGAAGTAGGAGGAGGAGGATAAGTAAAAGGAAGAGGACAAGGAGAAGGAAGGGAAGAAGAAAAATACAAAGCACGTTTGGATGGCAAAGATGGCATGCCTTCGCGCTCTGGTGGCGCGGGGCAAGGGCCGGGGAGCGTGGGCGGGGCCGCGGGCCTTTGATGCCGCGCGTCGCTCAGCGGGCTTCCGCCGGCCAAGCGGAGCGCGACGAGGAGGGGCCGGGAGGGCACGCGGAGCGAGGTGCGGCGGGGCAGAGTGTCGCAGGACGCGGCGGACAAGGCGCCACGCAATGGACCCGGACGCCGTGGAACGAGGCAGGTTGGGGAGTAGAGCAACTGGCTGGGAGCAAGACGAGTCGGGACAAAATTAACAGGACGAGTTCGGATTGGACAAGACGGGAGGAAACGGATGGCAGTGGGAAAAATGCACAGCAGGGGATGGATTTGGACAAGACGGAAAGCGAGTGAGGGTGGCGATGGGTAGAGACGAGAAGGTCGGAACAGAAATGGACGGAGTATAACCGGACGAGACAGATACGAATCGGACAGAATGAGACGGAGCCGGACGAGAGTGAGGAATGGTAGAATGGGGAAGGGCAAAACTGAAAGGGGCATAGCGGAATGGCACGGGACACGGCGGGATTTGACAGAACGGGACTATATGGCACGGCAAGGTATGGCGAGGTATGGCGAGGTGGGACGGGACGGAGTAGGGGTGAGCGGCGGGCAGAACCGTCCGGAATGGGACGGATCGGGGCAGGACGGGGAGGGGAAGGAGGGGGCGGCGGCGGGCGAGGAAGGGGCGGGCAGGCGCTGGGCGGCAGCGTCTGCAGGAAGGCTTGTGATCCCGCGCTGCCGCCGCCGCCGCCGCCCGCGCCAACTTAATTTCACATCTTCGCGCCCCGGCATTCGCCCCAAGTGGAGCGCACTCGCGCGAACCAGCCGGCGCGGCGGCGGCGCGGCGGCGGCGCGGCGCAGCGCCGGCTGCGGAGGCGAGGGTGGGAGGAGGCTGGGGAGAGAGGGCGGGGCGAGGAGGAGGGGAGCGGGGAATGGGCGGAGCGGGGGCAGGGGAGGGGCCGCGGAGGCTGAGGCGTAGACTGAGCGCTGAGCTTTGTGTGCGAGAGCCATGTGCGCAATTGTGGACCACTGCAGTTGTGTGCGATGGCCATATGGAAAGGGACTTCGATTTGGTTGGTGGTAATGGAAATGATGATGATGATGATGATGTCAAAGACGATGATAACAACGATAGTTCTGATGATAATCGTATGGTGATAATAGTAGATAATAGACGGTAGACGATAGAGACAGAGACGACAAAGACGATAATAATTTCGGTAGTTGTGATGATAATGGTAGAGTGCTGGTAAAAGTTGATGAGTGTGTCAAATGTGGTACTAGTTGTGGTATTTCTGGAATTGTACAAGATAGTGATAGTGGAAATAATAATGGTGACAATGGCAGTTATAATGTTGGTAGTTGTGATGATATGATAAAGTTGCGGTAATTATGTGATTAAAGTACTCTTAAGTCTGAAACAAGTTGTGGTAAGAGAGGAAAGTGACAGAAGTAGTAGAAGAGTGGAGGTAGCGTTAATGGTAATAGTAGTGAGCTAAAGGTGATTGAAACAGTGTTGCAGCAGCGATGGCAGCAAAGCATTAGTGACGGTAATGACTTATAGTCTCTGATAGTTTTAATCAGAATTTACAATCTAAAAAGCTTGGTTCTAAAAGTAGTGATAATAGACTGTAGGTACAAGACGCAAGCGTAAAGCTTTGTAAGTGCCTCGACATGTAAGAAGAGTGCTATAAGTAAGAAGTGATATAAGCTGCGTGCTGTGGAAGGAGGGGACGAGGAGAAAAACAAGAAAAATGTGGTCATACAGTAATTCAGAGATGCACTGCCTGGGTGAGAATTCGGTTAATTAATTACAAACGATTTCGAGGCACGCAGCTGTCGTTGAGGCAACGGAACAGAGCAGTAATGTAGACAGAAGCGGAGTGAATATAGTATAGACATGCGTATAGTTTAGTAAGGAGGATTTTCATAAAATGTTATTTCTTCTTTTCACTTTAGAGAAATGTCTTTTAGTATAGACATTAATATTTTTATGTTTTGATAACATTATTTTTACGATAACTAATGCTTTATTTTTATATGACTGATTTTGCATTTTCGACTAATAAATTACTTTTTGCCATTTTCCGTCATTTTTAAAGCATTTTCGCTGGTTTAATTGATTTCAATATTATTTTAATGGTGCTTGCTTCAAATAACATTTACAAGATGCAACATACGTTTTCCACAGAAATCCTCTATAGTCTATTCGATTTCTTCACTCAGAAATAGTCATGTCAGCTGTGATATGTAATCTAAGCTTCCTAAGACGTCTATCAGTGCCATTGTCGGTTCTGGCAATTTTGCGATGACTAAATGCAGATATTGTGTTTTAAAAAATAGTCCAAAATAAGTTTTCAGTGTGAGTTCACTTCAACGAAAGGAAGAAGCCTTGATTACATCAGTAACATATCCAACAGCTTGTTATTTACCTGAACTGGTTTTGACCAAAATTATTTATGTCATTTTTTTTGCGATTAGGGCAATTTTAAAAACATTTTAAGAGAAATTTATTGGCGATATTTCAGGTCATCAAAATCCGCGTCCCTAGACATTACTGACAGAGAGGTGATGCCGTTGAAGCGTCATCGCAGCCGAAGCAGCGCTGAGGCAGCGCCAGATACCGCCGCGTCGGGGCGTCAGCAGAGGCTGCGGCGATAGAGGCCCGGGGCGCAGCGACGACGCCGGCGCCGTGGATGCCTTAGAGCGGGGGCGACAGCACGGCGAGGCGCGGAGAGGCGGGGCGGGGGAGGGAGGGGGCGTGGCAAAGTTGCCGAGTGTCGCCAGAGGAAGACACTCCCTTTGCAAGTTGCGCTGCCGGATGGACGAGCATCGTCGCCGGATCAAGCGAGGAATCTTCCTTCCCCTCCCAACCCTCTCCCCTCCTCGATCCCCTCCCCGCCCAGCCCCGCGAGTATCTGCCCCGGCCTTATCTTAAACTGCATGTACTTCCGCGCCACTTCGTCCTCCTTTTCCGGCCTTCTTCAGTATCTCATTTTCTGCTTCACGGTTCGCCCCTCGCCTGTTTGTCTTTTTCTCTCGCCCCTCCCTCCCTCATCAGCATCTCTCCCTCTTTAATATCTTGATGCGGCGGCCCCGGGGCTCCGCTGCAGGAGGATACAGGCCCTCCCTTTGTCGCTTCCCGCAAGCCTGTTTCTCTAAAGGGGCTGCCAGTTTGTGTTCGGAGGCCGCGGGGAAAAAGCCTCGTTTCCTGCGCCGGTTTTATTGTAAATATGGCTAATTAATAGCGGCGCCGGCGGCGGCGGCAGCGGCCAGCCGCACCGTGGCTGTGGCGGTGGCTGAGGTGGAGGTGGTGGGGTATATATTGATGGCGATACCGTTAATGATGATTGTTGTGAAGCGGATTGGTGTGGTGGTGGCGGTAGCTGGAGTTGTGTTGGAACTGGTGGTAGGATGAGGGGAGGGGCGGAATGGAACTGTTGGCAGTGGTGGCACTGCTAGTAATGGCCTGGCGGAGAAATTGTTTCCTGAACATTGCACTGCTATTAAAAGTTGGATGCACTGCTGAGAATGTGGTTGAAAGATTTCTCCCCACTAATTATAATGCTGACATGTGTTTCTTCGAGAATAACGTCGGATATAGCAGAGACATTTTCCGCGACCAGTATTCAGAAATTTACTTATGCAACTCATTGTCTTGTTTACTATATTCGCAAGAAAATCACCAATCTTCCAGAGCGATGAGTAACTGACATCTTCAAAATGACACCTGCAGATACATGTGTAATCGCTGAACACCGTATTCGGAGAATAATTAAGGATAAAATTATTATAGAAAACACAATGCACATTAAATAACAAGGGCATTACATTTTATTACATTTAAATAATTTATTGCAGCATTTTTTCGTTAATTTGAACAGGATATATGAGTTTGTAGCGATAATTATTTGATGAAATTAGAGACGTACAGTTAAATTTATAATACTGGAAGTAATTTATTTTAGGTTATGACAGTGGTATCTCTACACGATGACGGCATTCTCATGGAACGCGATTACACATTTTTATGTAAAATACCGAGAACACACCACCAAATTAACTATTCTAAAAGTTTAGTATTAAATATAAGATGGAAGAGAACGCTCGTATGCATTGTACAATGAAGAAAATATAATTGTTCATCCTCTTTCAGGACGATTATAGATCGTAAATATATCATAACAACGGCATGATTTTGGACGTGGCGAACACGATGAAGAGACAGTAAATACCATTGTCTTCAGGACAGCAGGATTGACTTGTTACGTTGACCAAAATTGTGGGTGTTTTGATTGATTTAGTGACTCCGGGCGCGTCAACAGCTAAGGTTATAAGTCCCGTAAGTGTAGTGTACGATTTTTGCTCGGGAGTTAGCTATGTTTTTCTCCCGCTAAATGGTGAGATCCGGCGCCAACTTTGTCATCAGCGAGCAGATTTATTCTCAACCAAGTTCCTCCCCCCAGCGGGGCACCGCCCCTGCCGGGAAAAGCTCTAAGCTCCCAACCGGTCCCCTACATGTGTGGTAGTGTAGTGCATGTAAGCGTAAGTGCCAAAATTAGTGGACAGGGCGCGAGTGAACTCCGGCAAACTCCGCCCTGGGCGCACGGCTCGCCCGCAGCGGCGTGGCACGTCGCCTTTAACCCAAGGCCGCTGTTTTCCGGGGGCGGCGAGCCGCCCTCCCCGGAGCCCAGCGGGGCGCCGTCCCCCACCGCCCCACCGCCGCGTCCCAGCTGCGCCACCGTCGCCTCCCCGCCCCCTCGCACCCCGTCCCCGGCCCTCCCGAACTCTGACATTTGCTGGAGCGTTCGCCGCCCCCCCCCCAACCCCGCCACTTACTCCCGGCGCACGACGCGGCGACAGTCGCTCATCCCCAGAACCCATCACCTTCGGTTAAGCTACAGTTCCCTCCTCTAGTCATCTCCGCCGCTCGGGCTGCACCACCTGACTACCTACAGACCTCTTCTCCTACACGATCAACATTACTTGTTCAGCACCGAGCCCTATCGCCTTCCGACAGGTACAGTTCCTTACTCCAGCCATCTTCGCTGCCCGTGGTGAATGCCTCCCAATCTTCTTACTTCCGCTATGAACATTACTCCTCCAATCACAGTTATCTTCGATGAATAGGGCGTTATCTCCTCCAGTTACCTCCACTATCGCAGGACACATATGTCTGCCTTCTACATGAACTTCAACTCCTCTATCAACTATCAGTCACATCATTCCCGCAGCCATTCTCCAGACACATTTTATCCTTCTGCCTCAGTAACTGAATTGAAGTTAGGTGTTGTAAGTCATCATTTTTGTGTTATCTCCGTAGTCATTGACTCCACCTTACTTTCAACGACAACCCTGTCGTCGGATGGCTTGATATGACACACATTCATATCTCCAAAGTTCCTCTCCCCGAAGTCTCTACGCTTCTCACTTCGCTCTCCTCAACCATCTGCCAGTTTTGGCAATGAGTGTTCTGCCACAGTGAGAACGGTCGATGGACATAGCTCTATCTCACTTCCATGCTTGCCCAAAGTCACATCTACCAGTAGGTCATACCGACACCCTACCTTCTCCAGGGAACAGTAAATTCTAAGTTTTCTCCCTGTCACAAATGCATCTCCATAACTCTCAGTTCCACGACACGCACGTTTTCTTTCCCAGTCACCATGCTCACCGCACTCGATCACCTCTACCACTACTTCCTTCAGCCCTTTTCCAGAGACCGACGGTGCCTCACCCACCACAGCCGAACAGATGTCTCGAAGCCACCAATTCGCTTCCATCTCCTTCGCCACAGTTCAACGTGCCCCACCCGTCCGTCCTCCCCGATTCCATTCACTGATCCACCCTGTTCCAGCCGTAGCGCCCTCCCTGGCAAACTGCCGCTTTATCCCCGCTCCCACCTACGGTGAATTTGACGTCTTCTTCCCCAGTCACCACGCCATCGCACCAGATATCACCTCTTCCACCACTTTATTCAGCTCTCCTCCAGGGACCAAGCACCACAGCCAAACAGATGTCTCGAAGCCACAGTTCGCTTCCATCTCCATCGCCACAACTCAACTTGCCCCGTCTCTTCTCTCCGGTTCCTTTCACTGATCCACTATGCTCCAGTCGTAGATATCACCTCTACCACCACTTCCTTCAGCTCTCCTCCAGGGACCAAGCACCACAGCCAAACAGATGTCTCGAAGCCACCATTTGCTTCCATCTCCATCGCCACAGCTCAACTTGCCACACCCCTTTCTCCTCCCCGGTTCCTTTCACTGCTCCAGCCGTAGCGCCCTCCCTGGCAAGCTGCCGCCTTTAACCCGCCCCACCCCCTACCCCTCTGCAGCGGTCGCCGAGCGGAAGCAGCCGCCGCCCCCGCGCGGCCTTATCGGCGCACGCACACGCACACGCGCGGCACTGCGTGCGCGCGGCGATGTCTTCTTCTTGGCGGCGGCGGCGGCGGCGCGTGGCGCTGACGAGATCGCGTGCGACTTTGCGGTTTCCGACCGCCCCCCGCCCTCGCCTCCTTCTCCACTCCCCATCCCCACCCCGTCGACCCGCTCGCTCGGCTCCCCGCAGAGCTGGCGTCCCCCAGGGATCTCCTGTTTGCACAGTTCTCCTCCCCCTCGGGACGCACGCTAAAGAGACATTTCGGCGAGAAGCAGATTAAAAAGTTACGCGTACGGTAATTGCATAGGTGCCTATATACCCGCCGGCGGAGTTAAAAAAACTTCTAAAATGATGTACGCTTCTGGCGCAAAGTATGGCAAAGTAATTGTGTTACAAATTGTTTGTTTAAGAGAAAAGTTGATTGATAATAAACGGCAGCAATTTTGTTGATTAAACATGTTTTGATTCTTAATATGTAGAAGTGAACATAATAGTATTTTAGGATATTTTACTCGAAAGTAAGATGAAATTTTCAAATTAGCTCTGAATCGAGTTCTACGTATTATTGAAACGGTAATTCAATAGACTTCACATAATTGCAGTTGAGTATGCTCATTTCATTAATTCTAATAGAAAATTCAAGATTAGGTTTTGCGTTTCACTGTTTTCGTTTATTCAGCTTTAACGTTTGAAAATTACTGTTGAGAATTCACATTTCACAATTACAAGAATATTCTATCATGCACATAGACAAATTTGCAATTATTATTGACGTGCCTTTTCTGTTGACAGAAAGTCATTCCCTTCTAATGCTAGGCTCTGTATAATTTACAAAGCTTGAGAATCCAGTGGATACATCTTAGAAAGAAAATATTAAAACCCAGTTCCAAATGATGATGATGCTAAAGGAGGATTACGATTATATTAATTACTATAACATAAAAGTACAGAAGGCGACAATGAATTCCAGGAAAGCCTTATTTACGCCTTTATTCTGGATCTGGTTTACATATTATTGAATTAATCTGGTGAAGGTGACAATTCATTTAAAACCTTAACTAATTTTTACGTTCGTTTTCTCCTTTTCGAGTACTAATTTAAAATTTGGTATCTAACAACAAGTATGACAAAAAAGTTAATATAATTGATCTGTAAACTATTATCTGATGTCTTGCCACTCAACGAGCTAGTGTATCCTCCCTTTTCAAGACACATTTAAATATCTAAATCTTAACAAAATATTTGATAATTCGAAATTAATTGAAAAATATTTTAATGGCTTTCGAAAGATTGCGGGCAACGTGGGAGACGATTTCTCCATTCCCACTTTTTCTTTTCAATCCTCTACAGTCCGAATGTAGAGTCCGAAAACACCAGGTCAAGTTCCCAACCTAAAATGGGTTTTTGGAACCGGCAGAAACGGTGAAGCGCATTCCTAGAATTGTTGTTCCCAAACTTCCTTTGTGGAGTACTCCGTAAAGTCTCTCAAGGGTTTCCTATAAGTGAGTATGTTTTATAACATTAATTAAAGATGAGTCTCGGCTTCAAGTTTAATTATGTTTTCAAGAAACAATTTTGATTATAGTACGATATTACGATCATAGTATATTCTTACTACAGCTATCTATCCTTACTGTATCCATATCTTCGTGTCATTTATCAGGCGTTCAGTATCAAGGAATAAAATACTTTTAGGCGAATCTTCAGTCGCGCTTCAGAGTTTGAATGTAACAAAGTGTTATAATACTGCGGCTATCGTTGTCGATATATTTGAGTTAGCACATATAAAGTTTAAAGGAAAGCGTGAACATTAAAGATAGAGATATCGACAGATATCGATATGTACAGATATGTATGTTCCTCTTTACGAGAATTGAATATCGAACTTTTCAGATGCGACTATTACTGAGTAAGATAATACAGTTCGAATATACATATGTGTATTTCCATATGTAATTTATTAACAGGTAGAGGCTGAATATAATCTCTGTTCCCATAATTAAACTTCCACTCAGCCCGATTTTATGATATTGTTTCAAATGATTTGACTGTCTACTGTAAGATACTATAACGTAATATTCTTGTTTATTCGAATGGACAAAACAATAATATTCCGAGAGGCAGACAAACAATCCGGTCGCTCCACGACAGCTCCCCAGGCCCTGGCCGAAAGCGGCTGCCGCCGCCCCCGCCGGGGCCCACCGCCGCCCGCCACAAAGTGAGTGCGAACGCGTGTCGCCCGCGTGTGCCCGACGCTCCTATTGATCTGTCTCTTCCGGCCCACGCGCCACCCAATATGCACTCCGTCTTTCGGGGCCCCGCGCCGCGCCGTCGGGCCGCCGCCGCCCGCCAACATTTGCGTCGCCGTCGCCCCCACTGCCACTACCCCCCACCGCCCGCAAACCCGCCCGTGGGACCACTACTTCCACCGACCGTACGGCCCCGACACCAGTGATCCGCCGGCCGCGCCAACCCTGCTTACCGTCTTGAAAATACCACCTTTGCAATCCGCACCGCGGCTTTAAGCCGCCGACGCCGTTCCTACCATCCTGCCGCGGCTCCGATTCGACCTTCTTTGTTAACACGTCGTTCCCGCCACTCACACCATTTCTGTCGTGCCCATCACCCCGCCGTCCCCGCAGCCCCTATGTACCCACATCGCTGATATCCCTGCCCCCGCCATCCACGCCAATCCGCCATCCACGCCAATACGCCATCCACGCCAATACGCCATATCTGCCGTCCCCACCAATTTTCCGCCCTACCAATCTACCGTCCCACCAATCTACCGTCCCCACCAATCTACCGTCCCCACCAATTTACCGTCCTCACCAATTTACCGTCCCCAATCTGTCGCCCCCGCCAATCTGCCATCCCCGCCAATCTTCCATCCCCGCCAATCTGCCATCCCCGCCAATCTGCCATCCCCGCCAATCTGCCATCCCCGTCAATCCGCCATCCCCGTCAATCCGCCATCCCCGTCAATCCGCCATCCTCGCCAATCCGCCGTACCCGCCTCCCCCGACCCGAACACCTCCGCCCATCCACCGCTGATCCCATCACTGCCATTACCACTGTCGCCGTCCCAGCCATGCTCGCCCAGCCACCACCGCCCCCCCCCTGCGTCCTTCACCACCATCGCACCTCTGCCACTACGAGCACAGCCGCTGCTTTCGCCGTCGCCGTCGCTGTCGCCGCCGCCGCACCGGCCGCCCTACGCTGTGCAGCGCGCTGTCTTCGCCCGGCAATTTCCTGATGGAGTGCCCCCATTTCCCTGCGATTGCCCTCGTTTGATCTTCGTCAGACGCTTTTACCCCTCCTGACTGGCTGCCGGGGGCGGCGGGGCGTGGGGTGGGGGAAATCCCTTCCCCTCGGGAAATATAGGAGGTGCGCGTGCGCAGTCATCTCTTACATGTGCACGTACGGTGTTGCGTCGGCCCTGCTCTAATAAAGCCATTTCGTAAATTGCTTTGTGTGCATCGTGATGAATGGAGCAGTCAATTCGTATTAACAGCATAATCCCAATTCCGTATTACAATTCGTGCATTCACTATTGACATATACACGGCAAACAATCATACTGAAGGCCTTGGGTATACAAAATATACAAATATATGTATTAATTCTGCAAGGGGATATTAGAATGCAATACATTTTTCGACGACAGTGTACAAGGTTATTCAGGGAATACGCAATTTCCATTACGAATATTGTCAGTGTCGTCCGAAAGAAAAGAAAATGGGTAACTTTCCATTCTTCCACACGTGTCATATTTGCTTCAACGTTGAGTAGAACTGATGAGGATACATACGCTATATTGTTTTTATAACTTGCGTATATTTTACAATCTATCAATAACAGTAAAGCACAAATGACGCTGGGTTCAACGGTTTTTGGTTTAATAGTTTTATGAAGCAGTAAATCATTACGATACCACCGCCAGTTTTAATTTCCTCATGTTTTAATATACCTTCTCTAATTGTTATCATTAATTTCTTCAAAACTTTTTCGAAAAGCCGCTTCGACAGGTGTCTCTTCTGAGAAACAATTCCGGCCTAGACTTTCATTCTTTTCTTCGAACTACCAGAAGAGAGAAAGAGACAGAGAGAGAGAGAGAAAGCGAGCAAGAGAGAGAGATCCAGAGAGAGAGAAAGAGGGAGCTAGAGAAAGAGAAAGAAAGATAAGGAAAGAGAAAGAACGAGAGAGAAAGAGAGAGAACGAGAGAAAAAAAGAGAGAACGAGAGAAAAAGAGAGAGGAAGAGAGAGAAAGAGAGAGGAAGAGAGAGAAAGAGAAAAAGGGAAAGAAAGAAAGAGAGAAAAAGAGAGAGGAAGAGAGAGGACGAGAGAGAAAGAGAAAGATAGAAAGAGAGCAGCTCGGAAACGAAAACCCAAGAAACACGAGCACAGCGGAGCGGATGGAAGCGCAACCTCGCTGCCAGAGCGAAGGCGTACGGGTAACTCAACCAGCTGTTCCCCCGAGGTGAATGGCGCGCCTTAATAATGTATTTACAAGCTATTAGTCGCCTCGTTGCGGAGGTCTAATCCGTCTGCGGAGCAGGTGCCTGGAGTGAGTGGCCCATGCACCTCGTCTCATAAAATCCGTATTAAACGCGAGCGGCTTCTTTGCCCTTCGGAATGAATCATGTAGGAAGCCGGCGCTTCGACGGGTTGTAACGCGATTGCAGTCTGCAAGTATGATCAAACGATATCTCCCCGCTGGGTTGTACGGGGGCAGATATGTGGCAGCTGATGAAAGCCCTGCCGTAAAATGAACGTCTTGCTAAAGCAGACCTATCTTGTGCAATAACTACGGAAATGTAATACAACATGCCAAACGATATTTGTTATGTCAATGCAGAACATAAAAACGCTACTTTCTTCCGAGAACATAAACAATTTTCTATTAGCGTAGTAGCGTTTTTATGACCTGCATTGACATAACAAATACCGTGAAGCTAGAGAAAATATTATTGAGTTCCTTGATAATATTATTACAATTAAATTATGTAATCAGCACAATAATTTCATCATAGAGTGAGCGATAGAACAGAAGTATGTAAAAACTGTATAGGTAGGAATGTACTACACATCGAAAAATAACTTTAGTTCTTATGCACGTTTTAATTGGTATTCCATCGAAGACTATGAAATATGTATACAATTATTTCGAATAATCGAACTGCAACATATCCTAAAAGAAAAGCATTTAAATAACGTTGAAACGTCTAAGAAATTATAAAGCTCTGGTTGGGGTCCACAACTATTGCCGAGCTCAAATAATTCCTTCCTCTATCTTCCAGAAATATTTTGATTTAGTGATAGACTACTTTCTCATTTTTTCTGTATTCAGTCATCATAATTTTTAAGAATAACAACTAGGGAACGTAATTACATATTTTTACAGGAAAATATACCTGCTATTATTTGTAGTGTTAACAATATAATTTGAATGAATTCGAATTTTTAATTCATTTCAATTCTCAAGATTTTATTTAGCATATTTTCTATTTTTATGACTTATTTTGGAAAAAGTAATTCGTATATTTTCACATATTTTCCCTTTCTTTATTCAAATAAATTCGGTTCCCAAATAATAACGCTCTCTTCTCTCCTCAACAAAATTCCCCACACCTCTTAGATGTTGCATTCATGGATTCAGCAGATCAATATCAGTTTCGAAATTTCTGAGAATTTTAGTAAATCATCGATTTTCTTTAAGTAAAACATTATACCTTCTAATTATCTAAATCGAAAATTCAAAATTCCGGATGTATAAATATTTAGTCAATGATTTAATAGGAATTTCAAGGCAAAAAACTTTTCTTCTTTCTGCAATAATTTTCAAATAACTCAATTTAAAAAATCGTTAATATCTCCAACATTGTGTAGATGATGTTCGAAATTTTAACTTTCATCGTAACGAAATATGTTTTTGAGGAAAATCAACGATCAAACAGAAGAAAGAACTATATATTACTCTACCCAAAAGAAACTGACATCGTATTAAGTCGTAACAACTATTCTCCGCGACGACGAAAACTTTTCCTTTAGCGAATTGAAACCCGCAAGAGCACCACTCACCGCTCGCGAAATAAAACAGCCGTAAAGATAACAATAAAAACAAATACTCGCACGTAATAAAAGATATTGTGTCGGTGAATTCGTCCGCAATAAACGTTCGCTTCCATCACCCTCGCCTTCGGCCCTCGCCGCGGAATCACTCGGGCGGCCGATCGCTCGGGCGCACTGTCGCCGCAGACACCGCTGGATTTAAGTGAAGCGCCGCGGATCGATGCTGTGGGCTCTTGGCAGCTCTTGCGGCGGCGGCGGAGGCAACGAAGGCGACAGCGGTGGTGGAGGAGGCGGCAGAGGCGGCGACGAAGGCAACAACGGCGTCGGGGACGGCAGAGGTCGCCGCGAAATGACGGGGACGGCGGGTGGTGGCGATGAGGACGGGGCGGCGCGGGCGCTGAGGGCGGCGGGGGCGCTGAGGGCGGCGAGGGCGGCGGGGGCGGCGGGGGCGGCGGGGGCGGCAGGGAGGCGGCGGGGGCGGCAGGGAGGCGGCGGTGGGAGCAATGGGTGTGGCGGCACGGGGAGTGCTGCGTGGTCGGCTGGGTTGTAGAATGCTGAGGCGACAGTACGGCAAGGGCAGTGAGGATGGTGAGGATCGGGAGTTAACTTGAATAGCGGGAATGATGAGAACTGAAAATGGCAGGACTGTGTCAGGATCTTCAAAACAAAGGAGGTGGCACTGAGGCAAGACAGATAAATGACATGCAGAAATGTCAAACAGAGGGAAGTTGAAAATGGTAGAGTTGGTGGTTTATTGAGAAAGGCCGTGAAGTAGTGGCAGACGAGGAGATGGATAGGTGGGGCAAGACAGATGAAAATTGTATAGGCGTCCGAATTGGGATAGCGTTGGGGTTGAGTAACAAATGCGGGAGCGGCCGAGCGAGATGACGCTCGCAGAAACGGAAGGTGGGCGGGCTCTAGATCGGGGGACTGACGAGGACGCATGGGTTGACGAGATGGTGGTGGTAGTAGTAAAGAGTATGCGCGTTAGTGTGTTGGGTGGGGTGAGATGAGGTGGGCGTGGGTGCGATGTGTGTTGCGGTGGTGTATGAGATCTGATGTAGGCTGGGATTGTGACAGTAGCGGAATGGCGGGGGCGGGTGGGATGGCAGGAGTGATAATAGTAGCGAGAATGCGGGATGGATGAGTGGTGAGGACGTGTAGAGGTTTGAGGTGGGTGGATGGCGGGAGTGGAGGTAGTAGCGAGGATGCATTGCAGGGAAACGGCGGGATGGAGGGTTTACATGGAGCGAGGCCCCGGACTGGAACGGTGGCAGAAGAGACAGGGGTCCCGTGGTGTGAAGGGCTGGCGCGAGTGACGAAAGTGGAAGAACGGTGAGGTTCGCCAACCCGGCTGAGGCGGCGGGGTCGTGGGCGAGACAGAAGGCGTCTCGTGCCACACCGAAGCGAGGGCCTCTCCGCGAAGGGCCCCGGGCGGCGGGCACGCGACGTCAACATTTGTCGCGACCGATTTGGCCTCAGCCGGCCTTTCCCGCCGCCCGCACCCAGCTGCTGCAGCGCCGTGTTCCTCTCATACCCCCGACGCAACACGACGGCGTCTAGGGAAAGACACAGATGATGGAAATGATAGGAAAGAAAGACGAAGATTGAAACGCGGACATGCATCATCAAAAATTCGATAGATCATACAACTTAGTAACGACGATTATTAAAAAATGAAGAAACAATGTACTAAATATTTACAAACATGAATTAAAGGTGTCGTGGAAACAAGAAATATAAGAGAGTAAATGAGGAATGTACGAAAGTGAAAACAAAAGAAAACAATATACGAGAAATCAGAAAATTTGAAGTAAAACCTTCATGTGAAACTAAGTAAAAAAACAAACTAACAATAGGTAAGGTACTATACAAAACAAGAAAATGTATCGAAAATGGAATGGACGGTATTAAGATTTTGAGACAGAAGAAAAGAAAACAGAAGGCCAGACGGTTCAGACGACCAAGAATGGGTAAATCTCGAAATCAATTTTCTGCAACATTGCATAACTTTCTATATAGTACATATATTACTCGTATATACGTAAGTATACGAGAAACTAAAAATGATTGAAATTGTGCCGTCTCCAGGAGAGCTCACATGCCACCAAAAATATTTGCTCAATCTACAGAATTTAAAACTAAACAGCAAACACCTATCCATACAACCTGAAAAGTAAAAGACGGAACTGTTGATAACGAATAAGGTTAACTTCAGCATTAAATGTTACTGTCGCGCGCGAGATCCACAGAAACGGATGGTGCGGCGTAGAGAAATCTTGGCGATTGGTAGGGCACGGACGGGAGGTAGGTAGGAGTCGGAAGGGCAGAACGGGAAAGAGAACCGGCAAATCGGCGACAGAAGCCGCCCCCGCAGAGCCTCTCGCTTCGCCGGGTCTCCGGCGCGAGACAAAGCGACGGCCGCGCGTCTTAGGGCGCCTTCCCACGGCGCGACCGCGGCGCGCTTCCTTCAAGGAGCAGAGCTCTTCCGACGCAGCCACCGCCGGAGCCACGGCCGCACCGCCGCCCGCCGTGGAAGGGGGTGGGGTCTGGAGGGGTAGGTTTCGCCGACCCTCCGGCGACGACGAACATAGGGACCGGAGCAGGTAGAACGCTGCGGCCGTGGCGCAGTGAGAAGGCTCCCATTTAAAGCTGTGTTCTGCTAGCGGTGGCGCGTGGCCCCTCCTCCGCTTCGCGTAGCTGGAGTTCGGCGTCGGCTGCCGCAGCAGCGGCCACCCGCTGCACGTGGGAAGGCCTCCATTCAAACCAATGCTCTGCTACGCGCCGCGCTGCTGCGAAGCGCGCTGCGGCCGCGCCGTGGGAAGGGGCCCTAATAGCCTCCGAAAGTTGGGCGGCGAAATACGCGCGTTTGGGAGCGGGGGCGGGGCGCCGGGGCTCGATCCCGGATTCGCGAGGCGACGGTCGAGAGGCATTCATGCATATTTATCCGAAACCCTCCTTATGCTTCTCTCCCCTCCCCGGAGCGCTTCTTTACGGCCGTATTTATTCCCCCTCCAAGCCCCAACTTGCTGATCTTTCCGGAGGATTAAGTAACGGGCGAAGGGAACATAAACGATCGTGAATCTATACTGTTGCCGTTACCCCCAGCGCCATCAACGTCGTCATTGCTGTTTGTATCGACCGTAGCAGCCCTCTATAACCGATGCCAGCAAGTCTTCTCTTCTTCAGCTAGGGTTATCTCTTGGATTTCATCCTCACCAATATCATTGTCGAGAGAGTCACCATGCGTTGCCACTATCTCAGTTATCGCCATCTTAGTCTCTTCGGGACCCTTCTTCCCCGTTGTCGACACCGTTTCCTCAACTTCGTATTTCCCGACACCACAGCTAACCTTCTTAGCTCTCTTCACCAACCACTATCGTTGTCGAAAAAAATCACAACCATCAGAACCTTGTTACCAGAATTTTAACAGTTTCAACGCCCTATCCGCCCAAATACACTATATTCATCGCCAATTCTCCCTCCTCCACCAGCTGTTCCTTAGTCACCCTTACATATTCCGTTGTTTTCATATCCACCTCAAATTGAGCCACCACTCTCAAAACCACTATCAGCCAGAAATCCTCCATCTCCACCATCTTAGACACTCCAGCATTCTATCTACTCCCGCTGAATACTCTGAAATCCATCGACGCCTCTGCGTTCACCATCAAAACGGATACAGTGTCGAAGAAATCACTTTAAATATAGCTATGCGCACTACATCCGTCACAGCTCCTGTAGCTCCTCCATAAACCTTCGCCTCATCATCCCAAGAGAAGGGTGGGGGTTTGGCTGCGCGCCGAAGTCTCCGATAAATGGCCTACGAGACCGGCCGGCTTAATGACGCGAGTCTTCCCGAGATGGCGTCGGAGTTTAGGAGTAGCTCCTGAGCTCTAGGTACAGGCGATGCTCGCCCCGCCCGTCCCTACCCGAACCCCAATCCCCGCCATTTACACCTCCCTTCTCCTCTCTGCGCCCGCCAAGTCTATCCCAACCATCCGCCCTCTTGGTCTGGTCGCCTGTCCGCATCCCTCCACCGCCTGCTCCACACGACATCGTCCCCATTCACCTGCCCCGCTCACCGGCCTACCCCGACCTGCTCGCCCACTCGATCGCCCGCCCGCTCGCCCGCCCGCTCGCCCGCCCGCTCGCCCGCCCGCTCGCCCGCCCGCTCGCCCGCCCGCTCGCCCGCCCGCTCGCCCGCCCGCTCGCCCGCCCGCTCGCCCGCCCGCTCGCCCGCCCGCTCGCCCACCCGCTCGCCCGCCCGCTCGCCCGCCCCTGCTCGCTCGCCCGCCCCCCTGCTCGCTCGCCCGCCCGCCCGCTCGCCCGCCCACTCGCCCGCCCGCTCGCCCGCCCGCTCGCTCCCCCGCCCACACGCCCGCTAGCTCACCCTCCCACACGCCCGCTAGCTCGCCCGCCCGCTCTCTCATCCGCCCACCCGCTCACCCGCCCATCCGCTCTCCCGCCCACCCGGTCGCTCGCCCGCCCGCCCGCTTGCCCGCTCACCCACCCGCTCGCCCGCCTTCCAATTGGCGCGCTATTCACACCAAATTCAATTAGCCGAGTTGGAGAAGTTCGGCGGAGGCGGCGGCGGAGCCTCTTGACGCTTCGCCGGTCGGTGCAGGGGGGCGTGGTCGCCCCGCCATCTATCTTATCCGCTCCCCCGGCCAGCCATCCCCGCGAGCGCGGTTCGTGACCCGGCGCGCCACCTCGCCAATCAGCGGCGGCGAGCACGGGGAAAGAAGCAGGTGAATGGCTTCGCTTTGTGTGGTACGGGGATCTTACTAAACGGTTGAACAATAAATTGATTATATGATTCGCACACTTACAGATTAATACGAGCTGACATTCGAGTAGCACCTTTTCTTTTTCTACCGTCAATCGTGTTGATTGACGCGTCAAAATGAGGGCAAGAAAAATTTGAGGAAAAACAAAAAACTTCGTTATGAAGTACGAGACGCATCCAAAATGTTCCCCTTGGTCGTCAACAAAGAAAAAACAAATTTCTTGGGAAAACTTTACTGTAGTTCATACACCATATGTACTGTTTGCATCACTACCAAAATTGAGCTGTATCACTACCAAAATTGAGACACTTGTCATACCATGGGATCAACACCATGGGAAACCCAGTGTCGTAGAAGTCTGTCTGTCTGGGGGGAGGTACCAGTATTTGACAGACACGGAAAGGCTGACCGGACAGGAAATTGTGAATTTCTTGAGAAAATACAATTCTCCCCCCCGGGGGGGGGGATCCGGAATGAAGAGTGGATGGTCGGTCATACAAGGCTCGACCTACAAAATATCTTCTGCAGCAGTTCCTCCGCGAGACGTTTGATCTTTCACCCTCTAGTCCTGATCTCGCCTCAACCATTTCGTATACCTCAAGACATTCCTGTACCGTCAATATTACGCGTTTCAGTGCCGCAAACACTAGAACCTACTCCACGTGGCATACTTCCACGACACAGTGACACTCCTTGATTCCATGATGTTTCAATTCTGTTGATGTTTTTTGGAAAAAATGTGCAATATGTGCTGTACCTGCCACAATAAAAGTTTTCATGAAATTGCTTTCCTTTTTTGACGACCTACGGGAACTTTCTGCATTCGCGTCTAATATCACGGGAATATATACCATTTCTATGTAGGCCACTTACTGGAAGAAGGAAACTCGTACAAAGTACAAGAAGTTTATGCACGGAAATTATCAATAACTCACTCGTAAAAATAATATGTTGTAATTAATATACTATTTATGTATCACTGGACACAAAATATTATCAATATTCAATATTTTTTAAAAAAGGGATATTTATAACAAATGTTTAAATATTCTTGTTTCTGAACCTGGATTTTCCGCTTCAGTATTTATGGGAACATAATTGAAACATAATTCTTCTCTTCTGAACAAAAAAAGTAATTTAAAGGATAGCCCATGTTACTCTTTAATGTTAGGGAGCAACTTCTTTTGGTACGTTACTCAAAACTTTGCATGTAATTCGAGGTTTCGCTGACAGGAACAAGGTAGGGAAGCTACTACATTATTCTTTATTCTTTCTCCTTCCGCACGATGGTTGAAACAATATAAGATAAGAATCGAAAACTGCTAATTAGGGAAGTATACTGACAAACGATGTCGAAGATAAATGGTATCGAAGCCGAATTAGACAATCAATGTAATGTTCTTTAACAGGGAACGTCGCATCGTTAGTGTAATGTTAGCGCAGATAAATTTTCGGACCTGAAGTTTCAGCAAACCACCCGGCTATCACCATTTCGGAAAAATGGGGCAACTTAACATATAAAGAATGGCTTCGGAATACTAATACTCCCAATTTGGGCACACGCAGTTTGCGACCTTGTCGCTACATACATGTTCGTTTTGTAGAATTTACATACCTGCTTTGCATCTCTTGAAGCAATAGAAAAAAAAGTTTACTGGTGGTACGTTCTATTTCTATTTTCGCCATCGCCGCCCAATTTATGACTACGCTTTCAAATCCGGGCCATTTGCCAGTCGGCGACTGGAATCGTGTACGCAAGGAGTAGGGGTTAAAACAAGTGCCTCCGGGAGGCTAACCTTACTTGCCTCTTGCGTAGCAGCACACTGAATGCGGAAACGTTATCATCATTGCTTACAACCAGTTTATTCAACTATTCAGTATTCAATAAAAAAGTGGAACAGTAAATCGCGAAGAAAATAGATTTACTCTTACAACACGCTACGGGGCGCAACCGTATACGAATGTGCGATGTAAACAGTTCTGTGACTATTCATGATTCAAATTGTTGAAGCGTAGGACTGCGTATTCACGTCTCAAATTTACGGATTGCTTTCTCACCATTACATATCCTCCTTTTCCTATACTACTTTTATGTACAGAAATACAGATCTTCCAATGAAGTTTTAGCGAAGTTCGAGATTCGACCTAAGAACCGCGTATTTGCAGCACTACCAAGGCTCTCTTTATCGATTGTGATGAAAAAAATCAGTTCTATTGTGCGGTTTTAAGGAGGATATATTACAGGAAGGAAAAGGCACGATTGCAGGCAGTTTGTGGCCCCTTGTTAAGATACTGTTTGGAATGTGCTGACATAATAGAACGAGCGGTTTCTATAATATTCCACAGCAGCAAGAATCTGGAAATTTCGTCTAGAAAGTGACGTTATCCAACCAAACTATTCGGGTGGTGTCGAACATTTTCCACCAGTGTGCTCTAACCTAGTACTACAGAACTTGAATAACATACTCTCTACTATGTGTACATAGGTGCACGCACACGGAATAAAACGAGGTATTTGAAGTACAAGGTCAAAGCCCGACGCCCCCAAAATCGTTCCTTCTATGACATCATGAAAGGCTATGAGATGTGGCCAACAACCCAATCCCTTAACGAAGATAGCGCTACGTGGCCAACAACCTTGTGCCGCTATACTTCCGTAAGACATGGAGATGACGGTTCTTGTGAACTGCGCTTTCAAGTCCTTTGGCCTCTTCAGGACCATCTACTTCCTCGGAAATACACAGCCTTGTACCTCAACTTGGAAAAGCCGGGTGAAAACATCATCTTGTTAGCGTTTCTCTTTGACCGTATTCTGTTGCGGTGGCCTGCATGTGACGTGAACGGATTTGTCCCGCCTGCCTGCTGGCTGGCCGGCGGGGTCGGCTTCCTCGGAGACAAGTTCGTTGCCGGGCCGGCCAGCATAACTTTCTCCGGCGGGGCTTTTCAGTTCGGGCGCGAGCCGGCTCGCTCGCATGGGGCTTTGAATGCAAATGCGCCGCCCGGAGAGGGGGCGGGGAGCGGAGGCGGGAGGCGGGGCGGGAAGCGAGGCGGGGAGCGTGGGCGGGTGCGTGGGCGGGGAGCGGGGGCGGGTGCAAGGACGGGGGCTTGGGCGGAGACAGGGTGGGGCAGGAACATAGAGGTGTGCGAAGGGATTAGGAAACGGACGGAGGGAACAAGAAGAGAGAGAGAGAGAGAGAGAGAGAGAAAGGGAGAGAGAACGGAGGGTTGGAAGAGGTAGAGGGAACGCTTTCAAACACTGGGAAGAGAATATCAGAGAGTAGTAAGTATGGAAACATAAACGATGAACCGTAAGGAACCGTTAGTGGGAAATCTTTGAGTGGAGAACTCGTGAGTGGAGAACCGTGAGTGGGGAACTCGAGAGTGGACAACCATCAGTGAAGAACCGTGAGTGTGGAACCGGTGAGGAACCCGTGAGTGCGAAACCCTTGAGTGGGGAACCCGTGAGTGAGGGTACCGTGAGTGGGAAATCCAATAGTGGGGCTCCGTTCGTGAGAAACCCGTGAGTGGGGAACTCGTGAATGGGAAAACCGCGAATAGAGAAACTAAGGACGGAGAAGTAGGAGAGAATTCGCGTGCCAGGAAACCAGGAATATGCGCCCCGGATCGTGGAACTGGGAATGGGGAACCTGGAGTTGAGAACACTGGGAAAGGATCCTGAAGTGGAGTAGGCACGCGGAACGGGGAACCATTAGCGGCCACATAGATGCGGGAACCGTAAGCGAAGAACCGAGAGACGAACGTCAAAAGAACGGATCCAGGACTGGGGGTCCAGAAAAAGGCAAACGCGACAGGGGACCCTACAACCAGAAACCCGAAGCGAGGAGAGAGGCCAGGTTCTGGAGCCGGCAGTAGAGCACGCGGGTCAAGGAAAGGGGTGTGGTGGCCCGCAGCAGGGGAACAGGCGCGGAGCGTGTGTCGGGACATGGGGAGGGGCGAGGGTGGCGGGCCCTGGACGCCGTGGGCGGGAGCAACAACCTGAGGCGAGGCGGCAGAGACCGCAGAGGTGTCGGACCGCGCGTTAATAACGCGCGGCCCAGGAGTTAAATTAAGGAAAGCTAGACAGCCGAGAAGAGACTTGTGTGTTCTGAGAACCAATTTATGAGCAAATGATATTTCAAGGAGGAAGAAATTCGAGGAGTGTTTCTTTGGAAGGCGAAATTCTCAGGAACGAGATTCTAGTCGATTCAATGAGAGAGGTACAAAGAAAACACCTAAAAGAAAGAGATGTAAAACAATTTGAATATTATAAAAAAAGTAAAACATATGGTACGTTGAAAGAAAAAGAAAAGCATGTTGTGGATAATTTAAAAAATGTATTAAAAAAGAACAACAGAAAGAAATTGAATAGAGTTGATATGAAGAACAGAAATAAGAAAACAAATTTTAGGTTATTACTCTTACTGAATTCATAAACATTTTTCGTATAACGGCAAATAGAAATTAAAATTTTATATTAGCATAACACAGGAAATAATGAAGCTCTTTGAGTTCTTTGAGCTATTTAAGTCATGATTTACTAGTCGCATATCAATGCATACCGGCAACCAACGAACGTCAGTGAGAGTACCACGGTCGTGCTCCACAATTTATTGCAATATAATTGTAGAAAAATGTTAAATATTAAAGAACTAATTATAAATATATTTTGTAATGAATTATAATAATTTTGTTTATGTTTAAGTCACAATATTTTTGAGGTGTGGCAAGGGCAAATATATTTTGAACATTTTGTAAACCTGCGGAGCTTTCCGCAGGGACAACCAAGTAGATGGCCACCTTCTATTTTTAAAACAATATTTGAACATTCACTCTATTGCTTTGATTGCCCAACTGTTTTCAATGTCGAGATAAGATACGATTTCTACATGATTATGGATATGCATGATTGTAAGAGAAGTCTGGAGTTTCCACAAAGCGACTACGCAACAGTAACTGTTTCGAAATTTTTGAAAATATTATATTATCATTGAAAGATGAAAACATCGTTAGGGTTCAGAACGGTTCAAATGATAGAAATAGTTTTCCCATTCTCAAATACAAACAAAGACACCTTTCCTACATTTATTTCATTATTCATATGTTCATAATTTTTTTAACATTAAACCTCAAGTCCAGTAAAGACAGCAGCATGTGTCATTTTCTGAAACTTAGTAACTTCACAGGCTGCACGGATAGCTCAATTCTACACACCGTATTCTAGGCCATTTCTTGCTTGAGGCAAACTACCCCAAGCTTTAGTTAGACTTCTTGTGAGTCTTGCAGGCAAGAACTTGGCAGCGTCATGTTGCTTTAGCAAGCAACAAGAGGCGGCACCGTTTACACATAGCTGAGAGGTCGTTTACTTAGAGCAGGAGAGAGCAAACTCACTGACGTTATATCAGTTACAATTTGGTTTGCAGTTCTGGGTCAGGAAGCGTCAAATTATGATTGTGGGGAACTGCAAAGGCGAAGAGCACGGTTTTCAGAGTAATGCAGATTTTTATTCACTGTAATATTCAAGTCTCATAACTAATAATTACCATAATTTATCATTACCATTGGATTATCATGACTTTCATTAATTATCATTCAAACAATTTTTAAAATGTGGAGTGCTAAAGATTATTTAAAGTAACTTCAAATCAATACTTATTAAAGCATATGAAGAACGACCTTATCAGACATTTAACTCTGTTGTATCAACAATTAAATCATTAAAGCATATGGATTTTAGTTTCAAATTTGAGCCATAATGTTGTGTTTATGTCATTTAAACATAATACCTTAAGATATTATTAAAACTGATTGGTTAATTTACCTATTCCTGAAAGCTAGAATACAAGAAGATAAATAACTACAAACGTTTTCTTACAAACTCCCTCAGTGCTTTTGATACAGGTGATGTCGAGGCGCATATCACGTGCAGTGCTCACGTCAACGTTGTTGCAAGTAAACGGTGGCAGCAGAAACTTCTTGTTAACCACGAGCATGTGCATAGCGTACCAAGAGAGGTGGAGTGCGTTTGTATGTTCAGGCTCTTTCCTTTTGCATCCGCCTTCCATTCCAGGAAAACAACCTGACAACCTCAAATAGACTGAGCCACATACTCATAATGCATCATCTAGAAGCTATCGTACAAATTGACGCTATCTACTACCCGCAAACAATCACTGCAGCGTGCAGCAATCTCATCAACGTGTTCCACGGAGACAATCGCCAACATTTCTTAGAAATTAAAGTTAAAGATCACGAAACACGGAAGTGATACTTTTCGCGCCTAAAGGTGAAAATGATTTCCGTCACTGACGTGCACTTTCTGCCACAGAGATAACTGAAGCAGGCGCGCCGGACTGTGAGAACAATTAACGGCGTCTTAATGGAGCGTATCCCGAGTAGACAGCACGAATGTAATAATGTAGGAAAAAGTGATTATTTTTTTAAATTCCATGTCGTAAAAATGCAGTAAAACTGCAATAAAATTGAAAAGAAGTTTAATGAGTAAAAAAATATTTTGTGAAAATAGCAAACAATGTGAAATATGCAATATAGTAATAAATATGTAAAAATACGTAACAAAAAATTGATATTGTGTTTGGACGGCGACGATCCGCCAAGACTACGATTTGAGAACGGTAAGTAGAACGACAAAACAATGTAATTACATAAAAATCGGTTTCAAGTTGTAAGAAAGGAAACGAAAAAAGATGCATACAATTGCCTTGGAAATGCGGCCAGAGACAACATATAGCCTACATTGCTACAAGTGTCTCTTGCAGGGCTGGCAATGACACACACGCCAGGTCAGTTCCTTAGCCCGCGGGGCGGCGGCGGCGGCGGCGGCGGCGGCGGCGGCGGCTGGCCAGAGGCACCCGCGAGGTGGGCAGCGGGTGATTAATGGTGGAAGGCGGCGGGGCGTCAGAAGCTCGGACACGTGGCGCGGGATTACAGCGCCTCGGAGCCGACTGCGGCGTAATAAACAATTAACGCGGGCTTAATTACGCAAACGGCGCCAGAGCGTCCCCGCGGGAGGGCGCGCCCTCCGCCCTCGCCCTCCGTCCTCCCGCCCGCGCCCCCGCCCCCGCCGCCTCCCACGCGCAAAGCAGCCGCTGGCCGAGAAGACCCCGAGGAAAGGAGGGCCTAGGAGAAGAAGGACGGAAATGACAAAGGCAGTGGGTAATGAAGGATAATGAATATCTCTCACATGGCGGGTTGTTTTAAGTAGTGATGGAAGGAAAAAAAGTCATATTGAATAAACAAGGAAGGATAGAATATACCATTAGGACAAAATGAGCAGTTTGAAAAGTGCAAGAAATAGTACATTAGTGTGACATGTCAGAAGAGAATGTGAGTACTTCGAGAGAAGACGCAAGAAGCGAAAAGACTTCATGAGACGGTAAAAAACAGACTGTATCTGAAAAGGAACGTACTAATTAAAACTTCACAACGGAACAGTACATAATTTAACGTAGTTTGAAGAGGAGGAGGTTAGAATGAAAACTGGCGAGAAAGAAGGTGCATAGGAAGAAGTGGACGCAGTGAAGAAGTTGGATGCGAAAGTGAAGTTGTGAAGTATGATGAATGTAGTAATGGAGATCGATGTGTTAACAATATATTGCAGATTGATGTGAGAAAAGGGTAAAGTTGGGTATTGCAATACAGGAGGGATGGTGTGAATTTGGAAGCACAAACCCAGTTGGAGAGAGAACTCTTAATATTATTGATGGTACGAATGAATGAGAATGAAAATGAGAAGCTCCTCACCTTGCAGAAGGAGATAGAAGCAAAAGAGAAGGAAGGGCGGATGGCAGGAGCGGCGATAGATGGAGAGGTAGAGGTGGAAACAGTGGTGGAGGTACAGGTGGAATTGCAGGTAGAAATATAAATGGAAGCAGAGTTGTAGGTGGAGCCACAGTTGGAGAAGACACAAGTGGCAATGGAGGTGCGGTAAAAAGGTGGAGGTGGAAGCACAGATGAAAGCAGTGGTGGCAGTGCTTTCCGAGCTAAGGTGGTCGTAGAGGCAAAGGTGCAGAGGGAGGTGCAATGGAGGGAACGGTGGTCAGAAGTGGAGTCAGAAGTGGCATAGCAGAGAGAGGCAGAACCGGCGTAAGAGAGGCAGAAACTGCATTAGCAGGAGGCGAAGGCCAGCGTAAGGCCGTTTAGGTCAAAGCAGAGCCAGGGCTTGAACGAAGGGTCGCGAACGCTACCTGATCCTCTACACGGGAAGAAAGTAAGGAGGGGATGTCAGGCAGGGAGGATGGGTGGGGAGGGAGCGGGCAGGAGGGGGGTTTACTGGTAAGGAGTAGGTATCCTGGTGGATAGGTGAGTAGGGGGCGGGCAGGTGGGTGGCTGGGTGATAAGTGCGGGCGGGCTGATAATCGAGTACGTGGGTGGGTGTTGAGGACGGGCGAGCGGCGAGAGAGGGCAGGCTGGTTAGTGGGTGGAAGGTAAAGGCGGGGGCGGACCGAGACGGTGGGGGATTAGGTGGTGCTGGAGAGTGGTGTGTGTGTGGGTGGATGGTAAAGACGGGGAGCCTAGAGGGTGAGTGGTTGGATGGTGAGTGTGAGTGGTGAGCATGGGTGGTGCTGCAGAGTGGGCGGGAAAGTGGATGGGTGGTTGTGAGTGTGTCTGAGAAGATGGGTTGGTGGGAAATGTGGGCGGTCGGTCAGGGAGTGCTTTGGGTGGGTGTGTGTGTGGGTGTGTTGCCGGGTAGGTGGGTTGGTATGCGGATGGTGCTGGTGGGTGGGGTGTGTGGGTGGATGGTAAAGACGGCGGCCTAGAGGGTGGGTGGTTAAATGGTGAGAGCGAGTGGTGAGGACGGATGGTTGGGTGGTGCTGACGGGCAGTGTGAGTGGGTGGATGGGTGGGCGGTCAGTGAGAACTTTCGGTGTGTATGTATGTCACTGGGTAGGTGGGTGGGTATGCGGATGGTGCGGGCGGATGGTGCGGGCGGGTGGTGGGCTTGGCGCGCGCGGCGCGAATCGTGACGACGCTCTCACGAATTCACAAAGAGAAATTCGAGACGCCTCGCGCAGCTCCCCGGGGCCGCGGGCGAGAGCGGATCGCATTACGCGCCCAGAAACGCTCGCCCTACCTGCGTGGGTGCCCCGGCCAGGGCGGCGCCACGACACGTGGGTGCGCACGTTGCGTCAGGATAGCGGCCTCGGAGGGTTGGCTTTCACGTCTTTTACTTACACAGTTGTTGATATTCTTCTTTTCCTTATTATAATAATAATAATAATAATAATTATTATTATTATTATTATTATTATTATTATTATTATTATTATTATTATTGCCGTAGAGGCCATTACTGTAGAGGCTACACAATTGTAATTTTTGCAGGATCAGCTTTTCAGCTGCATTCCTCAATACGACAAGGCTGTTACGCGTTGAAATGTGAATTATGAGATGATAGGATGATGATGAGGGGTGAAAGGACAATCATAAATACGACCACGTCTACGCAGGACCCGAACGTGCAGCCTCTCGGCGCCGACGACGGTTGCCGCAACAGTCTACTCCAGGGGGCGGATTAGAGTTCATTATATTATTATTATTATTATTATTATTATTATTATTATTATTATTATTATTTCTAGTAGTAGACCATATTTGGAAGGAATGATTTTGAAGGATGAATGATGACACAAATTCCACATACATATACCGGAATTGAAGCTCGGTCCCAGCCATGAAGGGAGAGGTATTTGACTTCCCCAACATTGGTCGTCTCTTACAATTACTGCAGATGAATCAAGCAACAAAAAATCTTTCAATGCGCATAGTCTACAATTTTGATTGGCAATTGCGCAATCATAACCAATTGCTACCTCTGAGCAACCTCCCCACCTTCGTTCAATGTGGTGTTCGAATGCATTTGGTATCGGTGACAGTTGATGCCCATCGAGGACATACAAGCAATTTCACTCTAACAGGAATTCAAATCAGCGCCATCAGCTGATCGTTGCATCCCGAAGGAAAAAACATTTTTGCCGCTGTGATTTAAAAGAACCTAACACGAGTGTTGCAGTGTAAGCACAAGGTGTTTTCAAAGAAAGGTTTATTGCGGAAATCAGTTGCGTTATTTCCACAACTTCGCATTACTAGAGCAACCGACCATAACGTAGGGACTTTTGATTTAATCTTGCAAAGAACGATATTAAACTTTTTACTCCTACGCTTAAGAACTTTTTGCCAGATCCAGAGCACGAGTGCTAAGCACTCCTCCACGCCTTTCCCGCTCGCCAATCTCGCTCCTCACTTAATCTCCACGGCGTCTCTCGAAGAAGTACTGCACTGTATCAGGGGCGACGCGGGCCGCGTAATTTCGCGACCCGAATCCCCCGCGCTCGCCTCTACCCGTGGGTGCTGAAGGACCGAAGACGGATGACCAGATCCGGCTCATTGTGGCGCGACCCGCGACAAGACCTCTGTCGGCCATTGTGGCCGTTTTTTTCCGCGGGCCGAAACGACGCGACCGCTGGCGCCGATTTCGCGGACGAGCGTTCACTTGTTCGCTGGCTGGTTCGTTCCGGCGGGCCCCTGGAGAGGGGGGGGGGGGCAAAGGGTTGGTGGCGGTGGCTATCCAGGGGTGTCTGTCGGAGTGGGCGGGGCGACAGGGTCGGAGAGATCGACGGCAGCGCCCGTGGCGGCAAAAGCGACGGAGGCGGTCGTCACAGACGGTGGTCGTCACAGAGATCGAGGGAGGGGCGGTGAAGGGTAATGTGGCGGGATAGATCGGTGGCAGAGGGCAAAGGTGGAGGGAGTACAGGGGCGGCAGTGATCATGGAGACGGTGGCTTCGACGGAGAGCGTGGACCTTAGAGTTAGCGGCAACAGTGGCAGCTGTTGAACGGCAGTGGGATCCGGTGCAAGGGTGGCTAAAGGAAGAACGGAAGGGGCGGGGGAGAGGCTCAACGGTGACGGGGCGGCAGAGGTCCCGGGAATGAAATGGATGGAGGTGGTTGAAGCGGCATGAATACCAAGCTCTGTGGGATGAAGGTAATGGCGGTGGCGGCTATTGTTGTGGAGGAAGAGGGGTCAGTTGGACTGCTGAGACATTATATGCAGTAGTAGCCGTGAACAAGAGAGCGATGACGAAGAGGTGACAGTGGGGTGGCAGGGGGTGGGGTGGGTTCGAAGGGGATTGGGGCATCGAGTGCGACAATAGGGAGTGCGAAGGTCATAGTGGGCGACTCCGCTTGCAACGATGGGCGTTGGGCAGTTCGGGCGTTTGTGGTGGTGGTTATGGTTGTAGTGGTGATGATAATGGTATTGGTAGTATAGGTGGTGTTGATTGTGTTGGTTGATGGAGGGTGGTGGTGGTGGTGGTAGCGGTGGTGCTAGAGGTGGTGGTAGTAGTGGTGGTGGTAGCAGGGTGGTGGTGGTGGTGGTGGTAGTAGTGGTTGTTGTGGTAGCGGTAGTGGGGAAGGCAGTGGCGGTGTTGGTGATTATGGTGACTTGGTGGTGGTGGTAATGGTGGTGTTGGTGGTGGTGGTATTGGTGGTGGTGGTATTGGTGGTGGTGGTATTGGTGGTGGTGGTATTGGTGGTGGTATTGGTGGTGGTGGTATTGGTGGTGGTGGTATTGGTGGTGGTGGTATTGGTGGTGGTGATATTGGTGGTAGTGATATTGGTGGTGGTGGTGTTGGTGGTGGTAGCGTGCGCGGAGGTGCCCATAATGGACCTGTGGTCGAAGCGGGAAGAGCGGTGACAGCGGAGACGACCGTGCAGAGGGCCGGAGGGGGGTGGGGGCGGCAGCTCTGCGGCCGACAGCCGAACATCGCGCGACCACGCCCACTCATTGCTCAGCGCGCCATCGGCGGCGGATTTTTGCACTCGCACCGCCGGCGTCTCCCACTTCCGCCGCCGGCGCAGAAGCAAAGAATGCAGTGCCGGAAAAAAGGTGGGGGAGGGAGCGAGAGTCGGAAAAAGCGCGTCCCCTGTATGTGATGCTCGCTCCGCCCACTCTTATTTTGTCGCAGGTGCCGCCGGGAGCGCTGCGCTCTCCTCGTGGAGGTCGCCTCTTCGCCCGGCTGAATGCCGGGAACGCCGAGTGTGTTTGCGAGAGTGCAAAACGAGATTTCCTGTTGTTTGCCACGCTGGTCGTACGCCACTCTTCCTTTTGTTCTGTCCTCCTCTCTTCTACATCGCCTACCTTTATATCAGAGAAGTATAAAATACCCATTACTTGACAGGATGCTAAAGGTACAAAAGTATGGGGATATCGTAAATTGAATCATGGATTTAGTAAATCGTATATTTCCCATTTCTCAAAATACCTATTTTCATTCTGCTTGCCCATCTTTGCTAATTTAATGTTTTCTTTTTGAACCTGTTCAAACCGGTTCTGGGCTGTTATTCAACCCGTTCCTTTTGTCTTTTAACGTTTTGTGCCAACCTTTTTTAACAGATTTATTTAAGAGAATCTTTCTCCTTTAATACATTTCCTTCTGAATCTTCTTCAAAACCGCAGAGGTATATTTTACTTCCGGTTTTTGTGTGTTAAAATGAGATAGACGTTTTCTATTGAACTTTTAATAAAGGAGAATTATACAATGGTGCAGGTTAAAAGTCTCGACTTTGCATCGACACTTTCACAACAGCGGAGAATTCTACTGGACATCATCTTGTAAACGGCTAAATTTTACATTACATTGCATGGCTTTCACATTCCACAAAACGTATGCGTACACTACAGTTAATATTTTGATGGAATCTCTGAATTATCAATATCTCAACTCCAGAAATCAGTAGTAATTTTAGTGAAGCGATATGACATATTAGTAGAAGTAACGTATAATAAGAAGTAATCGTAATATCAGTTATTGCATTATAAACATTATTCACACACTCTTATCAGTTACATTGAAAATCCAGGCAACGTGCTAAATGAGATTCGAGGCCCAGGGCCCTCCGCACTTACCACCCGGGCAGCGCGGGTCCAGTGGGTGTGTGGGTGTGGGGGCGGAGGCGGGGCGCGACGAGCTTAGGTGGCACCACCACCG
Organism: Gryllus longicercus; assembly: GCA_038098605.1. Taxonomy (NCBI): domain Eukaryota; kingdom Metazoa; phylum Arthropoda; class Insecta; order Orthoptera; family Gryllidae; genus Gryllus; species Gryllus longicercus. The sequence goes on from JAZDUA010000885.1 coordinate 183,887, forward strand.
CCCGCTCTACTTCCGGCGGCGGCGTGGCGGGCGTGGCGGGCGGTCATTGCAGCCCGCACGGATGCGCGTGACGCGCACTTCCGCCTCCCCGCCACGCCCCCCGCCACGCCACGCCCCCGCTCCGCTCCGCTGCCGACGTGCTCGCGCGGGCTTACCTGGAAAAGAGATATAGGCTATTAGGCACGCTCGTGTGGCTGGTTGGGTTGGCCAGTAGGCCACATGATTCAGTAGTCACGGTTGACAGAATGAAATACAGCAACTGGATGTATTTTCAGATCCCATGAATGTACTTGGGTTACTGGCATTTCAAGTAAAATTACACTTTCAATAATTAATAGTACCAGTTAGAATAGCACATTACATTCAATATTTGTAAATAAACTACCATCGTAACACAATTTTTATTTTATATCCAGTTACAATAATGTTGTATATTTTAGTGTACGATTTTCTTTGTGAACATTATATATTAGTTTAACAAATGTGTATTTTACAATTAGTACTGTAGATGGTAATTAGTCTATATTTTCACAACAACACACACAAATAATGGTTATTTATTTTAAAAGCACAATTTTGAAAATTTACATCCATTCCATTTACAACTATGCAATCGAACTCGGAAATGAAATAAAAATGATTGCGTGGCATAATATTTCAGTTAGACACTCTCCAACTTTTCATGATAATATTACTGACATTTTTAAACCATCAAAAGGTTTGAATGACTTTACTTTTATCTTATTGAAATATGATTTAGTAAATGAAATAAGTTGACTGTAATAACCGAGACACCAACGTAAGTTGTCCTGGGGGAAACACAGTCTTTTATCGAAATGTACTGGAATCAAGAAACAAGGATGTAGTAATTTGGTCAACTACAAATTCACGTAAAATGTTTTAAAATATATTATGTGAAATGAATATTAATTCTAACTTTCATTAAAATAACATTATATTATTACTACTGAAATTATTAATAATATTACAGAATAAAAACGAAATCAATATGAACAAAGGTATCACATCCGTGAGCTCCTATATTAAATTTAATTATTGCAAGAAGTATGCACATTCATTTATCAAAAACATGAACTATAAAACATGAATAGTTAATAAAATTTAGTTACCAAATTTACTAACTTTTTAGACAGGTATTTTTACACTTCTTTTCATGCCCGTCATTCATGTAGAATTATCCAGCATACGACTGGTTTGCTACGTGTTGTTGGAGCAGTGGATGAAATACGTTCTCATTCGGCCGTTTTTCACCGGTCTGCCTTGAAATTCAAGAAGCAGTAAACGTTTTACGACTCGGGTATTTATATGTGACCGTCCATTTGTTTACTTTTATAACTGGACCTCCTACAGCGAAATGTTGTACAACATGTTTGTGTTATTACGACCCAAAAGATGCAACGGTTTTTGAAGCATATCCTGATCAATTCTTCTTTTTAAAAACATAAAACGTTCATTGTTTCCTAGTATAATATTAATGATCTCTTACAAGCCGCAACAATTTTGCATAATTTCATTTAGAGGCTTTAAAAACTGTTTTCCGAAAACTCCTGGAATTACGAGTGCAGTCAAACTCACTACGATTTCTTTGCAATTTTGTTTACTATTACAAATTTTTATACACGTTTGATTACAGATAAAGAATAAACTTTTTTTTTACATTTTACATATTTTAAAACCTATTCCAACAATTCACAAAAAATCTTACGAAAATCAAGGTGGCCTTTTCCAAACTGTTCCGTCAAAAACAAATAAATAGAAATGAAAATGAATGAAAATTCTACTCCAATTTTAAGTTGGGTAGATAAATGAATTCTTAAGATTATGAACAGATGTTAAGTGATGTTAGGAGGAACTAAAAACACCTGAAGATGTTTCGAGTTTATTGTTTATCTTTGTTTGAAACCATTAAATGAGAATAACATTCATTGGATTTTTTAAATCACTAAAAATTGTTGCAAAAATCTTATAATAATTTCAAATGAGTATCTGCCAGCTTCTCAACCGTTTTCCTATTACCGAAGACGGCCACTCCCAACCTTTGTTTAGCGAACCCGGCTGACTTCTAAATATCGACTTTTCCAAACCGGGGCATTGGAGCGATTACCGATCGATCGCCCTTAACAACGGGTCGCTATGTGAGCGATGCGAAATCCTTTTTTCCGGCCCCAAAAAACTACGCGCGGGGTTCCGACCGCCCCCTAAATTTGTTTCAATTTGGTAATTTTCTAGATAGTTCCACATTACACCCCACTAAATCTGGGCCGCCTCCGGAAATTACAGGCTCCGCCCGAGGTCCGATGGAAGGGCCGATGGAAGGGCCGGCGGGAGCGGCGTAAGGGAAATTACGCGGCTGCGCCAATTTCGCGCCCCGAAGGGTGCGCGACGGCGCGGGGCGGTGCAAGGGGGAGGGGGCGGGGGTGGGAAAGGGCGGGGAGCTGGAGAATCTTGTCGACCGCAACGACGTCGCAACCGTTCTGAGTGGGTCCTCAGGACAGGTCAGCAAATGTGTCGGTGTTCTCGTGGGAGATGGGAAATGGAGGAGAGATGGCAGGTATGGTGACGTGCTATGTAGAGGGGCAATGGAGGGGAGAGGGGAAGGGTGTGGGAAAGGGCGAGGTCTGGACCGCAATGACGTCGCAACCGTTCTGAGTGAGTCCTCAGGACAGGTTAGCAAAAGTGCCGGTGTCCTCATGGGAGATGGGAAATGGAGGGAAGAAGGCAGATGTGGTGACGTGCTATGTAGAGGAGCAAGGGGAAGGGGAAAAGGGGATGGGGTTGGAAAGGGCGGGGAGTTCGAGGGTTTGGGGTCTTGTCGATCGCAACGACGTCGCAAACGTTCTGAGTAGGACCTCAGGACAGGTCAGCAAACATGCCGGTGTCCTCGTGGGAGACAGAAATAGAGGGGAGAAGGCAAATATGGTGACGTGCTATGTAGAGGGGCAAGGGGGAGGGGGAGAGGGGGAGGGGTGGGAAAGGGCGGGGAATTCGAGAGTTTGAGGTCTTGTCGACCGCAACGACGTCGCAACCGTTCTGCGTAGGTCCTCAGGACAGGTCAGCAAATGTGTCGGTGTCCTCGTGGGAGATGGGAAATGCAGGGGAGAAGGCAGATATGGTGACGTGCTATGTAGAGGGGCAAGGGGGAGGGGGAGAGGGGAAGGAGGAGGGGCAGAGGGGAGAGGGGGAGGGGTGGGAAATGGCGGGGAATTCGAGGGTTTGAGGTCTTGGCGACCGCAATGACGTCGCAACTGTTCTGAGCAGTCCTCAGGACAGGTCAGCAAAAGTGCCGGTGTCCTCATGGGAGATGGGAAATGGAGGGGAGAAGGCAGATGTGGTGACGTGCTATGTAGAGGAGCAAGGGGGAGGGGAGAGGGGGATGGGGTTGGAAAGGGCGGGGAGTTGGAGGGTTTGGGGTCTTGTCGACCGCAACGACGTCGCAAACGTTCTGAGTAGGTCCTCAGGACAGGTCAGCAAATGTGTCGGTGTCCTCGTGGGAGATGGGAAATGCAGGGGAGAAGGCAGATATGGTGACGTGCTATGTAGTGGGGGAAGGGGGAGGGCGAGAGGGGGTGGGGAGTTGGAGGGTTTGGGGTCTTGTCGACCGCAACGACGTCGCAAACGTTCTGAGTAGGACCTCAGGACAGGTCAGCAAATGTGCCGGGGTTCTCGTGGGAGACGGGAAATGGAGGGGAGAAGGCAGATATATTGACGTGCTATGTAGAGGGGCAAGGGGTAGGGGGAGAGGGGAAGGGGGAGGGGAAGGGGGGAAGAGGGGGAGGGGGAGAGGGGTGGGAAAGGGCGGGGATTTGGAGAGTTTGAGGTCTTGTCGACCGCAACGACGTCGCAAACGTTCTGAGTAGGACCTCAGGACAGGTCAGCAAATGTGCCGGGGTTCTCGTGGGAGACGGGAAATGGAGGGGAGAAGGCAGATATATTGACGTGCTATGTAGAGGGGCAAGGGGGAGGGGGAGAGGGGAAGGGGGAGGGGAAGGGGGAGGGGAAGAGGGGGAGGGGGAAAGGGGTGGGAAAGGGCGGGGATTTGGAGAGTTTGGGGTCTTGTCGACCGCAACGACGTCGCAAACGTTCTGAGTAGGTCCTCAGGACAGGTCAGCAAATGTGCCGGTGTCCTCGTGGGAGATGGGAAATGCAGGGGAGAAGGCAGATATGGTGACGTGCTATGTAGAGGGGCAAGGGGGAGGGGGAGAGGGGGAGGGGTGGGAAAGGGCGGGGAATTCGAGAGTTTGAGGTCTTGTCGACCGCAAAGACGTCGCAACCGTTCTGCGTAGGTCCTCAGGACAGGTCAGCAAATGTGACGGTGTCATCGTGGGAGTTGGGAAATGGAGGAGAGAAGGCAGATTCTTTGACGTGCTGCGTGGGTCTTTAGCCCCTTGTTCGGATGAGAGATAAAAATCAAAGCAGATAGTTTATTAAGGCACTCTATTATGCTGAAGGTTGGCGAAGTGTGTAGCAAGGGTGCAAATATTCTTTAAGAAAATGTTTGAAATGGGTATTCTATACATTTATGGAGTTAACTCTTAACCATATTGTTATTACTTGAATATGATCTCCAAGGGAAAAAATGTAATTAAATAATGGATGAAAAATGAAAAAGCTTTTCGTTCCATTAAAAAAGCTATTTGTTAATTCGGTTTCATTACTTCGGTCTAGAATCCTTAATACAGCAAGCAATTCAATTTAATTAATTGGATATAGCAAAATGCATTATGGATTTTCAAGTAGCTAAAAACACGTAATGTCATACTGTCTATATAAGAATTTTAAAACAATGCACGCACGGGGCTCTGTTCTGATAGTTTTTCCGGGTTCAATATATTCCGAAGATTAAGTTAACTATATGCTTATGATACGTTTTTATTATGTGTTGTGGAAAAATAAATTAACTATATGGAACTTCTAAAGGGGGTTGTAATGAAAAAATATAAAGTTATATCGTGAAACCAAAATATATATTTACAATTTTTTTTCCATTCTCATAATATTAAGAACAAAAGACAGAAAGTGAGAAGAAACCACAAAAAGAGATCGGAGTTGTAGATATTAGAAAAGAAAGTCAAATCATAGATAGGCAAGAAATTCAATGAGAAAGAAAAGGGAGTTGAATTTGAAAAGAAGTGTGGAATAAAAAATTAAATTAACTATATGCTCATGATACGTTGGAATTAGGAAAATGACAATTATACTCATGGTATGATTAAAAAAAAAATAAAAGTAGGCAAGGATGCATTTAAACTGAAGAAAAAGACAACAGCAAACCAATAAGTAAGGAAACGAAACTGCGAAAATGTTAGCGATATTATGAGCAAAGGAAAACGATAAAAGAGGAGGGAATTTGAATGCTCCGCCGCAATGCCATTTCGTAAATGTTGCGTCCGCAGGCCCGTTCGGCGGAAGGGAACGGCCGCCTGTAACGGCGTTGTTATTCCATCGAAGTGCCCGCCCGCCCGCCTGCGGCCGCGTAGCCAAGCGCGAGGCAGTTGGAGCGGCGATCGCCTCCGCCAGTTTGCTCTTCCTTCCGAACAGTCCACAATGGCCCGGCCGCACTCCGTACGAAATTGCAGGGCGCCTCCAAGAACACTCAGGCGAGAGGGCTACGGCGGCGGCGGCGATACAAGAACCGGCCAACAACCAACCGGCCTCTTAGGCTCATCTCGGCGGAAATTGCTGCTCGCATTTTTCCTTCATAACCTATTTGATGGTCTCCGTTGTGGCCCTACAGCCCACACCCTGCTCGCCTACAGACCGCTCGCGCCCCATCGCCTACCGCTCTTTCAACCAGCCACAGACGGCCGCTCCCGACTCCCACTCCCACAAACACTTCTCTCTCTCCCGCAGACACCTTTCTTTCCTCCAGTCAGCTCCCTCTTCTACGGCAAGCTCCCTCTTCTTCAAGTAGATCTCCCTCGCAGCCAGCTCCCTCCCCTCCAGCCAGCTCCCTCTCCTCTAGCCAGCTCCTTCTCCAGCCAGCTCCTAACCCAGCCAGCTTTCTCTTTTGCAGCCAGCTCCCCCTCCTCCATTCAGTACCCTGCCCACTAGCCAACTCCCTCTCCCTCAGGCAGCTCCCTCTCCTCCAGTCAGTACCCTCTCTCTCAGCCAGCTACTTATCCTCCAGTCAGTACCCTATCCTCAAGACAACTCCCTCTCCCTCAGCCAGCTCCCTCTCTTCCAGTCAGTACCCTCTCTCTCAGCCAGCTAACTATCCTCCAGTCAGTATCCTCTCCTCCAGTCAGTATCCTCTCCTCCAGTCAGTACCCTCTCCTCCAGTCAGTACCCTCTCCTCCAGTCAGTACCCTCTACTCTAGTCAGTACCCTCTCCTCCAGTCAGTACCCTCTCCTCCAGTCAGTACCATCTCCTCCAGTCAGTACCCTCTCCTCCAGTCAGTACCCTCTCCTCCAGTCAGTACCCTCTCCTCCAGCCAGTACCCTCTCCTCCAGCCAGTACCCTCTCCTCCAGCCAGTACCCTCTCCTCCAGCCAGTTCCCTCTCCTCCAGCCAGCTCCCTCTCCTCCAGCCAGCTCCCTCCTCCTCAAAACCAGCTCCCAACTAATAAAGCCAGCTCCGTCCTCCTCCAGCCAGCTCCCTTTCCCGCATCCAGCTCCCCCTCCACCGCAGTTAGTTCCTTCTCTGCCTGTTCGCTCACCGCTCGCACGCTCGCCCGCCGCCCACTTATTTGCTCGCCGCCAGTTCGATCAATCGATCAATCGTTCACTGTCGTGTCGATCACTCACTACCCTCCCCAACGCCAATTTGCTCGTTCACCTCGCGTTTCTTAACTGCCCTCCGCTATTTCTCACCGCTTGCTAGCCCATTAGTTCTTCGCCCATAACTTGTCGCCTGTCATTCACCCACACTTTCATTTACGTTATCTTGCTCATTACCTTACCCCACCGCCCATTCTCCTAACATTCACATCCTATGCTTCCAAGTCCTGCCTTTTATACTCGCTCTCCAAAAACGTCATAGCTACGCCTCCTACCACGAAAAATATTGAAGACTCCGGCTCAAAACAAGGCATTCCCACTTAAATCACGTTGATTTGTTGCCGGCAGCAAGAGAAACGCACTGTATTTTTGCTTGTATTCACTCTTTTTTCATTTTTCTGGCCCATCCGCAGACGCAATTATTGATTTTTCTCGATCGTCATACGCCAACATTAACCTAGAACATATTGATTATCTTACTTCTGCCGCAAGAGCATCCAAAGAAATTATTTTTTTGTCGCAAAACCCAAGTGTTTTTTTTTCTCTTTCTTCCTTTTCCCCGGAGATGAAAAAAGTTTTATTCCCGGACAGATACTAACTTGTCAATACAAATTATTATTTTTTTTCAATTCTATATTTCTATTAACGTCCAGTGGTTAGGATCTTTCCCATTCTGCTTTTCTATTACATATGCGTTTTAAGGTACTTTATAGCCTTAAAATGCTTCATCATTTTCGACTGGATGGTACATGATATAGTATGTGGTTTGCTTCCTGAAATTAAAGCAGATTCCCCTTTGAACCGGTTTTGAAAACCGAAATTTAATGTTGTCGAAAAACGTCAATATCAACAATTGTACTCCAACAGTGGATTGTTCGGAGGTAGGTGCCAACCATTATTAATAAAAAACTCAATCATTCACAATAACCCTTTGGAAACGATAACTAATTAAAACTTGTCTATCCTCATTTCAGTCCTGTACATTGGCTGGTCGCATTCCTTCTAATCAGATTCGAAACCTCCAAACTCCAATAAACCAATCATCGTCTAGCCCACTAGTGCTCCCACATTCCTCTCGACGATCCCTCCATCCATCCATCCATCAATCAATCACTTGTAATTACAAGAGCGATACCGACTCGTTCCTGCCCTCGCAATCCAGTGGAGCGCCCTTCTCGGTGTGCTCGGCGCCCGCCAGAGGTCTCCGGGTGCGATTTAACCCTCTTTGCGGCGTAAATCAAGCCACTCGGGTGGTCGGCCGTCGACACGCCGCCCCCGCGCCGGAAAAGCTGAGTAGCGCGGCGCGGATAGCCCGCACAGTGGGCCCGAACGACTCCAGCCGAGAGCAAAACTGTGAACGCAATCTAAGTGATTGCGAGGGTCGGAGGTAGTAAATACAACCGGTGCGCAGTACCAGGGCTCCGAAACAGAGGGTGCCGAATGAGGACACAGGACACCCGCCGACATCCCCCTAAACAAATGGATAGGAATGGCAATGGAATATTCCCCTAATTGAACTTTGGGCATTTGGGAGAACGTAGCTACGCTTCTAGTGTTAGGAGTAGCATCATTAAACTTTCTTCAAAATCGCTTTCTGTGACTGTGAATGAGAGAATGGAATCACCGAGAAGACAACAAAGTTACGATAGTCATAACTCTCGTAACATTTTCTTTCCTAGTGTTTTTAGGGTCTATAATAGAATTTTGTATTTTAAAATTTCAGTCACATCTTAACATCTATTAAATATTGTTTCTTAATAGAGTTTTTAACTTCACATGATTTACCCGTTTTCTACATACAACTTCCCGCCTCTATGTCCAGACTTTCGGCCCGTTTGAAGAAAAAATTTGCTGAGGGTTTTCGATCAACTGTTCGAGACTTTTCGTTCTGATGTTTGACATGTGGTGGGTATATAGTCGGTGAACTAGTAACATATGAAACATTGTCATTTCGAAGGAGATCGGTTTAAACTGAGCAGAGTCGATCATTTGGCGACCCAAGGTAAACTGTCTTTTTTTATATATGCAGCTTTTTACTAGGAAAAAAGAATGTTTTCTAAATATATTATTCACTGAAATCGAAGATATTTTTTATGCAATACCATACCCGTCCTAATGAGATCCAATATTTGCTTAGCTGCCGAAGGTGTGAAGTAATGGATGAATATTACTTAGGCCATTCTTGTGGCTAATTCGGGGGCCCAGATGTGGAAGATAACATTCATCAGCTACGCTAGGAGCCTACAGTGTGCATCCTACAACATTTCTAGCAATTTCACCCAAGTCGGGAGAGGGACAATAGATTAACTACCAGATGCCCGGTCATTCCAAACAACATTTGATTGTGCCACGTAATCCTGGCATAACGTCCTAATTTGTTGGTCCGAGACATTTGACTCGAACCAGTGTGTGGCGCTGAGTGGTGCGACGTGGCGGGGTGCGGAGCTAAGTCCAAGAGCTCTTTGTCCATTATTAGGAAATGCGCACGGGCGGGCAAAAAATGGTGATGCAGTGAAATGGGTGGTGAAAGGGGCGGCAAAGGGTGCATGAAAATGTGCCGGTATGAGCTGGGGAGAGGTATTGAGGTGGCGGAAACGAGGCGGGGTGGAAGGGGTGAGGCGGGAAAGGGCCGGGAAAGAGGCGGGAAAGGGCCGGGAAAGAGGCGAGGAAGAGGTGAGGCGGGGAGAAGAACAGGCGTGCTCGAGGTGGGGCGAGGTGAGGCGGGGAAGTGCCGGAAAAGAGGCGAGGAAGGGGTGAGGCGGGGAGAAGAAGAGGCGGGACCGAGATGGGGCGTGGAAATGCCGGCAAAGAGGGGAGGAAGGGGTGAGGCGGGGAGAATAAGAGGCGGGCCCGAGGTGGGGCGGGGAAATTCCGCGAAAGAGGCGGGGAAGGGGCGTATCGGGTAGAAGAAGAAGGAGTGGCGAAGGGGTTGGGCGGGGAGAAGAAAAAGGGGCTTGGAAGGGGTGGGGCGGGGCGGGTTGGGCAGAAAAGGGGCGGGCGGAGAGTAGGGCAGTGCACCTCGACGGTGTTAGCGTGTGCCGTGAAAGGCCCTCCGCTTTGGAACTTTTTGGAGAGCGGTTTGTTAATTTACGTCACCGGTTGAAATATTTACGCACGTTGGGTGAGCGCAAGTGGTTAACTGGGTCCACACGCCAGAGCGCGAATTAGCCGTTTTAAATAGCCCGTGACCCACGGGTGGGCTGCGGGCGAGGGCAGAGGAGGCGGTAATAGCAGGACTGGAGAGTGGGAGATAGAACAGGTGAAAGAAGGAAAGCTAGAGTGTTTTATGGAAATGTTAAATAAAATAGAAAATTAAAGCAAGTATGGATACAACGGAGTAAATAGCTTATATGAATGCAATACCATAGAAAAATACAGATATCGCGAGTAACGATGCCACTGAAGCTGATAGAGATCACGGTGATTATTAGGAGGACAAAGGTACCACAGCAATGAACTAAAGAGAAGTACGTAATAGTAGAGAAAGTGAGAAAGGATCACACGTACACGAGAATAGCCGGGATGAAAGGGCATACAGGCATTGTAGTGAAGAATGAAGTAAAGACTGGCGCCATAGGAAGAGACGTCCAAGAGAGGAAGGGAGCGTCCAATTGGCAGTAACAGCAGAATGGTCTAGTCTCAATTGGAATTGGAGATGTGTGATTGAATAATGACACACATGCCCAGGTGACCCTAATGGTCAGGGGGTTTGAATTTAATAGGCCAAAAAAAAGTAAAAACTGTACATTTTTCTAGAATCTGTACGTGAAATCTGCGTACGTTTCCATGAGACCCATTGCCTACTTCAAGCTTAATATTCGTATCCGAACGATTAATAAAAGTTCCAATAAAGAGTGGTTAGCAACATTTGAGAAAACTAGAAAATATTCTCTCGAGAATAAAAGAGAATTATTAACAAAAAAGCTAGAAAAAACCTACGCATAGCGAAGTTACATTTACGTTCAGAAGTAAACTAAAGGGTCACCTCGTCATATGCTCAATGGATGAAGGGCATCTCGACAAAAAGCTGGGAGAGATGGGTCAGATATTGTCGGTGATGCATCCGCTTAGGTAGCTCAGGATATCAATTGATGTCACTGTAGTGCCTCTGACCGGGTGGTCCTAGTGTTCACGTTCTGCCGCTGTCATGTTTTTCGACACCAGCTAGTAGGTAGCTAGGACGGTTTCAGTCGCTGTCTGGAGGAGACTTCGAGCGGCCGGCTGCTCTGATCGGTAGTTTTCCGTGGATTCTCCGATCAATACCAGACGTTTGCGAGGGGAGAACCGTAACAAACGAACCGCGGACCACGCGCGATCTTTCCATCCTCTTCCTTGTCCTATCCTCACCTCTACTTACACACTCAATTTCACTACACTACCAGTCATGGCTGGAAACAGTCGGGAGGTTAGAGCTCGTCCGCGGGGGGGGGGGGGCGGTGCCCCGCTGGTGGAAGATACCTAACTGGGGAAAACCTCGCAAGTCGACGAGGAGAACGGCGTCAGATCTTGCCATCTAGCGGGGGAAGACCTCCGCCCTCTCCCGCAATGCCCGCTACTACACTTACACTACACTTGAACACTTGGTCCACCCACTCAGAGGTACTGCAGAGACATCAATTGATTACCTGAGATTCCTAAGCCGGTGCATCTTCGTCAACATCTGACCCATCTCCGCCAGGTTTTTTGTCGAGATGCCCTTCATCCATTGATCATATGCCGAGGTGACCCTTTAGTTCGCTTCTGGAAATAAATGTAACTTCGCCTGCTACTGCTCCCATGCCTGCTACTACAATTACGACATTGATGACCTTAGCAGTTGACGCGTCCGGGAACTCTAATCAATCTGCCAATCAATTGACGAGGATGCATCACTAGCAGAGTACGGTAAGAGCGCGAGCGCTGAAAGTCCAGGGGGGAGTGACGACCTGGAGGGGGAAGGGGCTTGGGCAGAGCCGTGCGTCTCCGCGGGGAGGGGGGGGAGGCGAACCCCGCGTTAGCGGGCGGTGCGCGCGGCCGCCGTTATTCAATTGCGCTGGCAGGTCGGCCGCTCCGCTGCGAGCGTCAGACGGTTATTTCATTCCGCGACCCACCGCGCCACGCCGATGAGCCCCCCACAACGCGCGGGTCGACCGCTGGGGGTGGAGGTTGGGAGAGCCATCGAGGCGCCAATGAGACCTGGCTTCCGAGGCGAGTGCGAATGTCTACTCGCCATGGCCAAGCTTCTGCATTACACACCGGCTGCGGCCAAGATTGAAAACGTTTTTCTTGACAAAAGGGCAGGCCAAGTTCTCAAGATGAGCATTGTTTTTCTTGCTCTACAAAACATCTAAAGTAATTTAAGTGTTATACAAAACGATAAAGAGAGACTGCACCTATGAGAGGTATTTCTTTTGAACACCTTTACTTTTGCTTGTCGTATTATTTTACTTCGTTTGTTTCAGGGAAACACAAAATTAAAAAGTGTCATATAATGTGGGTTTATGACTGCATCAGTGCGTACTAAGCATGGTATTCACGAACTTGATATATTGATGAATATGTACTTAATATAGATTTATTTATCGAACAAATGTCATATTACATTACGTCAGGTTATTTTCTGACACCGTTGCAAGGACGTTGCATAAGAATTGTTAAAACGACATTTTTCTCTCGCGCACGATAAAGAGATACTTCGCAACACATTAGAAACAATTATCAAACGTTATTTAATCCTCTGATTAAAATTATACACAAATTGATAGTTTGTAAAATGATCAAAAATGTCATGAAGCATCACAGCCCTGATGTACACCACGAAATCGAAACGACGTCGAAACGTCGCACACTGATGCCAAATCCCGATTTCGTGGCCAAAAATCCAACAATCGAAATTTCAATTTAGGGAGTTTTATGTGTCTAAATAGTTAGATTGGTACGTTAAGCGTTAGGAATGATCGATACGAGGACCGAGTCGCCAATTTTTGCCGCGTGAACTCGAGTAGAACGTAACCATCAAGGAGTCGTTTATGGTTGTTCGCATACAGCAGGTTTTTCAACAAATTTAAATCGTGTGTAGTTTTTTTTGTCTCTGGAGATATTTCGGTGATTCAAAATGGACAAAAAAAGGTGAAAGTAAGTACATTATAAGTTTTTAATATCATATAATAACATTTGATTGCTTTCGATTTATTAGATTCGCATATCACTTTTGGTTCGCCATATTGGATCGGTACCTCAGCCTTCGACGCGGCGTAATCCCAACAATCCACATCACATCGGTGGTGAAATCCAGATTACCAATAAACTATCTGAAAATTACATTATATTAACAGGATTACGTAATTGAGGTTATCAAATTGGAGGATGCATGGCAGTAAATAGCCCAGCGACGAAAGCAGCTTTGTTTCGACCGAAACAGGAAGTGGCACAGTGCAGCGCGGACGCATCCCGTACTGTGAAGCTGGGGCCCAGCGCCCGGACGCCGCGAGGACTACGAAGAGAAGTGGGGGACAAGGTGGGCAGGTGCGTCTGCGAAGGCACAAGGCGGTCACGTGGGTTGGATGGGGAGCGAAATGGCATGGCCCGCTTCCGGGAGCTTCCAACTCACTGACGCTCACTGCGCCTCCAGCGCCATCCTCGCAAACATCATATTCCGCGTGGCTCTCCTTCTTCCCCTTTCCTCCAGTTGCACTGAACTGCACTACACTACCACGCACACCGGAAGTCCTGTATCAAGCGTATCCCGGTTGGGGTGGTTCTCGATTCGGGAGATAAACCTGGATATGGCAAACTCGTAAGCAGACGTATACGTCGGCGGTCTCACCATCCAGCTGGGAACAACACCCATCACCACCTCCCGATTGATTGATATTTGATGTTTCCGGGAGCGTCAACTGCTAAGCTCTTTATTTCCCTAAGTGTAGTGCATGTTTATCGCGGTGATAGCGGTGATCTTCCCCAGCTGGATGGAGAGATCCAAAGCCAATCTACACTTCTACTGTCGGGGATTTCCCCAATCAGGTATCTCCTATCAGCGAAGCGTGCTTGTGTGTAAGTGAGGGGTGAGGACACAACAAGAAGAAAACATCGCGCGCGGTCCGTGGCCCGTTTGTTAGGGTACTACTCGGGCATTCGCCTGGTAATGATCGGAGAATCCAAGGAAAACTACCGATCAGAGCAGCCGGCCGCTAGTGTTCTCTACCAGACAGCGAGTGGATTCTACCTAACCATATAGCTAGGGCCGAAAACCCTGCCACCGTCGGGACTCGGCAATGCAGGGACATTAGTTAATGCCCTGAGCCACCTAAGCCAGTATCATCTCCAGAAAATGACATGTTGTACAAGACTTACGACACTAATAATCACAGTAGAAAACGCGCCCGGACACTGTAACAATCACTCACTCGTCCTCTGAGTGGTTGACCATCGCTCTGCCCAACTCCCTCGGAAGTACTCTCATCGACAACGTCCCCTTCGCGCCCAGAAGAAACGCATTTCAGGCTACGTGGCCTTTTTCGATCACCCTCGCATCGGCTGTGCTGCGCGCCGCTCCCTCACTCGCATCCCCCCCTCACCGCAGCCACCCCCCTCGCGGTCTGCGCCGCCCACCGCCCACGCGGCCGCCACCGTCGCCGGCACCGCTCACCGCCGCCGCCAGCGCCCACCACAAAATCCTCTAACCCCGCCGGTCGACCGGAAACACGCGGAAACCACATCATTTGGGCGAGCTGGGACCGAGCCCCGGACAATAATTCCAGCCAGGGAGATCCTAAATTGGGCGGGAACTCGGGAAGCGCAATTCGAGACTTTAATGCGTTGGCAATGATAGAGTGTAACTAGTAGAATCTAGTCGGACGCAATAGACTAAAGTTTCACAATATCGATGTCATGGGTTTCAGTCCCGCAATACACCATTTCTATACAATTTTCCCAAGAGAGTCACGCTTGCAGTCGTTCAAAGAACCCTTTAAACTCATTTATGAACTGAATAAAAATAGTTTTCTTCAAACAGCTACTTCTGAAATTTATTGTTTCTAATACACACAGTATATTGTAGTTTTAAACATTTTCCGTGAAAACAAAAATATTCCTTAGAGTTATTTTGAGAATATTAAAAATTTATAGAATAAAAATCAGATAAAACGGATTAATGAATTTAATCCGTTAATTGTATGAGGATTGAATTGTTATCGAAGCTTTTCAACGTTTCCTGCAATGCCTTTTTTTAAATGAACATATTTTTTTATTATAAACAGAAGAATTAAGAAAACGATATCTGATTTGTAAAATAAAAACATATATTTCCAATTTTAAATATATAATAATATTCCTCTATTATCATACCGTCATGTAATTGCAACACTTCATAATTATTATAGCTACCTTTTAAAAATTGTACTTTGTCAGGGTAAAGATGAATAACTTATCTGCATATTCAGATAAACTTTAAAGTGATTTGCGGTTACTCTGAGAGAAATCTTATATTTTTACGGAAGTCCCAGTGAAAAATCGCAACTCAAATCTTTCATATGGATTTAAATTGAACTGTTTTCATTTCCTACTATCAACATACATTTAAGAAGTCCGTTTACACCAGTTGTCTACCACCTTTCCGTCCATTACACCAGTCTTAACCACCATTACACAGTCTCATCAGCATTATAAATTGTTATGACAAGTACTGCAGCAACCGTAGTAGAAATTGTTACACAGCACCAACCGCACAACACAAATTGCGGAGTAACAGCCGCCCAGCACCAACCACAATGCCACCAATCACTAACTACAACTTTGCAGGGGTAACCGCACAGGACCAACAGTCCAACCACCCCGGACCACTCACACTGAACAAACAGCACAGTCCAACCACCCAAGACCACTCGCACAGAACAAAAAGCACAGGACCAACGGCACAGGACCAACGGCACAGGACCAACGGCACAGGACCAACGGTACAGGACCAACGGCACAGGACCAACAGCACAGGACCAACGGCACAGGACCAACGGCACAGGACCAACGGCACAGGACCAACGGCACAGGACCAACGGCACAGAACAAACGGCACAGAACCAACAGCACAGAACCAACACCACAAGACCAACAGCACAGGACCAACGGCACAGGACCAACGGCACAGGACCAACGGCACAGGACCAACGGCACAGGACCAACGGCACAGGACCAACGGCACAGGACCAACGGCAGAGGACCAACAGCAGAGGACCAACAGAAGAGGACCAACAGCACAGGACCAACAGCACAGGACCAACAGCACAGGACCAACAGCACAGGACCAACAGCACAGGACCAACAGCACAGGACCAACAGCACAGGACCAACAGCACAGGACCAACAGCACAGGACCAACAGCACAGGACCAACAGCACAGGACCAACGGCACAGGACCAACGGCACAGGACCAATTTCACGGCCAAACGGCAGAGAACCAACAGCACAGGACCAACAGCACAGATTCAACCGCACAGCCGCAACCCAGCACCACACATCACCACATGCACGGCTCGCCGCAGGATATTACCCGCGTTCCATAATCTCGGGGAGGGGCGTGGAGGTGGCGCGTGCACTTTCCGCGAGAGAGCGCACGTGAGCTCGTGCGAGTGCACGCGCTCTGCCATGGCCGACCGCCACGAGCGCTGTGCCGTGGGCGGACTGCCCCCCCCCCCTGCGCCCGAACGCACTCCACCGACCGACGTCGCTCCTCGTCTTCCTTTATTAGATTTAGCGCCCGAAATACTCATTTGATCGCGGATGCCGAATACAGGTAAGTCGAATACAGGTAAGTCGTATACAGGTAAGTCGTATACAGGTTAAGTCGTATACAGGTAAGTCGTATACAGGTAAGTCGTATACAGGTAAGTCGTATACAGGTAAGTCGTATACAGGTAAGTCGTATACAGGTAAGTCGTATACAGGTAAGTCGTATACAGGTAAGTCGAATACAGGTAAGTCGAATACAGGTAAGTCGAATACAGGTAAGTCGAATACAGGTAAGTCGTATACAGGTAAGATTGGAACGAATTCACGGTCATTATGGAATTTTTGGCAAAGATCAATATTTCAGTAGATGTATACACTACGGTCCTCCAGCTAAAATAAATTTTGATGGACACAACAGCATTAATGTTTCATTAGAAAGAAAATTCACGAACCTAGTTATTTATATGAAATAGTTAATGTAAGAACTATCGTATGTCTGTTATAATATTTTTATGAGAGTATATATTTTACAATGAACAATCTATCGTTCTTGGGTCGTAATATAAAGAAAACTGTAAAAGACGAGTGATGACGTTCCCATTGTTGATCATATTACAGCTCACAAACAGACGTCTCTCAGGGGCAAAGGTAAGTACTTTTGGAATACACCTGATGCATTTACTAATTCTTCTCGGGTCTCTCCCTATGTCTTCTTCCCAGCTTCTTCGTTTTTTCACTCTTTATTCCTTCTACACCACTCTTCCCACCTTCTCCACTCAGTATCACATGCTCTTTCCATTCATTGCCTAGCTTGCATGTAACTTCTTCATGACTCCTTCCGACATAACGTTTCTCTTGCTTGCTTTCACCTTCACTTCCGCCTCATTTGCTGCCATTTCCCCCTGATCTTCCGAATTCACGTTTCTGCGTCCCTTGTCAATCTTCCGTACTCTTGGTTCAAATTTGAAATACCGCTAGACCTCTTCCAAATTACACAACCATGATACTCAAATTACAAATGAACGCTTTCTGTCCTCCCTTGGAGTCACCATACGCTGTTGAATTCGCATCTCCAATTTTGATTTTATTTTAGAATAAATTCGTCTCATCCGCTAGCCCACGCTTCTTTAACCCCAGTTGATCATCCGGTTATGATGCGCTTCCAAACTTTAACTTCTTTACTCTTGTCACACAAATTTCGATTTAAATCTTAACTGCTTCATCCATTCCCTATCTCCTTCTTTTAAATTCTTAGATACTACACATTTCTACATACTACACACTTTATGCACATTTCCTCGCGTTACCGCAGCTTATTCTAGCCTCTCACCTTCATATATCCTCACTTTCCGTATCAGTGTTTCACATTGGTATCCTACAAATCCCTTTTCAGAGTATTTGCATCAAAAACAATCAAGTCTTGGTTTCCAATGTATCCCCGGCTTTCCACAGAGGTCCACGCTCAAGTCTCTGATGTTCTCACGTCGCGACGGTAGCCTGCTAGAATGTGCTGATATCATGGAAGGCTACTGTTTTCGGCAGACGCCTTCGTAAATCTGATTATAGATGTTAAAATTGCACTGGCATAATTTAGCGTTTCAAATTTACGGCATAAACGATTTTTAGTTAGTTGACTATTCCAAATGATGGAATAATCATTTAATCAACATATAAAATCTACGAATATTTCAAATAGGAATACAGATCATTTATAAGAAAATAAATTCGTCACTAAAGTTATGATGAAAAGTAAAAGAAATGTATGGATATTTATTACCACCTCTCGACTAATTTTACTGAAGAGCGATAAAAGTTCGAAAGCATTCCAACCATTTAAATGGAGCATGTAGCAAGAGATCGCCAAAATGGTATTTCTTTGTGGACGTTTTGCCAGATCAAAACCTCGGGAAGGTCAATTTCCATTGATGAGTGCAATTTTCAAGCTCTCCAGCCAGAGCGACCATTATCGTTTTTCATTGCGGTTTGAGTCCGGAAATCATCTGTATGCGATTGCAGCAGTTGTATACAGGAAAGCTGTTCGAAGTCGATAGAGAGCCATTTCGCGGGATAATAATTGATAAGTGCTTCATTCAAACTGGTAGCAAGAAACGAACATTTCTGCTTGCAGTTTTTTATTGATTGTTTTGTAAAAACCAATAATGAAGCATTGGATCACTAACAAATAAACTGAATATATTTATGCTTGAATAGGAGAATTTACGATCTAATATGTCTAATCAAATCAAAATTAGTAAAAGTTTAAAAAATATATTTTTGATACCTTAATTATTTTTTTGCACGCGTACAAATATCCTTTGGAAACCTCTTGATGATCAAATGTTTATGTTCAACTTCATTGGCGCTACAGGATAATCCTGAATCAGACCTATTCGGGTCTAGTGCCTGCAGTTTTCGAGATTATGGAAATAGGATGTATGGATATGAGGGGTCAGCCCGACCTTAATGATGGACTGAGGACAGGAAGAACAAGGCAGGAAAGATTGCGCGTGGTGGGTATATTGTTGTGTGGACATATTATTTAAAGTATCCTAGGAGGAAGGATTGCAGGAAACCTCGGAAACGACATCGGAGCAGCCGACCGGCGACCGCTTCAGTTCTCATCCAAAAATCAACCGCCCCTGCTACTGAGATGATGTACACAATTCGCGCACATCTCAAACTTAGGATCTTTCGGTCTAGAAACTTGTATGCGGATCCACGACTACATAACACAAACGCACCTGGCAAGAAATACAGCGAAAAAAACAATTTCCAACATTCCGAAACTATACAGCTTCTACAAGAAAAATATTACAGTAATTGTGAAGTACCCTCACGAGGCTAAAATGTTATGCCTGTTGTACACAGTGGTATTTTCTGCAAAATTGTGTTACGATACGCAAGTTTAATAAAATACACCGTTCAGACGGAAAATTTTGGAGTTTTATAAAAAAAAATATACAATAGAACACGTCATATTTTCAACAACCAATCAGCATTCACCAGTGCCGTCGAGAGCAACTTGACTGGCGAAGAAATACAAAGCTCGAAAAAAGAAAAAAATGCGCCGTAGTCGGTTAGGTCGTAGCAAATTGCGCGTTCGGCCGTTGGTAAGGTTAGTTTCTTCGAAAGATAAGACTAAACAGGCATCAAAATAATAAAAGCAGTAGGCTGTGAGTGGTCGAAGCAAGAGCGCTTCCAGGTGAGTACCAGAAGTTTGCTGATTTGTATATTGTCGACGTCCGTTAGTAATATAAAAGTAATGTAGGACGAAGCCGAAACTGTAATGTTAGTCGAAGACGTATTTCCCATAAGGGGCGTTCATAATAAATTTACGAAATATTTGACAATGCAAAACTTTGTTCTTTTACGAAACGTTTTATAAAAAAATGTATAAGCTTTTCATAAAACTAGTTTTATAAACAATCTAACCGTTTACAACAGGAATTAGTGTCAGGAGTTCGAAGGGTACCGGAAATAAGCAAAGGTCATGAACTCTGTGTCATTAGTCTCTGCAAGCCAATGGCGGTTCATCTCTTTCAATACCGAGTGGCACGTGCAGAAATTCTCAGGCGTCGCCATAGGCTGGATTCCTCGTGCACGTCGCCGGTGGGCGGAGGCGAGAGCTGCCAATTCGGAGAAGGCAGCAACCGGGGCACGAAACACCTCCATAAACTACAAACGTCCCGGGGGGTGGGGTGCGGGGTGGAAGATATCGCGACGGCGGAGCGGAGGCCCAGGAGACGCTTCCGGGAGACGCGCTCGTAAAAGGCGGCGGCGGAGGCCGAAGAGGAGAGGTGGACACTGGCGTAAGTGCTGCTGGAGGTGGAGGGGAAGGCGAGGGATGGCGGGGAGGCGTTGCGAATGCAGTCGCGGAGGTGGAGGCAGAAGCCAACAAGGGCGCAGAGGTGAAGGTGGAGGTAGAAGTGGGTGTGCAGAGATGACAAGGAAGCGACGAAGGGAAGAGATGGAGCGGGGCCGGCAGAGGCGGCGATGGGGGCGGCGATGGGGGCGGCGATGGGGGCGGCGATGGGAGCGGCGATGGGGGCGGCGATGGAAGCGGCGGCGATAGGGGCGGCGATGGAAGCGGCGGCGATGGGGGCGGCGATGGGGGCGGCGGTGGGGGCGGCGGCAGGGCAGCGGTTGGGGCAGCGGTTGGGGCGGCGGTGAGGGGAGCGGGAGCGTCGGGGGGCGGCGGTGGCGGCAGTGGGAGGCGGAGGCGGTGAGGGGCAGCGGGGTGGCGGGGCGGCGAGGCAGCGGGGTGGCGGCGGGAACGGCGGGGGCGACGGGAACGGCGGGGGCGACAGGAACGGCGGGGGCGACGGGAGCGGCGGCGGCGGGGGGCGGCGGGAGGCGGCGGGGGGCGGCGGGGGGCGGCGAGGGGCGGCGGGGGGCGGCAGGGGGCGGCAAGGGGCGGCGGGGGGCGGCAAGGGGCGGCAGAGGGCGGCAAGGGGCGGCAGGGGGCGGCAGGGGGCGGCAGGGGGCGGCAGGGGGCGACAGGGGGCGGCAGGGGGCGGCAACTCGTGCCAGGAGCCTCTGAGCTGTCACTGGTCTTATGTGTCTGCTAGCGTCGCGCACGTGCTGGGCGATAACTCTGTCCTGCCAGTCGCTCGCGCCTTTTTCTCTCTCCCAATGATCATCGAACCTGACATGTCCAACGTGTTACTGCGGTAGACACCAGGGGAAATTAAATTTTCTTTCCCAAAGGACCACGCAATTCTTAAAATAAGCTATTTTCTTGTAACAGACTGTAATAATTTGGATGTGTTTAATATAAATGAAATATCCTATCATAAACAATAAAAAGTAATACAATTAAATAAGCACCGAGGAATTTGATTTATTGTGACAGTCCTTCTCCTCATTAAAAATTTCCAGCACATACACTATTTTAATAGTATTGTTGACTACAATAATTAAGTCAATTTTACACAACATTAATAAAATACAAGTTCCCTTAAAAAATTACAACATACAACATCATAACACACGCTTCTCATTTCTCATTGTCATTACTCATTTCCTTTTACTTTTGAATAAACAGCACCAAAGCTTTCTTGACACGTATATACCACGATCGATTTCGTATTCTTTTGTACTGCCTCCACAAAGGGTGACCCCGACTAGCGTCGCCCGCACAGTCCTCTCGACCGACAGCGCGTCTTCCCCCTCCCCCTCCCCCTTCCGCTCCTGGCTCCCCAGGGTCACAGGCGTCGCTGACGGAAGACGGATTGGAAGCGGAAGCGCCCAATCTCTCGCCCGGACGCCGCGCGAGGGCGAAGGAGGAAGAAGGAAGAAGGGCGGCCGCGACGCGCGACGGTGGGAGACGCACGGCAGAAGAAACTGAATTGATAGCGCAGCTTACAGGCGATTACATAAAGACGCGTCGTCGTGAGGGGAGGCGGGATCCGTTCCCGCGACGCCGCCGACGGCTCTGTTCCGCCCGCCCCGCCCACCTCCGGCTCCCGCGGCCCCGCTTCCGCTCGGCGCCCCCCGCCGCGGCCGCCGCTGCTGTCCCTCAGCCGCTCGTCTCTGGCCTCGATGTTGCCTGCCCCTGCTCGCAAATGGTTCTGGCTCTGCACTCAACTGGCCCTGTCTCTGCGCTCAACCGGCCCTGCCTCTGCGCTCAACCGGCCCTGCCTCTGCGCTCAACCGGCCCTGTCTCTGCGCTCAACCGGCCCTGCCTCTGCGCTCAACAGGCCCTGTCTCTGCGCTCAACTGGCCCTGTCTCTGCGCTCAACTGGCCCTGCCTCTGCGCTCAACTGGCCCTGCCTCTGCGCTCAACTGGCCCTGTCTCTGCGCTCAACTGGCCCTGTCTCTGCGCTCAACTGGCCCTGTCTCTGCGCTCAACTGGCCCTGTCTCTGCGCTCAACTGGCCCTGCCTCTGCGCTCAACCGGCCCTGCCTCTGCGCTCAACCGGCCCTGCCTCTGCGCTCAACCGGCCCTGCCTCTGCGCTCAACCGGCCCTGCCTCTGCGCTCAACCGGCCCTGCCTCTGCGCTCAACCGGCCCTGCCTCTGCGCTCAACCGGCCCTGCCTCTGCGCTCAACCGGCCCTGCCTCTGCGCTCAACCGGCCCTGTCTCTGCGCTCAACCGGCCCTGTCTCTGCGCTCAACAGGCCCTGTCTCTGCGCTCAACTGGCCCTGCCTCTGCGCTCAACTGACCCTGTCTCTGCGCTCAACTGGCCCTGTCTCTGCACTCAACTGGCCCTGTCTCTGCACTCAACTGGCCCTGTCTCTGCACTCAACTGGCCCTGTCTCTGCACTCAACTGGCCCTGTCTCTGCACTCAACTGGCCCTGTCTCTGCACTCAACTGGCCCTGTCTCTGCACTCAACTGGCCCTGTATCTGCACTCAACTGGCCCTGTCTCTGCACTCAACTGGCCCTGTCTCTGCACTCAACTGGCCCTGTCTCTGCACTCAACTGGCCCTGTCTCTGCACTCAACTGGCCCTGTCTCTGCACTCAACTGGCCCTGTCTCTGCACTCAACTGGCCCTGTCTCTGCACTCAACTGGCCCTGTCTCTGCACTCAACTGGCCCTGTCTCTGCACTCAACTGGCCCTGTCTCTGCACTCAACTGGCCCTGTCTCTGCACTCAACTGGCCCTGTCTCTGCACTCAAATGGCCCTGTCTCTGCACTCAACTGGCCCTGTCTCTGCACTCAACTGGCCCTGTCTCTGCACTCAACTGGCCCTGTCTCTGCACTCAACTGGCCCTGTCTCTGCACTCAACTGGCCCTGTCTCTGCACTCAACTGGCCCTGTCTCTGCACTCAACTGGCCCTGTCTCTGCACTCAACTGGCCCTGTCTCTGCACTCAACTGGCCCTGTCTCTGCACTCAACTGGCCCTGTCTCTGCACTCAACTGGCCCTGTCTCTGCACTCAACTGGCCCTGTCTCTGCACTCAACTGGCCCTGTCTCTGCACTCAACTGGCCCTGTCTCTGCACTCAACTGGCCCTGTCTCTGCACTCAACTGGCCCTGTCTCTGCACTCAACTGGCCCTGTCTCTGCACTCAACTGGCCCTGTCTCTGCACTCAACTGGCCCTGTCTCTGCACTCAACTGGCCCTGCCTCTGCACTCAACCGGCCCTGCCTCTGCACTCAACCGGCCCTGCCTCTGCACTCAACCGGCCCTGCCTCTGCACTCAACCGGCCCTGCCTCTGCACTCAACCGGCCCTGCCTCTGCACTCAACCGGCCCCTCCTCTGCATGCAACCGATCCCGCCTCTAAAGTCAACCGATCCCGCCTTTGCACTCAACCATCCACGCCACAACACTCAACCGTCCACGCTTCGGCATTCAACTGTCCACGCTTCGGCTTTCAACCGTCCACGCTTCGGCATTCAACCGTCCAACGCCGCCGCCCTTTAACGCCTCTGCCATCTTCCGAGCCTCTACCTAATTTTGTATCCGTCATTGTTTGGGACTCTGCTTGACTGTATTCAATCCTTTCTTTGTCCGCGGCTCTGGCTGTATTGGCCCGCGTCACATTCTCATATCACTGATCGCCGTCTGTCACTGGAAATCCCTGGGGCAATCCCTTTTGGGAATGTAAAGCGAAATTACAACATCTGTCGAGATGCGTCGCGAAGTTCGGAGAGAAAGTATTTCAAATGGCCAAAAAAAGTGTAGACTCAAAAAAGAGCTGACTAGGAAATGCGAAAGACAGGACGGATAGAGAAGTTTTACACGAAATTTGTAGTATTAGGAAATCCATTACGACATAACCGGAAATGGTAAAGTAAACCCGTATTGACAAACATTTGCCATACATTATGATCTATATGTGATATATAAACGGGTGAGCAGGTATATGACGTTAATAAATAATGTGTGTGTACAGCGAGAGGAGAGGTCAAAAACGTGAAAAGATGCGCGGTCCAGGCCCTGTCTGTCAAGGTAGTGCTTCAGCATTCGGTAGAATCGACCGGAGAAAGTAACGGAAACTACCGATCAGAGGAACAGGCCACTAGAAATACCGTTCACACAGCGGAATTCGACCTAGCTATTGCCGATTCCTTCTAATTGAATTGAATTGAATTTGCCTTATTTTACGTGGCGAGACTCGGGCCATCAGGCCCGCTCTTCCGTCTGACCACGCAAATTTCGCTACGCTCCTTTCACCAACTAGCAGAGGAAGGAGGTCTTTCTTGGGCGAGAAACAGGCGATTTTGAATTTAGCTCAGAGGCGTCATTTAGGCTCGAGGATCTTTTACATGCAAGTAAATCTACTACCATGGGACAGCCGGCTTTACTTCCCCTCCGAAGGAAGGCGTACGAAGAATTCTTTCGCCCTATTTTTTTAAATATCCACGGCTTCGATCGGGTTTGAACCCACGAGCTCGGGTATAACAGTCCGGTACGCTAACCGTCACACCATCGCCGCCGCAAAATCTAATCGAAAATCCTCCTCGACGGGGCCTCGAACCCTAGCTCCTCCTGGAGAGAGACATGCCCTGAGCCACCTCAGCCGTGCGGAGTCGCCTTCAGAGCGGTCTCAAGTGCGAGGGTGGGGAGTGGGGGGTGAGCGGCGGCGGATACAGAGGGCGCGATCTGGCGAGGCGACGGCGCGGAAGGCGAAACAGACGGTTACGAATGAGCATCGGCGCGGGCGAAGGGGCGCGCTGAGCGGCGAGGAGGAGGGGGCATTGCGCCGCCCTCGCTCGCGACGGAAGCCTCCGATCGTAAGAATGACAAAAAAAAAAAAGAAAGAAAGAAAAAAGAGCACGATGTTTTTATAACGATATTTTCGAGCAGAAACATTATGGCGTTGATGTTTTGCTGTCAATGTTTTCTTCAGACCGATAGATTATCCGGGAGATTGAAATCGATATTTCCATTTCCATTTTTGGAAATCGATATTGCCAAAAAATTCCCATTGTATAAATAAACTCACTTCGTGTGTGTGTATTGTACGCGATCAACAGCCATTGACAACTGTCACTATTGTCGATCTCCAGGTGGCACGAAATCGTTTGCTATTCGCAACCTTTCTGTAATGGTACCTTTTTTTATTATTTTATACATGGTAATTTCGTTAAACCTCATTTTGAACATTGACTAAATAGAATATTCATTAGAATATTAAGATGTGGTCAAATTTAAGGCAAAATATACTTCAGACTAATATTGAAGTATTTTGTATCGCATTAAAACCAAGACATGTTACTTCGAAATGTTTCATCATATTTGAAACATCGATATTTCAAACATTGTTCTTTTCGTCGATGCTGTCATCGACATCGAAAACCTTTTGGTCATGTACGGAAGTATGTATGTTTCTCTAAACTTTGCCATCACTTTCCGTTCCCCTAGGCAGAAGACAGCTGGGCCTCGCGTTGGCCAAAGCCCTCACTCGACCGTTCGGAGCATGCCTATTTTCGTTTTATTTTATTTATATTTTTTTATTCCGGAAAATTAAAGGGAGGCATATGATTCATTGATTGTTTTCGGGTGGTAAATTGCTTAGACCTCTTAGTGAAGTGAATGGTTTTATGTCTGTAAATGCGGTCATTCTTCTATCGCTTAGATCCGGCACCAACCTACACGCCGGGGGAAGGGGGTCCGCCCAGTCGGGACAAGCTCCAAGCTTCAGACAGGCCTCCCAACGTGTGTGATAGTGTTGACATGTAAATGTGTATGTGTGAAGGAAGAAGAACAGGGTATAGGTTCGTACGCGGTCCTGAGTGCGTTTGTTGCAGTGCCCCGGCATTCGCCTGACATTGATCGTATCAGGTATCTAGGACTTCCTGGCCATAGACGCTGCAGAGACAGTGGTAATGCTGACGTGGAAATAAACTCAGCCGATTCAAAGCGACGATCATTTTGTCGCGTTCCGAACCCATATTTTCAACCCATGTGTCCTTTGATGCACTCCCCCAGGTTCGGATATGAATTTTTCGGGCGCAAGAGACTCGAAGGGTCCCTTGTAACGCATAAAAGGGACTATCTTTCTCCGCCATATGTCTCTCTCAGTTAACAATATATAACCTGTCTGTCGTGAAGCTCGGAGGAAAATACTGTCGGAGTGATATAATATTGCCGGGCACCCGCTAGAGTTTTTTTTTTTGTACATGCGAAGCGAGACTTTTCCGTTCTAGAAGAACCTACGCCTCCAGCCATGATCGAACTCGTGACCTTGGGGTTTGGAAGTTGGTGCACAATCACCCACATAACAGAAGATAGAGGGAGCGTGGGACAGAAACATGCTCTGCTTGAAGATTTCCTCGGCTGCGGAATTGTTTTCGCAATATGCGATGTAGTCGAGCGGACAACTTACCACTTTAAAACAGCTTCACATAGCTAGACGATCAAAAACAAATCACTGAAACTGAATAACGGGTTATATATCATACTTCGACAACTCGGAATCTATTGTCAAATTTAAAAACTATTATTAATTTATTGTAGTAAAATTTCAGTAACTGAAATCCCTTCGTACCTTAATTTTTTCATTCCCTTTTCATATTCTAATATGCATTTGTTCAAATATTCTATGCAACATCGCGATTTTTATTTGTTTCTCTATTTGGGATCAAAAGCTTTTTTTCAATAAGCTGCACGATTAAAAAAAATATAATATGCATAATTTTCTTCAAATGTGTCAAAATAATACATTTTCTATGATAAGTGAAGGAACACTCAACTTGGCCATATCTTGACAATTCTGTTGGCAACACAAATTCTGGTCTTGATAAAAAAACACATGTCCTAATTTTGCTCGACATGACCAGAATAATAAAATTTCATAATGGGGCTATTACACAATTCTTGCGATTCCAAACCCTTGAAATATTAAAGGGACTTAAAAACGTATTTACACAGGCCACTTGATGAGAAAATGTTTATATCATAATAACCTGAATGACGAGAAAAAATATATTTTTATTTTATTTTATTGCAGTAAAACTCATAATTTGTAACTTTAATTGAAGAACATAAGGCTATAATCCTGTAGTCAATAAATAATCTTACATTTTACCAGCGCATACAATTATTTTTAAAAATGTCCAACTTCTTGCGCATTGAGATACTTGGAGAGTATTAATTACATTTACTTCATCTTATTTCATGTGCAAAGTATTATCTAAATGTTAATTCCTGGAATACGTATAACGCTTTTTCTATACATTCAAACACATCTGTGCAAAATAGATATCTGTATTAATAGTTAATTTTACAAAATACATTATCAGGTATCTGTCATTTCACTTCGCGCAAAGCACACATGCCAATAATGAAAGTTCTTTTACACTCAAAACAAACAAGCGCCATCTAAAAGGGCTGAACACATGCACACGTCGGATGCCTTTATTTTGAAAACTCCTCTCTCATTTATTTCATTAACACGGAAACTCACAGTCGGCCATAACAGTTTGTGGTAAACATGTGCATTTTCGTGACGGCTCAATTTAACCTCAAATCAACCCGCTCTATTGAGTCCAGACGAGAGTCTAACAACACACATGCACACATCCACTCGCATTTCGACGACAGGCAAGATACTATTGCACGTTCAATGTACTGTAAAACAAAACGAGTCTCATTATTGTAACAGGCTGCTATTAACACGTAAAAACTCTCATTTCATCTCGTGCAGAGAAACCGCCATTTCGGAATGAGTGTTCGAGACAGTATCATTACCGAGATTACAAACATCAGAGTTTCGTCGATACTGTTCGGATTCAAAAAAAAAAAAAAAAGTTCTTTTGACCGTTAACTAGTTGTACTAGAAATACTCGTTGGAATCATTGTAGGATACTAATTAGTGTTCGTTGATCTAGTAGATAAGACCCTTAGTAGGGTGGGAGGGAGTGAGGAGGTAAGATTAAACAAATCATTAAAAACATCAATAACGTTGAAAATTTTCTCAAAAAAAAAATTGAAAATGTTTATAAAAAATGTAGTTAAGTTGTTTCATGATATTTTTCGAAAGAAATTCACGCAAATTCAGTCCTAATATATTCATTCGTGACAACATAGAAGACAGCAGTTTAATGATTTTCAAATCCCGTTACCTTGACCAGCTCTTGATATCATTTTGGGGAAGAAAAGTAGTTTCCGCCTGAATGCAGACCATACAACTGCGTTGAAAGCTCTGCACCACAGAATAGCTTTGAAACCAAACTTCACATATACATGATCCTCTAATGACCGTCACGTGCCACACAAACTACGATAAGTGACTTCCTGTAAAGCCTACATAATACATAACCGGCTTAAAGTTTAAACATGTGAAAGAACATGCGTTAAACTTCACCCTCACAAAAGACCTAACGGCCCATCCATCATAAAAACTTATATTTACGGCGTCGAAACTCACACAATAACACCGCCCGGGGGTTTACTTCAGACACCTGCCACCGCGGCGCTGTGTGAGAGGTTGGGAGTGCAGCGCAGGGCGATGCGAAGCGTGGAAGCAATGATGGTGAAACGAGAGCAAGGGAAGATCGGTGAAAACAGCACGTTGGGAACGCCCAAAGGTGAGGAAATGGCGGATTTGTTTCAGCAAAGATTGGATGGGTAGAGCGGGGCGAACGGTTAGGCAGCAAAGGGCAAGACAACAAGTGGTGGCTACAGAGTCAGCCAGGACAGGGCGATGGTGGTAACTGGATGCTGACGCGAGTACGTCAATTGCGAAGGCGGGGCACAAATTCCAACAGAACGACAGTCAGGCTGGGGACAGTGGGGAGGGGAGGGATGTGTGTTGGCGCTGGAACACTGTCACAAAGAAGGCAGATGAAGATAGTGATGGCAGATGAGGATAGTGGTGACAGATGAGGATAGTGGTAGTCGATGAGCGAAAAGATAAGGACGTGATAGTAGCGGATAGGGGGCTAGAAGGATAAGAAAACATAAGTGTTGTTATTGTTATTAAATTGTTATTAAAAAGCTAAAGATATAGAAAAACACTGCACCATCCGATTCGTTTCATGGTTTTATTTGAACTCAAAATCAAACTGTACTAGTTGCGTTGCGTAGGTACAAGAAAACATAACTGTTATCATAAAGTGGAGAGTCAGGGCGCAGTTCCGAGAGATGGCGTTACTGTGTACTAATGAATATGAAGAGATGATGTTAATGCGTGTTTACATGTTTTTGTTATGACAATAAGGTAGTGTGCGGGTAGCGGGGGTGGGAAGAGGCGGGGATACTGACGGGGGTGGGTCAGTGGAAGGGGAGGGCGATGTGCGGATTAGTAGTGGTAGAGCCGACACTGGAGTGGAGTGAAGATGTTGCGGATATGAGCAATGGCGAGGACAGGTGAAGACAGATACTCAGTAGCAGGAATTGGGGCCATTGCGAGCAGAAACGGAAGACGGCGAAGGTACCAAGAGAGGCGGAACGAGGGCGGGGCGGTGGTAGGTGTGGGGTTACAGCGTCAGAGGGGTCGAGGAGTGGCAGAGGCGGGGCGGCGCAGTGGGTGGGCGTGGCAGATGGGAGTCGGAGGTGTTGAAGGGGCGAAGTGGAGGTTGTCGGCGAAAGTGAGGGCGGGCGTGAGGGCGGGCGTGAGGGCGGGCGTGAGGGCGGGCGTGAGGGCGGGCGTGAGGGGCGGGCGTGAGGGCGGGCGTGAGGGCGGGCGTGAGGGCGGGCGTGAGGACGGGCGGGCGTGAGAGTGGGTGGACGTGAGGGCGGGGGAAGAGGCGGCGTAGGCGGGCGACGTCCCCAGAAGCCTTTCATAAAAGTTGGGGCAACGCCCGCGAACTTCGGGCCGCGCGGATGCCGCGGTGCGTCGCCCGCCGCGGTTTTAATGAACCTTATCAAGAACTCGGACCATTTAAGTTGCGGAGGCAAGAAGCGGCCTCCGCCGCTGCCGCCAAACCGCCACCTCCTCCGCACCGCCTTCGCCATCGCCAACTCCTCCGCTACCCTCTCCGCCACAACTTGCCCCCGCCAACACCGCCCCGCCCCCGCCCCCCCTCCGACACCGCCACCACCGTCTTTGCCACCACTCCCCATCACCACCACCACCACCTCATCCGCCACCGCCCTCCACCGTCACCGTCATCGCCCCGCCACCCCCACCACCGTAGCAATCGCCTCCCCGTCGCCTCCGTCACCGCTGCCGCCACCTCCACCACCCCCGCCACCACAGCTACCGTCTCAGTCCCCGCCCTCTCAACCTCCACCGCCCCCGCCCCCGCCAGCGCCACTACCACCGTCACCGCTACTACCAGCTACCGCTTCAGCCCCCCGCCCTCACCACCACCAGCTACCGCCTCAGCCCCCGCCCTCGCCACCACCAGCTCCCGCCTCAGCCCCCGCCCTCACCACCACCAGCTCCCGCCTCAGCCCCCGCCCTCACCACCGCCGCAGCTGCACCTCCTCGCCTGCCCAGGGCGCCGCGACCAGGGCGCCGCGAGCGCCCGACGACGCGGTTTTTGCGCCTCCCGCTCTTTGTGTTTCGGTTTTGTCTTACGCGCGGAATGCGGTGCTCCAGTCGCTGCAATCCCCGCTTTGTCTTCCCGTCAATGAAGGGCTGCACCTGAATCTCAAGGATCCGTCCCACTACTTCGAAATTGAAAGAAAGTTACGCCGCCTCCGGCTTGTGAGTGTACTGTGGTTTTGTTACATGCACAGAAACGAGGGGGGGGGGGAAAGCAACAATGAAAGAGTTTTGATTTAGAGCGAAAAATGCAAATATTTGATTGTGACATTCAATTTTTCAAACCGCGCGAACAGAGTGAATTTACTAACTCATTTTGCCATTGTTTACATGACGTATGACGTCACGTGACAGCAGACTCCAAGAACGAGGCCTCCCGCGATTCAATATTTGCTATTTAGGTGTTGCGTCATGGAACAAATTTTATTATGTTCTCTGTGTGTTAAGAAATGTACTGTGAGTGATGTGAAACTGAGTATGTATATCATAGTAAACTGTATTACATATATTTTCTAACTGTTTTTGACATATCATTTACATGATTAAAATATACAATATGTATTACGAAAATTATTTGTATTATTATTACTACTACAATATGTATTATGTGATTGAATACACGCTGAATAATCATGTTAATTCCAAATGGTGATCAATAGAAAGGGGATGATTGAATGGCGTAACCACCTAAGAAAACTGAATCGAGAGAATTTCATATCTTGTTGTTTGGGCATTACGATTCCTGGCGACCAATATATGTGTGGGTTATGAAATGAGTGTTCTGCAGAAACAAAAACACGGCAAAACGGCATAAAAATGGTTTTCAAAAAACGTTGCGCACACATTGCTCAAAAACGGCAAATAAAACTCTCGCATAACTCTAAAATAAATTAAATATTTTAACAAAAAGGATTATTTTATTTAATTTATTGCAGTGTTATAAATCACATAATATCTTTCAGTATGCATACACTTTTGGAATTAAATATATGTACTTTTCATAATACGTAAGTATATTTCTACGTGTGTGTCAAAAAGCCGTTAGAAAATATATACGAGTATTAAGGATACAATTTACTGAACTATCTACTTAAGTTTCACATCGCTCAGAAAATTACGCCTTACGATACCAAGTACAGGAATGTAGCCATCTCCTTCAACGCACTCCTTGGGATTAAATAAGCGAGAAGCGGCGAAGCGCTTCCGGGCCAGACCCTGGCAGTGTCGCCCTGTCCTTCACCTCCCGCCCCGCCCCCCACCCCCCCTTTTTGCTCAACGCCCGAGGCTCGTCAGCAGCGCCCGCGCACCTAAGGGCTGTCGCGTCGTTCACCCGAAAGAGCTCCCCCCCACCCCCTTGCCCCTCCCGCCTGGCTCGTCAGCCTGACAGCTGACGCACGCGACGCGCTTTTGCTCTTCGCCTCTCGCGCCCACCTCGCCCCTGAACGCTTCCGCCTCGATACTAGGGATGGCAAAAAAAAAAAAAATTATTTTAAAACATCGATATTTTCCTCCAGAGACATTGATATTTTCCACCAGAGCCATCGATATTTTCCTCCAGAGCCATCGATATTTTCCACCAGAGCCATCGATATTTTCCACAAGAGCCATCGATATTTTCCACAAGAGCCATCGATATTTTCCACCAGAGCCATCGATATTTTCCACCAGAGCCATCGATATTTTCCACCAGAGCCATCGATATTTTCCACCAGAGCCATCGATATTTTCCACCAGAGCCATCGATATTTTCCACCAGAGCCATCGATATTTTCCACCAGAGCCATCGATATTTTCCACCAGAGCCATCGATATTTTCCACCAGAGCCATCGATATTTTCCACCAGAGCCATCGATATTTTCCACCAGAGCCATCGATATTTTCCACCAGAGCCATCGATATTTTCCACCAGAGCCATCGATATTTTCCACCAGAGCCATCGATATTTTCCACCAGAGCCATCGATATTTTCCACCAGAGCCATCGATATATCGATGTTTTCTTTTCGTTCCCCCCCCCCCCAATCTAAGTATGTTTCCAGAAAAATCAATGTTTTAAAAAACGTTTGTCATTTTTTTCGATGATTTTGTTCGTGGAAATATAGTTAAACTGCATTTTGAACCTTGTATGTTTAGAATATTAGAAAATTATGGTGGAATATACTCTAAACTAATATTTACGTATTATACATAATTGACGTTTTACGTCGATGATTTATGAATGAAAGCGAATGAAAGGAATAATAGCAAAATACGATATCCCATACTTATTATTTCCTTCGTTACATTCGAAAAACATTATTATTAACATATTCCTTTTACGTGACCAAACAATAAAATATACAGGTAATTCATTTAAGTGCTCTAATCAAGAACAGAAACAGGACAGCAAACTACCATCTCTTTTATCATTTAAAACATCGATATATTAAACATCGATATTTTCATCAACATCCAAAACCTTTCGGCGATGTATCGAAATATCGATGTATCGAACGAAGATTTGATAAAATTTGCTATCACCACTCGGTACTCCCGGCCTCAGGCACTCAACTCCGCCGCTCCCGCCCCTCGATTCCCCACCCCTTAACTCTCAGTCACTTGCCGCCCCGACTCTTCCAGTCCCGCGACCCATCCGCAGGAAAAGGGTTACTTTGCGTTGCAGCCACCTGCGTCTTCCACGGGAGCCAAGAAAGGCAGCGGCAGAAGTATATTAAAAAGTAGAGGCATGCAGCAGCAAAAGATCCCAAACGTATTTCAATACTGAGATTAAAGAAAATTTAACGATTAAGAATGAAACCTACTTATAAGATTAAGTTCTTAATTAAGATCTCAGTGTGTAAGCCTTCTAGCCGTAACCGACGTGAATCAATAGTTTTGATGACTAAGTTACTGTGATAATTAAAAGATTTATTTACGCGACTACAGTAAATCTAACAAGTGTTAGATCTAACAATATAAATACCATCAGTTCGTGATATACTTGACCATCGTCAGAGGTCAATAAAGATCATTCCAGGAAATAAATCACACTACAGAAGGTTAGTATGTTCCTTCCGTAATCAATGAATTTATTAACTTTATTGTAATATGCTAATTTTCACAAAGAGAAACCATCCATCTAAAATTACATTGGTATGTATGGTTACTCATTATGACAAACATGCCAAAATATAAGTCAACATCATTAGTATAATCCTGGACTTTTATTAAGGCAATTCCGAGGTAAACTGCTACAAATCCGCTTTGTAGACCAATTCCAATTAGAACGACCGGGATTTGAATTCCGATTCTAGACAAGCAACGTGACTGCTCACATTACACAGGGGTCGTCCTTAATTATTAGACAGGATCTTGTTCATTCAGTAGATACCGCGACACTTCGACTCAATGTGCCTCGCGAAATTTCTGAACTAGGAGTCGATCCTCGGCTGCTGTCGCCATCACCTGACTCGTAACACGGCGCTCTACTTCGCGGTGTCAACGACGTCAAATCTGACTGCGCCGCCTGTTCCTCTTTTCCTTCTTATATGAAGACTCCCGTTAAGTTATTCTCTTAAAATGTATTGAAAACATATTTCTTTAGTACATTGACGATTCGAGACATAAAATTCTTCAGAATACAGTTGTTCTCTGGTGTACTACGTGCATTCACATAGCAGTGAAGCAAATATTTATCAAATTCTGGAAAATATAATTATTGTCAGTTACATATTTAAGGAAGTTTGCAACGAAAATATTTTGAAGGTTTCAATTTCAGTCATTTGTATTATTATAATTTCATTTAGTAGGATATAATAGAGTGTATCCGATTTGTCATTGGATTATTCGATTCGTTGACTTTGAACAGACGGAGAATAAATACCTGATATGACATTGCATTTCATTTTAACTTTTGATATACACATGTTCACTCACATGTTTTACGAAGACATGTAACTGGAAAGTATAATGTAATAATTAGTTATAAAAAAATCTCTGGTCATGAAACCAAAAAATCTTGCTCTAAATGTAACTGTGCATGTTTTATAATGTTTTAAATGTGTACTTTCTTAAGTAATGAACGATGGTATTTTGGGGGCATTTGATATAACCTATTTTCCACCAGGCAACCGTTCATTCACATCAATTATTTAACCTAGAAAACACAGCTGTGAGATATATTGTGACATACTCGCTCTCGAATTTTTTCAGTCCCTCGTCAAAATTCCTTACGGCTCCCACAAACGTCAAAACAGACCTGCATTCGCACCAGGTGCGAAAACTCCGCAAACACTTCGCATCCACCACCAAAATATGCAGAGTATGCAAGACACGGCTGCAAAATGAATGACGCGTTTTAATAATTTTCAAAATTCTGCGGAGAGGTGGTGGAGTGTGTGTGTGTGAGGGGGGGGAGGGGGCGAGAGAGACGCGGGATGGTGGCCGTCCACTACGCCAGGCATTCCTCCGGCAGGCTGCGCCCGGGTATTTCCATATTTCCCCAGCGGATTCGCGCCCGCCCGCGCGAGGAACGAGGCTGCGAGAGAGGCCGTGGACCGCTCATGGGGGGGGGGGCAGAGGTGGGGTAGCGGTGGTGGTGGCAGTTGTAGAGGCAGTGGTGACGGAGGCAGTGGTGACGGAGGCAGTGGTGACGGAGGCAGTGGTGACGGAGGCAGTGGTGACGGAGGCAGTGGTGACGGAGGCAGTGGTGACGGAGGCAGTGGTGACGGAGGCAGTGGTGGTGGCGGGGGCGGTGGGAGCGGGAGGGGCGGTGGGGGCTGGGGAGGCGGCGGGGGCGGGAGAGGCGGCGGGGGCGGGAGAGGGTGCGGGGGCGGGAGAGGGTGCGGAGGCGGGAGATGGTGCGGGGAGGGAAAGAGTGCGGGGGGCGGGAGAGGGGGCGGGGGCGGGAGAGGGGGCGGGGGCGGGAGAGGCGGCGGGGGCGGAAGGAACGGGTGGGGGCGGGGGTGGAGGTGGGGTTGGCGGGGGGCGGATGGGGCGAGGAGGGTCATGGGGGTGGTGGGGGAAGGAGCGACGGTGGCGGAAGAGGCGGCGGGGGCGGCGCGTGCGGCGGGGTGGCGAGAGGGTGGCGAGGGGAGGTGAGGGGAGGTGTGGGATGGGCGGTCTCTGCAATTGAGTCGGGGAAGCCACGCGAATGCGTTGGCGGTGGCGGGGAATCCGAGGTGGTCGTTATGCGGGCCGCTGCTCCAGCTGGAAGAGCGTGGCGGAACATGCTGGGAAGGGGGGAGGAGGGGTTGAAGAGTTTGGGGGGGCACAGCTCGTCGAGCGTGGGCGGGCAGAATGATACCTAGCGGCAGGAAAGGACGCCCGTGCGATGTGGAGTTGCTGGGGTACCACAAGGACGCGGAGAGTAGGGTGCTGAATAGGTCGATGTTCTGGAAGAGGCCGTCTCGCTCTATCGTGAATTCACAGATTAGCTTTGAAACAGTTGTGTATTTGAAACTCTGGCGGGGTGGGGAGAAAGGAATTAAGAGTGCAACTAGATGCGGCAGAGAGTCAAGGGTTTGCGCAAAGTATTATAATTAGTGTCGGGTAAAAGACAATCGCGGAAAGTACGAGTTCCTGTCAGAGGGAACCGGTAGGAAGGATCGGGCAAGTCATTTGTCCTGGTAGCAACCCGTCCATTGACAGGAGAAATTCATGCCTTAAAGTTTTCGGAGTTTTCCATAATATCGTTTCATAATCTTCTCAGCTAAAAAAACCTAAACTCTTTCTCTAGCAATGTGGCAATGCGATGGAAATCTCCAACTTACCTTAAGATCATTGAATTGGAATTCGCAGTTGTAAATACGAAGATAAGAATTTAGAATAATAGTCAAAGAAATTTTCAGACTCAAGATTTCAATAGATAGAAACAATGACAATGGCCTAAACGTAAAAAAACAAACGCAGTTTCATCGAAGTGTTTCGCCACTGCGAGGGAGGCAGGTCACAAGAAGCTTCTTGATTCCACGAACTCTTCGCGCCACCATTTTCG
The DNA here is from genome assembly GCA_038098605.1 of Gryllus longicercus. NCBI lineage: Eukaryota > Metazoa > Arthropoda > Insecta > Orthoptera > Gryllidae > Gryllus > Gryllus longicercus. Next base: position 220,685 of record JAZDUA010000885.1, read on the forward strand.
CATCGTAGCAAAACACTCAACTTCGAAATCCTATGCCAAACGAAATCAATTCTGGGGCCTCGAATTACTGGAAACACAGCGCTGCACTTAGCCTATTTGTTAGCCTCTTCTCTGAAAGCCCTTTCTTGGTTCGCTGAAGATCGAAAAGCATCTTGCTTCTTTCCGGGAAACGATCAAATTTAGATCAAATTAATAGAACAGCAAAGCTCTTTCGTAGACCATTCAATAGCACACCATCCTTCGGCGACATTGGTCCCGGATTCGCTCTCAATTTTTGAGGTCGAGTCAACATTTTAGCCTCTGGAAAACGCCTCAGTAATACCCTTGGGAGATTGCGCACGCGTTCAAAGTGAACAAGATTCCATTGTATACATTTTGGCAGTGAAGCGAAAGTAGTTTGGTATATTGGTTCATTTATTCCTTCAGTAGAATTATATAATGATCTATATGAAGATAACGTATAATAATGTACGAGTGAAATTATTATGCTGCTACGGTAACCTGGAATTATTAAGATGTCTTCGTTCTTTTTTTAAAATTTTTCTTATGATATTTTTATTATAAATAAAGCTAATATTAGTTATCGAATTAAAACCAAAAATTAACAATAAAATGTGCGTATTATAACATTATAGTAAACATTGTTAGTTTATAGTAAAAATGTGTCAGCGGAGATAAGAACATTTGACGTCGGCGCTGTGCTGTAAGTATTGACTGGCTGTAGATGTGTCAGGAAGACATTCAAATGCGATGTTATACACCTCACTCACTACAAAACTAAGTTTATATACAAACACCCAAACTAATATTTCATTGATTCTTCAAAAAATTACATTAAACTGCATGTAACCTTTGAGAAGAAGTGACAAGTCTTAGGGATATGGTAGGACGTCACCTTTTTTGAAGAGAATAAAATGAAATGATCAAAAGATGGATTTCAAGAAAAATACTCCTAGAGGTGAAAACCAAGTTCTAACAACTCACGTGAAACATTCACACTAAAATACCAAGTATGCTTTGAATCTCTAGTATTGAATGAATGAAGGAATAGAACACACTAGAAAATAAAAGTTCTAGTGTGTTCTAGTGTATAAGGTTGCTTTCACCTTAATTTTACAAAAATTAAATATCAAATTATGAGTTGTGCATAGTTTAAGCCTACTGTATTCAAGTTTCTTGCAGTGGAAAAAAATAAGAGTTGTTTTAACCTACAAATTCGTTTGTGTTAATGAAACTACATTTATTTGGTCTGAAAATGTAAATAACATTCTCGTTTGTTTTATTTATGCATATTTCAATTCTCTCACTTGCATCATGATGGACAAAAAAGGCTTATTTAATTTATTACATCGACTAATAACGTTGTCATGTTACGTTATTGATTAATTAGCTTATTTGTTTAACTACCAAATATTTATTTTTTCGTGTTGAATTTGATGTCCACATATTCGGCATACACGCGCGTGTAATTTTAAGTTAGGTATGAGAGTAAAGACTATGAATAAATATTTATAAAACCATCCTATAATTGCATTACGTGTAGTGTTGAGTGTTCTGTGCTAAGATAAAAAAAAGCTTTCTTTGAAAAATGAACGAAAGAAAAAGAAAAGCTTATTTGCCACGAATTGTGAAATGTTATTTCCCTATTTTCAGATAAAATATGCATCAAGCTGGAATCTTTTTCATTTTGATCAACCCTAGTAAGAATTATTCGTGGAGAAAATATCAATAATAATAATAATAATAATAATAATAATAATAATAATAATAATAATAATAATAATAATAATAAAAGAATAAATAATTATCGTCAGAGAAATCTGCTAGCGAAGAAAGCAAAGTCCTTTACATGCATAAGATCATTGTCTATAAACATTCACATGAGTCTAAAGTATAAATAGGTAATATACAGAAAACGGCCGACCTCAGAACAAATGGGACAAAACTGCAACCGTGTGATAGAGAAGAACGCGGGTCGAGTCTCTTGAATCTGCAAGTGGTTCCAACATAACCTGGAGCACGTAGCATGCCACTGCGTCAATCTCATGTGCTTCCCCGCTCCCACTGCCGTCCCCGACCTCGTCCCCGACTCCAAGTCCGTCCCCGCCCCGCATTCGCATCCCAAGCCCGCCCCCGACCCCGTTGACCTCAAGTCCGCCCCCACCCCCGAGTACAATTCTGACCGCCTCCGACACCGCATCCCACCCTCCTCCGACCCCATCACCCTCCCCGCCTCCAACCCCTCCGACCACGCCCCCAACACCCCACCGACCCCATTTCCCTCCCCGCCTCCGACCCCTTCTCCCTCATCACCTCCCAACCCCCTTCGACCCATCTCTCTTCCCGCCCCCCGACACCGCCTGCCGCCCCCTCCAACCCTGCCTGCCGCCCTCGCCTGCCGCAATCGCCTCCGCCCTCGCCTCCGCCCTCGCCTCCGCCCTCGCCTCCGCCCTCGCCTCCGCCCTCGCCTCCGCCCTCGCCTCCGCCCTCGCCTCCGCCCTCGCCTCCGCCCTCGCCTCCGCCCTCGCCTCCGCCCTCGCCTCCGCCCTCGCCTCCGCCCTCGCCTCCGCCCTCGCCTCCGCCCTCGCCTCCGCCCTCGCCTCCGCCCTCGCCTCCGCCCTCGCCTCCGCCCTCGCCTCCGCCCTCGCCTCCGCCCTCGCCTCCGCCCTCGCCTCCGCCCTCGCCTCCGCCCTCGCCTCCGTCCCCGCCTCCCATCCCTCTCGAACCCTGCTCCTACCCCATCTCCCTCCCCGTAGCCCGACCGGAGCGGAGCGGGGTGCGGAGAGTAGGGCCGAGGGGCGCGTGAGGCAATGGGGCGAGTGGTCCACCCTCCCACTCTGGAATATCTGCGCCTGGAATGCGACGCGTGAGGCGTGGGGCGCCGCCGGAGCACGCCAGCGGAGAATTGCAGCGCAATGGAGCTCGCACGAGCAATGTGAGCGAAGGGGGGGAGGGGAGCAAGGCGAGAAGGAGGTGCCTGCAAGGACGGATCGGGGTAGGGCAGGCTGTTACAGTGAGACAACTCAATAGCTGAAACTGTAAATGTAGTGGATTTAAATGGTCGACATTGGAGAACACTTAACGAATCCCAAGTCTCACAAGGTGTAATCATGATGAGGCAGGTTTCAGAGAAAAGGACGCCTCAATAATGTTTCATGACGTTCAGGTACAAACCCTCAATACCTTTGTATATTGGGTGCAATAACGAAGGACAGGAATTATGTGAAATTATTTGTATTCAAATCTGCCGTGAGTTAATCATTTCAGTATAAGCCAGTTGAAATGCTGCTCCTGCAAAGTGAACTGGCAACATAATGTTCACATACAATTAATTAATACAGTATAATATAAATTTTATTTTCATCTTAATTGTTAATAATTACACATAACGATGTTTTTCGGACCTCCGCACTGGTAATTTATCTCAACAGGAAAGTATTGTCCCTCATGCCTTTGTTGCATACATAAATTATAACATTCGAAATTGATGTTTGTGAAATACTCAATTTTTAAAATTCTTTTGTAATCTTTCATGCGAAATACATAAATAAATATTTATTTTTTTAAGTCTTATAACTAAATTAAATATCAATAGTGATACATTCAAAATTGGCTTAAGTGAACAAATGATGTTACATTATTTTTATGTACGACTGGAGCATGGTTAGAGTATTTTTGTACTGTTCTCGTGCATTTGCAGTTGAAAGGAATATGTCTGCAAGCAGAAAATAAAATAATTCACATAGTCAAGTAATTAATTCCCTTCGGGTATCCTACCCAGTACGATCATTCTTTATCCTTGTCATCCTTTTGTCTCTAACTCCTTCGTAAAGACGCATTGACGTTCAAGTGAAAAGAGAAAAGATGAAAGCAGTCTTCTGTCGATTGAGAAATAATACACCATAAATTTCTACTTTTGAGAAGTTAGAATCAACAAACAATCCCAGCTAAAATTCTTTCGCGCACGTCACCCTTCGCATAGAAAATAGAGAGTGATCGATGGACAGCCACATATGTAAGTAAACGCGGAAGAATGCAAAGGATCACAAGCACGGGCATACGGATTCTCAAGATGATTGAATAGACGGACGTGTTGAGGGTGATGGAATGCTCAGAATATTTCTTTCTAAAAAGACGCCAGTCGAAGAAATATGATACAGCTTGAAAGCAATCCTTCGAGAAGGTGCGACGGTGGCAGAAAAATATAGTGTTTATCAAGGCATTTCCTCGGAAGTTTGGGAGAAGCGAACGAACGATGGCATTCACAAGATGTGTACCCTTAGAAATTTTCTAAAATAACAGCTTTCAACAAGCATACGACACAACAAAGAGTTTCTTTGAAGTTTCGTTCAAATGCATTACACAGAAGAACATTTCATCAAACATAACTGCAACGTATCGTTTTATCTATAACACAAATAGCCTTTTCATGAACACATTTTGAAGGTCCTTACACAACGTGTAGTTAAAGTAAAAATTCTAAATATATCACTGCATTATGTACTTAGGTCATTCTTGTGTAATTTTCATTGGATGCACTTATTTTCCTAATGTTGAGTTGCAAAACTCAGATACTACATTTAGATGCATTAACACATTTAGATCCTGTGTTATAAGTCTTCTCAGTTTTTCAGTGTATACTCTAAAACATTTCAAAAGCTCGGGGAACTAGTGTTTCAAAGTTTTCTGACCTTTCTTATACAATTAGTGAACTTTCGGTACTATATGTACCTCTTCATACGAATTGCGAACTAGCACGGTGGCCGCAAATGGGGGTAGCGGCGAGCAATGGGTGTGCGGCAAAGGGGTAGCGGGTAGAGGGTGGGCAGCGCATGGGCAGCGCATGGGCAGCGCATGGGCAGCGCATGGGCAACGCATGGGCAACGCATGGGCAGCGCATGGGCAGTGGAAGGGGAAGAGGGTGGGAAGAGGTTGGGCAGGGCTGGGAAGAGGTTGGGCAGAGGTTGGGAAGAGGGTGGGGAGAGAGTGGGAAGAGGGTGGAGAGACGTTGAGCGGAGGGTGGACTGCAGACGGAAAGCGGGTGGACTGCGGGTGGAAAGTGGGTTGGCGAAACGAGGGGAGCGGGTGAGCCACGGGTGGGCATCGGATATGCACTGGCTGGTGCAACGGGCGGCAAGCAACGGCCTTCTGCGCGGGAGTGCGAGTTCAGCGCCCCGTTGTGGCAGGCGGGCGAGAGGGCGGGTGGTTTGGGGGGCGATGGGCAGCGGGCGGTGGCCTGTGGCCGCTGCGGGCGCGTGCGCGTCGATAGAGGCCCGGGGCGGGCGGGCAGGCGTCGCCGGTCGATGCCCACTGCGGGCACTGACCTACTGACCAGCGCAGGCGGTGCGCCCGAACAAGCCCCGGCGCGCTAATTTATGGCGAATAAAATTGTAGCGACCCGCGCCGCCGCCGCCGCGCTGCGGTCGCCGTCTGCGCCCGACGGCGCGGCGGTCGGCTCCGCAGAACGGGGGCTCTCGGCATTTTCTAGCTGACGACACGCTGCAAAACGACCGCGATGGAACTTGTTTTTTTTTAATCGGGTTAATACTTATTATAATCTGTTTCGTTATTTGTGCAACAACAATTCTGTTTATATTCCAACTTCAGCTCTGAGATTGCAACTTGGCTGGTCTTGTGAAGAATCTACAAGACTCTCTAAGATTGTATAATATTAGCATAACAGCATAATTAGTACATAAAAAATTTACAATGCACCAAAAATAAAAAGTATCTTAACAACACATTCAGAAAAAAAATAGAAAGTACCATGCAATAAAAACCTTTAGAGGTCAGCCGCTTTAAAAGGGCAAAAAATCTAAATTATTTTTCTTTATAGCCCAAAAATTTTCATCTTTTAAAGAACATTTACTTAGAAACTAGTGACATTATTTATTTGTAATTTCTTTCTTATAACGTGAAGCTGACAATTTTGAAGAAGTATGGTAAATAAGCAACGCATTGCATTCTTTTAGCTACGTTAAGTTCTTTCGGAATTCTTTTTCCCCCTTGTATATGTCTATAAACTATTAAGGACTAAATTGATCGATTTAATAATAGTACAGAATTTTGAGGAAATTTCGAAAAAATGCATTTTTGTGAAAATAAATTGAACAACTTCGGTCGTTTGATACAATGTGATAACATTTGAGGCGATTAAATGTGACTGCCGAGGAAAAATAGGCATATGAGCGTGAATCGCGTATGCACAGATCCAATTTGTACATAGTTATCTATTTGCGAATAACTTTAAAATGGTTCCATCACAACTATATATAGTGACAAGGCACTAAAATGAAAACATATCGACTTAACGCATTTTAACAGTAAATGATGAACATTCGAGATAGCTATTACACGTGGTTCTCGGCGCTTTTTTTACTCGGATGTCATTCCGATGTACATTTTAACACCTATTCTCATTTCTCTTTATCGATGTCACTTTTTAGAATTCTACATTTTCCCCCTTTATACGTCATAGTTCATTCTTATTCCCTTCTCATCCATTACTTTCTGTCACGATGATGCTGAATACTGGACGGATCGTAGCGAATCTACTTGTGAATACCAGTTTTGCTCTATGCATTTTAATGTCTCGTTCATGAATTCACTCATATTTATTTCACACCTTGTTACGCATATAAAATAAGTGGATTTTTTGGAACTCGCACTTCACCAATCCGCCGATAAATATTCGACATCTTGGTATATCTAGTTTGATGTATTACGAATCCACTAAATGTGAACCAAAGTTTTAATTTACGCGCATTCTATAAAATGCAAAGTATTTCAAACACATTTTAGGAGTTTGAGTTCCTCTGTTTCGTAGTTCATAGTAATAAAGTATCTCTATTTACGAGAAAATCTGTGAACTACTTGGAGTTTACGAACTATAAAGAAAATGTGTTACGCAATTTTCACGTACCACGTGGTGCGGCAAGTTCGTAAAGGGGAGCGTGGTGAATAAGAAATCTCAAGAAAGTTTCTATGTAATATCTATAAAGAGTTTACTCTAATAAGGCCAACTATCTACTGAATTATAATTATTGCATAAAGAACCATTGTCAAAAAATTGTAAACTGTAAGAGAACTGACAAAAATTTGTCGCAAAATACGCAATGTTACGCAGATTTACTATACTTGTGCATGAAGACGCGGTATGGTCGAATCAACAAATGGCAAAAGTGTTATTTAAGATTGAAAATATTCTTTAACACATCTTGCGCGAAACTTGATTGCATTTTCTCCGTTTTTTCTTCATTCTAATAGTTCCGTTGGCAAAACGTATCGAACGTGCGAAAATTGTCTAGTAACTTACTATTATTTTCGTGGATTTTAAACAGAATTGACAAAAGTGTGACACCTAAAACGTGAATGCCTGAAGTACATTTATGTAGATTTAAAAAGACTGTAAAACTAATGAGTCACCTCGTTGTCTGTACGAACACAGCTGTATTGTACGCTCTGTGCTTAGAGAATTGAGAAAGGGAGAGGTAGGTGAATACCGGACAAAAAAAATAGATCGTCTTGTAGGAAAACCGTAATAAAACTCATATATTGACGAAAGCGCTGGAGATAAAGCCAAAACATTCTTTTAAAAAATTATAGGCATAAGATATAAGGATACAGACCGCGATTCTCACCGCAGCTGGTTATGGTTCGATAAGAGCATCCATTTCCTTCACCTCTATATTTCTCATAGCTCCTTCACAGCTGCCACTGAAATTTCTCATACCGTTGCTGCACTACCGTGGTTGCCAAGAACAATCGAACCGCGTTCTACGGCATTCTACGATAACGTGTTGGACCCTGCCGAAGTATAATAAACGATCGGAGCCTAAAACAACAGTACATTTCTAGGTGCGCACTTTAGAACTTCCCTATTTACACATGACGTGTTTTATTAGTAAATCATTAAAATATAATTCAGAAGAATTAAATTATAACTTTAATGATACAATTAATAAATGCAATTGATTTTATCTTAAACCATTTACATGGTTGCCAGTTGGTTTACAGAGTTCATTCTCTAAATGCATTACAAGTTATAAATTGGCAAGTTAAAAATGGGAAAATCAGGGGTTGAACACATTTAATGGAATGAATTGTTTTATTACGTAAGGTTTTGTGGCCCTTTCAAAAATTTCAGGTGGGAATTGATTGACTGATTGTTGGTGACTCCGGGCGCATCAATTGCTAAGGTCTTGTTTTATTTCCGTAAGTGTCGTGCATGCTTTTTCTTCGGGAGGTGCTGGTCTAACCCGCTGGATGGAAACATTTGGCGCTGACCTCCCGTCGGCTAGAGGAGTTTTCCCTAAACAGGTATCACCCTCTCGGAACAAGCTCGTAACTCCCGAGCAGTCTCTCGACATGTGTGGTAATGTAGTGCATGTCAGTGTGTGTGAAAGTCAGGGGGTGATAATAGGACAAGGAAGAGGAAGGAAAGATCGCGCGCGGTATATGGCCCATTTGTTAGGGTACTGTTCGGGCATTCACCTGGTGTTGATCGGATAAACCACAGAAAACTATCTGTCAGAGCTGGAATTCTCCTCCAGAAATCGACCTAGCCAATGTCAAAAATGTGCCACCGTCTGGTCTCGAACACTAGTATCTTCTGCGGTCACAGACCCTGCAGTGACATTAGTTGATGCCTTGAGTTGAGGTAGGGATTCACGGCCTCCCACCCTCTTCAGACGTTCCTCTACGATGGCTCAACCACCCTCGACGCCTATCGCACGCAACCCAACCAGAGCGCGCTCACATCGCCGCCTATCTCGGGTTCCGCCCGTAGCCTCTGCCCTCGCCTCCCCCGCAAGTTATTCATCTCCGATACGTCACGTCCGCTCTCTCTCTCTCTCTCTCTCTCTCTCTCTCTCTCTCTCTCCGCGAACCGCGCAAAGTTGGCCCGCATTTGCATCGTAACAACCGGCGCGCCGGCGCCGGGGACAGAGTGGGGGCGCGCGTGACTGTCACATCGCGCAGAAGGGAGCAGGTGGAGGAGGAGACGGAGATACACTTTCGTCTACGTAAACATTCGCGAAGAGGGAGAGGGAGTCTGGGTGTTAGAGGAGGAGGCAGTGGCAGAGAATGGGAAGAGGTGTAACGAGAGAAGGATTGTAGATGAGTATGACTTTTAACCTGTGCTGAGGTGGCACAGGGCATCAATTGATGACACTTCAGGTACCTCTGACATCAGTTGACGCTCTGAATCAGCTTTGAAGATTTGTTTTCTTCTTCCTGTGCTGTATATCTAGCGACAGGATGAGTACCCAACATCTGAATTTGCCTTTTCGAAGTGAACGCTATTTTAAAATATTACACATGATGGCCCTAGGTTTCTCTTTATAACACTACGATCGGAAGTCGAGTTGATAGGATTCCATGCCACAACCATCAGACGGAAATTGTCATCGATTTCATATGTTATTTAGTAACCGACATATCTTGAAAAACTGCCCATGATCTGACCTTGATATTCATAACGCGAATCACACACACACCAATAAGCGTCTTTGAGAGTTGTTGGTTTTACTGGAGAATCACGGCTTTTGGATGTAACCGTATTACAATCTTTCTTTAACAGAGTGGCACGGATAATTAATACATGTACGAAAGGAGAGCGTCAGAGACATGCACGTCGCAACCGCCGGCGTGCCGTAGACGGACGGGTGCGGCGAAGCGACAACGGCAGCGAGGGCTGGAGCGGGTGTCATGGGAACGCGCTCCCTGGACCGCCTAAGCCGCATCCGCCGGCCTCCGCGCAAGGTTACGAGCTAATCCCACCGCACACAAGGGGCGCGCGCGCCCTCGCCGTCGCCCTCGCCGAGCCACGCCGAGCCACGCCGAGCCACGCCACGCCACGCCGAGCCACGCCGCGTGGCTTCCAGCGGAGCCATTACGCCTCGCGCACAGTGGCTGCACCACCTCTCGCCTTTCGGCCATCACGTTGCCTAGTCGTTCCGCCTCATTGCGACGACCCCTCTACTCGTCCCGCCGGTTATTCCACTCGCCCCCCTTGGACCTCTTTACTCGTCCAGCCGGTTATTCGACTCGTCCCCTTGGACCTCTCCACTCGTCATCCCCGCGCCTCTTCACTCGTCCGTCCGTACGGCTTGCCCTGCTCCACACGTCCCGCCGGCCCCTCTCCACTCGTCCCGCCGGCCCCTCTCCAGTCGTCCCGCCCACCCCTCTCTACTCGGCCCGTCCGCCCCTCTCCACTCGTCCCGCCGGCCCCTCTCCACTCGTCCCGTCCACCCCTCTCCACTCGTCCCGCCCACCCCTCTCTACTCGTCCCGCCCGCCCCTCTCCACTCGTCCCGCCGGCACTGTCAACCGTCTTGACTTTGCCAAGCCGTCGAAAGGCGTCCTCACGCTCCTCTATCACGTACTCTCCAGAGCGTAAGCTCCGTCACTCAGCCAATGCTTCTGTTTCATCTTCACATCACTGCTGTAACATCCTTACATGTATTGCCATACGTCATTTTCTTCCTAATTTTTCGTCTCAAAACTCCACTCTCTTAACCTGAATGGATGCATTTTCCAGGACATCGTACATCAAGTACTGCAACAGTATTTCAAATTATCTAATAAGTCAATAAGCAATTACGTAAATTTCCTCTCGCTGGTTTAATCCCAGTAGATCTTCAATCATTATCCTCCTATGCCGCCATTACTCTCTTTATTCTCTTCACGCTTATCTGTCGCCGTAACCATCACATCCTCCATCTCCGATTCCTCCGAACTCGTGCATGACTTTCCACGCACTAACTCTACCACCCTTACCACCCTTCTTCTCCACAGTCACCTTCACATCCGGCACCGCCTACGTTATTTTCACGAACCCTACCACCTCTAGATTCTTCTCCACGGCCACCTTCACATCCGGCACGGCCTACGTCATTTTCACGAACCCTACCACTTTTGGATTTTTCTCCACGGTCACCTTCACATCCGGCACCGCCTACGTCATTTTCACGATCTCGACCACCTCTAGATTCTTCTCCACGGTCACCTTCACATGCGGCACCGCCTACGTCATTTTCACGAACCCTACCACCTTTAGATTCTTCTTCGCGGTCACCTTCACATTCAGGACCGCCTACGTCATTTTCACGAACCGCGCCCCACACTTCCAAGGCAGTCGTGTTCTGCATTTCTGCTCGTGGAGCGAGAAACGCTCCCAAAAGAACGTTGCGGTCGCTGCTCCCTTCGCTTAGACGAAAAGTTCAAGCTCCAAGGTGAGCTGTGGCATGCGAGCTCAGCAAAACAACCGCAGGGATTCGAATGAAATGTCACGGCAAGGTGTGGCCTGGGGCCCCGAGGCTATTGCAGAAGTTTGCTTGTGCATTTGTTTGTGCAAATTACGACTTACCTTCACGGGTGTTTGAGTTTCGCGCGAATTGTTTGTTTTCTGCCAGAAAAAAAAGTTTTACGTTGCATTATAACTTGTGTGTGAAATACGGTTTCTGAAATTAAGTTTCTCTGTTTCCAGCCAGGACTTTTGCTTTAAAATAAAACCAACAAGTAACTTTTGGACGACGTCGCTGTTGGAAAACAAGTGTTAGTTTACCACTTCATTCATATGAACACAGAGAGGAGACGAGTTATGGTAAATAATACTTTTGTTACATATTCAGAAACAGTCTGTCTTTATAAATGCGGAAAATACAAATATAAGCAATGAAGCACACACGGACGTTAGTGATATTAATCCCTTTGCAGTTGTTTACACTTATTTTATCAGTACTTTTCCTATGAGTAATATTAACCTTCTTCGGAAACAATGACAGATTTTATATTGATAAAATAATTAACGCATTAAAAAATAACGCGTATATTACGATGTAATAAATTTTAACCGAAAACGTTAGAAATGAATTCTGTGCGAAGAATACATTTCTGAAGTTTTTCAGGCTAATTTTTTACGTTGTTGTATACATACTGATTGTTTCCGAGTCATTGTTTTCATTTAGACAATACGTTGCAGAGGACAAACTTTATTTACTTCCACTCACAAACTAGTGGTAGTTCTTTTTAATCACTGTCTTCCAATTTAAAGAACTACGATTTAAAGTCAATTGCACACTTACTTGGAATATCTCTTTGGAGCAACGCGACATGCAGTATAAAATGTTGTTTCGGGAGCCAGAGGTTACATCCGAAACCAGTTAAAGAGCACCACTCTTGAAACACATCTCGGCCATTGGAGAGCGGGTCGTTCGTGGACTGGATACGCAATCTTCATCGGAAGCCATTTCAGGTGCAACAACCGGATCGTCCCGAAGTTAAACTTGGAACCGTCTCCGCGGGAAAGGCTTGGGGGCGTGTACAAGTGCAATGCCCCCAACCCCAGCCAACGAACAGCACTGAAGCTATAAAGGAGGAAATGACTTGGCGACAAACGACCTGGCTCGGGTTGCGAGTAGCTCGCCTCAACCCTTCGTAGACGAGCCAATAAATCAGGGTCACGTGAAATACACACTAAAAACTTGTCTCTGAATTATCTCAAAGTTGCTTTTTGAGTTTTTACATTAATCTTACTTTCCACGGGTCGTAATGATTTTAAAATACCATTCCTGCTAATAAAATTAGAAATCCTTGTAGATTAGATATATATTCTGGAATGCAATATTTCTGATCCATAATTAACTGTTTTCGAAAGTAGTTTCGAAAAAAAAACAATGGGCAGTTTCAAGCATTATATTTCTCTAAAAGTATTTAACTAATTTGTGTAAATAAATGTCTTACGATGTTTGTGAAACAAACAAAACTCCATGTGCTAGTCATCCTAACTCCTCTATTCCTCATGCCATCCGACAGTGATATAGAATTTTATCAGTCTGTTGATTATCATGATCTCAAGAGTGAAGTTATTTGTATGAATTACTTCTCGTCATTGCGGATTATGACTCTTAAAAATGCAATATTTCAAAAACTTTTTTGATGCAAAAATCTTCTTTCTTTTACCCATCCGTCATAAATATACGCAGACAGCTTCTTCCAGTCACGTTTATAGGGGATGTCACTTAAGTGCTAGTATATTAGAGCGAGGATTACACAAATTGCTCGAATTCTAAGACTCCAAATATGGTCCATAACCTCGCATTACGATACAATAGACCTAACGAACTGGAGGGAGCCTAGGGGAACTGTTTCTTACTCCACTTGCTATGCACCGCAAACAGAAGGAAACTTGCACCCTCTCTCCCCCTTGACAATCTCCTCGTTACCGATAATTTCCGTTTCTATGCGCCCTTCCCGGCCGCGCCGGCGCTCTGCTCCGCCCGGCTGTGCGCGGGCGGGCCTGCTCGCGCGCGCGACTGCGGCAGGGGAAGAGCCATCGCGGCGCAGAGGGGGACGCAACAACAGGGAAGGCTCGAGGGTAGCGTCTTGGAACGACTGGAAGGCGGCGGCGGAGGTGGTGGTGGTGGTGATGGAGAAGGTTCTCGCGGCGGCGGCGGCGACGGCAGAGGAGGCAGAGGCTGTTGCAAATGCGATGGTGGTGGTGGTGGTGGTAGTGATGATGGTGTGGTGATGGTGAGGTGAAGTGATAGTGTGGTGCGGAGATGATGAGGTGCGGAGATGGTGAGGTGTGGAGATGGTGAGGTGCGGAGATGGTGAGGTGCGGAGATGGTGAGGTGCGGAGATAGTGTGGTGCGGAGATAGTGTGGTGCGGAGATGGTGAGGTGCGGAGATGGTAAGGTGCGGAGATGGTGAGGTGCGGAGATAGTGTGGTGCGGAGATGGTGAGGTGCGGAGATGGTGAGGTGCGGAGATAGTGTGGTGCGGAGATGGTGAGGTGCGGAGATGGTGAGGTGTGGAGATGGTGTGACGACGGTGTGGCGATAGCGTGGCGATGGTATGGTAATGTGATCTGGTGATATGATATGGTGATGTGATGTGATGTGGTGTAGCGATGGTGATAGTGTTAGTCATGTTAGTGATGAAGGAGATGGAGGCGACGGTGAAGGAGGAGATGGAGGAGACTGGAACGGTGGTGGTGCTGGTGAGAAAGGAGATGATAGCAGTGGTAGTGAAGACCATTATGGTGAGGTGGCGAAGGTGGTGGTCCAGTTGTGGCGAAACAGATTGTCGTGGTGATGGCGAAAGAGATCGTGGTTATGATGACGAAAGACGAGATAGTAGTAGCGAAGGAGATTGTGGTAGTGATGGCGAAGGAGGCATGTACTGGTAGCCACATCCAAGTGAAGACGAGTGAAGTGGAGGTGAAAGAATTGGTGGTAGGGACCGTAGAGTTCTCATCAGCTTTTGCAGAAGTTGCAGCGGCAGCGGTGATGGTGGCGGTGGTGGTTGTAATGGCAGCGGAGGAGGAAGGGGCGGAGGCGGTGGTAATGGAGGTGGAGGGGAAGGAGAAGAAAGAGGAGGAGGAAGAGGGAGAGGAGGAGGAAGAGGGAGAGGAGGAGGAAGAGGGAGGAGGAGAGACAGGAGGAGGAAGAGGTAGCAGCAGAGGTGACGGTGATGGCGGTTGTGGAGGCAGCATCGGCTGTGGAGGCAACTGCGCTGGCGTTGCCAAGCGCGTTGGGCTGGAGACCCAGAGGCGGCGCCGAGATAAGGGAGGAAACAATGTTGACTGCGCACATTACGGGCGGATTACGGAGGCCGTTAAAGTGAATTAAAACCTCGCTCGCGACGCCGCCGTCGGCCCATGCGGCCCATTGTCAGCAGGCTCAGCCAGGCAGCCTTCGACGTGCGAACGTGAAACCCTTCCGCAGACTCGCGCACGCACCTTCTTATCAGACGATTTCATTCCACTCGGACTACGTGGAAGTGCGAAAGACATCGCTCGCGTTGGAGCTCTTACATACACTTTTGACATGAAGTAGAAAATTCTAAATTCTATTTTATAATTCTAATTAATAATTCTGTTTTATAAATTCTAAACTTTGTCAATATAATTTCTGATTTTAATATGGATATATTTATTTGTAGTGTTCTTCACGTGTAATTCATTTCAGAAGCAAATCTGTTATTGATTTTAAGAGAATAGGTTCTGCAACTTAATTTCACTTACGAGAAAAATGAATAAGATAGATAAGGTAGAATGTTTTGGTACATCGGGAACGGGCTAAAAAGAACGAAGAGCATATTTAAAGAAAAAAATTATTATCCTGAAAACGTGATTTAAAATGCATTTATCCAAAGAGATGAATAACTACAATAGCTTTTCTTATTTTGCTATATTTATTTATTCAAGCATCAAAATGTAATTTTAAATTTCTTTGATCTCAATGTTCGCGTCGGAATTTTAAATAATCTAAGAGATTATTAACGAGTCATTAAGAGTCACACAATTTTTGTGCGGCTATATACAAGCATTTTTCTGATCCTCTTTGTCCCAGAATGCAAATAGCTTTCGTCTGTTAGTACAAATATCGTACCCTGACCTTTCCGGTCCAGGTAGTATGAAAGAACGTGGTTGCCAGCAGTTTGCAGATATCCGAAGACGCGCTAGCTGGATCTAAACTGTACCTGGATTTGCTCTACCTATTTTAATGCATACGTCGAACTCAAATCATCTTTCATAATCATGCGACTGCTACACGAGTTTCTGACTGTACATTGAGATAGGGGGTGACTCTTTTTGTGTGGGTCAGACTGCACGCTTTCTATCCCTGGGTATCGGGGTTGGAATCCCAAGCGATCCATGTGGACTTTGTGGTTGGCAGATTTTATCGGGGTTCTCCCGACCTCTCATTTTACTATTGCTACATCATCATTCATATAACATCTTAATCATCAATTCATAGTCATCATTTGTCCACTCCACGTCCGGTAATCAGGCTAGGCACTGGCATGGTAAAGAAGCTTACGTAACAGTCGCAAGACTTTGCTAGCAGTTTACATACCTCAACAAGCGCGCGTCGTAGCTGGCCGAACATCAAAATGGCGACAAAATCCACACATTCGTTATTTGGCGAGTAGCGAGCAACCGCTCGCCGAATCCTAAGAAGTGTGGATGAGGTGCTTGCTATTTGGCGAGTGACGAACATTCGGTGCTCGCCCCCACACACCGCGAGTCGGTCTTTCGGACACATCAAAGGAAGCGAACATTCGCCGAACACATCCGCTGTTCAGGATTGGACGAGCAGTAGCTGGATGTTCGGCGAATGCCGAATGTGTGGTGCCGCCTGTACCCCATTGTGAGGCCCGTACGCTTCCTGCCGCGAGACGCCGAGGGGACGAGGCGGAGTGTTGGCTTCTCCGAAGGGGGAGAGGCTGGCAAGAAGGAAACAAACTTGCAGGTATCCGCCGCTCGTGCTCTCCCTACAAGTTTTAATGCGAGGGGAAAAGTTACGGAGTTCGCAGCGATAATCAGGAAGACAAACGTATAATGTCTAACGATGTTGCTCGGCAGTTCGATGAACTACATGCTGCGACGAGAAGAATGTGAAGGCGAGGCGATAAAGGAACAAGAGGGAAGAGCGAGAATATTCAACTTTATCTCCTTTTATTTGTGGCGAGCTTTTATGGAATGCAAATACGTCATAAAACAGAAAGTTCTCTTTTGTTCAGCTTCTACACCTAAGGATTTCCAAGTCCTTAGTTTTCATTGCGTTAAAATTTTAAGATAATTCTTAAAAGAAGAATATTTGTGATTAAAATATAATTTGAACAAAATAATAGTAGATACAAATTATGATTCCTCGGTTTTATTTAGTACTTTTACCCAATTGCAAGGAAAAGGATTTAGGAAGGAAGTGTTTCCTACGTGAGCTTGGCAGGGTTATATTAAAAGTATAGAAAGAATGAGATAAGTTCGCCCGTTGATTTTTACCTGTAGAGAAAATAGAAAAAATAAGAGGGACAGATATGTAGAGAAACAAGAAGAAAGAAGCCAAAGAGTGTGAGAGGAGAGAAAGAAGGTAAAGGCAACCGAGAAAAGAAAATCAATATGGAAAATCATATCACGTGACATCATTGTTGAGACGGATCATGGAAGGCGAAATACATAGTGAGAGAGAGAGAGGGGGAGGAATAAAGATTTTATGCTTTCCATATGGGTAGGGACAAAAGTAACCAATGTAGACGAAAAGAGACGCACATATTATAAAACGACAAAATAAATTATTGCCACTGAACCTGTCTTAGTCCACGGTCTCAATTCACTAAAGAATAATAAGGAGAACTTATGGTACACCATAAAGAGTATTTTTTACTAATCTACAACAGCATACACAGAGAGCTCGAAACAAACTAAGGCACATATAGTTGAAGGACTTTTAAATAATTTGCATGGTTGATGTCTGCACTATGATTCTATTAACATACGCTACCGCAACATACTATTTCTTGAAATTTCAGTTAGTTGGTCTACCAGCAATATGTTGCTAAAAATGATGGGCCGCTTGTGTCTTGCGTTTCACTGAAGTCGTAAACGAGACGTGGCGAATTAAAAGAACAAGTGTTGCAAAGGCTTCGTTGCCCAGCCAAGATTCATGTTTCGCAGTCAACGTCACTCGGGGGTCGACGGCCAACCCTGACTATTATTAGCATATACGCTCATCGGGCACATGGACGTATTCTGTTTTCAGGCAACAAACCGACATTCCTATTTATAAAGTCAATCTTGAAGCAGAAAGATGAAGATGTGCAACTCTGAAATGGCATGTGAAGGATCAGAATTTGCGTCACACATAAGAAGCATTTTCTAGAGATACGCAGCACCTGTGTCATTTGATGTCACTTTACTTCACAAGTTTAGTAATTCGAACTTATGGTTAAAAAATAAATGATATTTTAATAACGATTCTAATGAACAGTAAGTTGTTGTAATTATAGTAATGTTTTCATTTCTCACTTTTATGAACATTAAATAATTACAAACCATTATTACCTGTAAAGCTGTATCAATGTACCATGGAAAATCATCCACTCGCTATAACAATGGAGTATGTTTTAACACCTAGTATCCTTTAACACAAAAAAAATTCCAAAACTGCAGAAATCGGTAACTCAAGGTAACTCATTCGATAAGCAAAACATCAGCTCAATTTAGATTATAAATGCAAACTGCTAGGACCTTGAGAATAAATAAAAATATTAGGGAAAAAGCCATACCATCATCTCTTAACAATTTTCTACACGCGTGTTTTAAGATCTCCCAAACCAAATGGTTGAAAAAGAATTCTTAGAAGGTGTAGTGTTGGTACCTACGCTTCGACGCACTGTAGGGCCAACGGAGGGATAATTCGTTATGTAGCAACACATGCGCGTGAACGGCCATTGTAATAAATCGTGCCCCGGCGCAGAGCAAATGTTTGAGCTGACGCGCTCGTAAAGGAAGAACGGTCTGTTAGGGGAACGGGAGTGGGGGAAGGAGGGAGAGAGGTGGTGGAGCTTGGGATATGAGGTGAGATGTCGCACGCGCAAAGCTCGTGTCACCCCCGAGAGCGGGTGTTACAATAGTGTCTTCAGACGCTTCCGCCGAAAAGCACGTCCCTGGCTTCGTTCTCTCAAAGCGTACCGATGTTAATATGTACACCACTCTAAATTGTACATGGAAAATAATTGTTCATTTTCGAAAGTTTCGTACAGTTAATAAATTAAAGCACACTCTTGGTACACGTTGGTGCTGAAAATCGATTACGATGTGTTGTAAACTGTTTGCTGGTTGACGCTGCTATTTGTACGAGAATGGGGTTTGTTAATTATCATCGTAGGAAATGAAACTAAGTAGCCACAGACACCTTGAAAAGTCGTTACTTACATTTTCCTTATATTTTGAACCAATTATACCACACTGAGAAATCATTCTTAAATACTTATTACCACTATATTAATCCTTTAACATGCAGCCTGGGCTGGGCGTGATATCCAGAAATTGCGCTGTGAAGCCGACTCTCCGACCCTCAAAAATCAAAATATCCGTTTAAATCTCCCACATCATTCAAATCGATTTTTCGGTATCAAGGACCACAGGAACACAGAACCTGGATTCTGGCCACAGCACGTGTTAGAGACATGTTTCTGTATGTAGCAACAAGATTTAGCCACTTTCACGTTGTCAGGAGCCGGCAATTAGAGTTTTTCTGTCTAAAATGGCCCTATTCCGTTGCACAATTACATAACTTTGTCATCTTACGATGTACCTTCGTAAGGGCGAGGAAGTAAAACGAGTCATATGAAGAAATTGCGCGTTGAATGGTTACGCATCTTTTTGGAGTTAAGAATTAATTTGAAGGAAAGTATTATAACTTGTTAAAAGACGTTCTAATATCCCAACAATTATTAAGGTTTTATTACACTTTCTTCCAATATCTTAACAATTATTAAGGTTTTATTCCACTTCCTTCAAATATCTTAACAATTATTAAGGTTTTCTTCCCAATATCTCAACAATTATTAAGGTTTTATTCCACTTCCTTCAAATATCTCAACAATTATTAAGGTTTTATTCCACTTCCTTCCAATACCTTAACAATTATTAAGGTTTTATTCCACTTTTTTTTCAATAATTATTCGAAACCACTCCAAAACAACTCTTTCCGGTTTTTAAAATTCGCGCCATTTAAACATTCGCGTTTTGTTGATTGCGTCTATCGGCTCTGCGCTTCTACTGGAGCGCTGACTGGGAACGCGGTCGGGGTGCACTTCGCCTAAAAGGTCCGGGGCTGTGGGTTGCGCCGCACAGAACAAAAAGCCTGCGCAATGCGCACCGCCGTGCACTTCTTTTTCCGCGAACTGCCACCCGACGCGAAGCGCAGTCTAATACACCTGGAATGGCGCAGCTGGGTGGAACGCGGCGGGGGCGGGGGCGTGGGCGCAGTCAGCCTGAAAACGACCTGCCACGGGGAAATGACTGCGCCAGCCGCGGTAGAACTTCTGTGTCCGAACGATTAATTCGCGGCGCTAGATACATTTCTTTCTTTCTTTCTTTTTTTTTTTTTTTTTTGGTAATCTTAACTCAGGTCACACATACGTTTTTGTCGAACCACATGCGTATAAAGACGTCCCAAAAATAATTTTAAAGTTAAGTTTATCGTAATATTGTTTCATTTTGTAGCATCGGTTTTACACACATCAATAGCAATACAAGAGAGAGGAATACAGCGAGTTTATTAAAGAAATTATGTTAATTCTGGGAGTCCCTAATTAAAACAATTGATGGATTAAATAAACATTGTATTTAATTAAATTAATTTGTACTTATTGCGATTGTATGAACAAGATCTTTCTCTTTTAGGTATTCTTTTTTAAATGTAAAATATTTCAATGTAGTACAATAATGAAATACATCTTTTATAACTACTATGCCACGTTTTTTGAATGCAGTTGCTTTTACTCTTCTTGAAACCAATTTTCGGATTTCGCAGCAGCCCTAACTGATGGTGCACGAGAGTAAAATAAGACAATACTAAAATCCGAGAGCAAGAAAATAATGGGCAAACCGGGGAAACCGTACTTTTATCATCACCTTAATTTACTCTCATTGTATCATTAACTATAATGTGGGCAGAGTTGAATATCTGTACTGTCTGGGTTAAATATCTGTACTGGGTTGTACTGTCTAAACACTTCCATGAATTTGAAAAAACAAAAAGTGAAAACAACTAAAATTTAAATATACACCATAAAATTCATTTCAGTGGTTTAGAGTAGCAATGAACCACGTGGGTGTTCAGTTATTTGCCTCGTTCGGAGGGCATTCAGAGGCAAGTAATATTTTGCATTATTTGTTTTTTTCGGGATGTCTATCAGGTTTTACTCTTAGTACCTCAATCCCTCGTGATTGATTGATTGTTAGTGATCCGGCTACAATTCTCCTCCAAACAACGACTGAAATACTGTCACCGTGAGACTCGAACCTAGGCCCTCCCAGTAAGAGGCACTGCAGTGAAATCAGTTGATGCCCTGAGCTACCTCTCCCGGTCAATCACTCGTTAGCCGCTGAAAGGCGCCACGAAGAGGAGCCAATGGGGTTTCTCCGCCCGCGTGTTGGCATGACTGCGGTGTCCGGCTCCGGCACAGAGGCGCAGGTGCCGCCACCTGGCGCTAACGAAGCGCCGCCCACGCGCGGTCGTCTGCGGTGGTAGGTCGAGGCGGGCTGGGGTGGGGTGGGGTGGTGGCGGGGTGGTGAGGAGAGGGGTCGGGCAGGGTAGTGCGGGGTCGGGTTGCGCGGGGAAGGGCGGGGCAGAAGCGGTGGGATGAGAGAGACGGGGAGGGCCGGGAGGCGAGGGAAGCGATGGGCCTGGAAAGGGAGGGATTAGGTCGGGGAAGGTGAACAGGAGAGACAATACTGGAGCATAGTAAGAATGAGCGGAACGGAACGGAACGGAACGGAACGGAACGGGACGGGACGGGACGGAACGAAGCGAAGCGAAGCGCTACGGGAATGAAAAAAGGATGTGAAAGAAGTGGAGATTAATCCCAGAAAATGATATACCGGACTTTTAAAGAAAAGAAAAAAAAAGGGTGAAAATATGAAATACCTAAAAACCGTACAATAAAACCTAAAATATACAAATACTCAGTAGGAAAGAACAAAGGACATTGGAAGCAGTGCAGTTAGAAAAGAAACTCACAATGAAGAACTGCCTAGCAGAGCGGATTCCTCGAAGAGCTTCCTCGCGAGCGGGGAAGCGGTATGGTGGTGTGAGTCGGCGGGGTGCTGATGAGGTAGGGCGGTGGCGGGGCGGAAGGGAATTCGATGTGGAGACGGGGCAGCGGCAGAGGGCGGAGCACAGGGGGACCAGGGTTGGAGGAGAGGCGGGGTGGAGGAAGGGGTGTTGGCGGGGGGGGGCGGATGAGAAGGTTGGGAAGGAGCGGAGGCGCGGGTAGGGGCGGAGCAGAGGTGGCGGTAGGGGCGGCGCAGAGATGGCCATAGGGGCGGAGCAGAGGTGGAGATAGGGTCGGAATTTTTCGTGGCGGAACAGAAAAGGAGGAGGAGGTAGGGGCGAAGCAGAGGTGGAGGTAGGGACGGAACAGTGGTGGAGATAGGGGCCGAGCAGAGACGGAAGTAGGGGCTGAGCAAAGGTGGACGTAGGGGCGAAGGAGAGGTGCAGATAGGGACAGAGCAGAGGTGCAGATAGGGACAGAGCAGAGGTGCAGATAGGGGCAGAGCAGAGGGGCGAAGGAGAGGTGCAGATAGGGGCAGAGCAGGGGTGGAGGTAGGGGCGGAGCAGAGGTGGAGGTAGGGGCGGAGCAGAGGTGGAGGTAGGGGCGGAGCA
This sequence comes from Gryllus longicercus, assembly GCA_038098605.1. Classification (NCBI taxonomy): domain Eukaryota; kingdom Metazoa; phylum Arthropoda; class Insecta; order Orthoptera; family Gryllidae; genus Gryllus; species Gryllus longicercus. The sequence goes on from JAZDUA010000885.1 coordinate 242,867, forward strand.
GTGGGGGAGGTAGAGACTGGATCTTGGGGAGGTAGCGGTGAGGGTGGGGCGGGGGCAGATATAGAGGCGGAGGTAGAGGTGGAGGCGGGCGGGAGCTTGCGGCGGAGCGGAGGTGGAGGTGCGAGCGGGGCAGAGATGGAGGCGGAGGGGGCGACGGCGCGCGAGACCGCACCATTAGAGCGCAGGCGGCGGTAATCGCACCAGCGCGACCTCTGCGCCGACCTCCCCTCCATCCCTCCCCACACCCTCCCTCCCCCGCCCCGACCTGGCTGCGCTCCACCTCCGCGCGGCCGCCCGCGGCGTCGACCGTTTGAGAACGATAATCAAATCCGAGGTCCGACTGGATCGCGGCGCTGCTGGCGCTGGGAGGCTGCGACGGCCGTGAACACGCGAGCGCCGCGCCACAGGCAGTGGGCAGAATAGCCCGCCCCGGCCACGGAGAGTGACCGGGAGAATGTGGTCGAAACGTTGATAGTTTTGGTAGCTTTGGTAGCTATGGTATGGGTGGTGGCCATAAAGTGGTTACAACAGTTGCGACGGAAGTGGTAGAAGTAGTGATAGAAGAGGTGGAAGTATATTGATTAGTGATTCGGGAGTTTCCACTGATAATATCATTAGTTCCGTACGTGTAGTGCATTTTCAACACGGGAGATGGAGGGAATCTCCCTCTGGATAGGGAGATCCGGTGCCGACCTGCTCACTGGCTTGTGGGGGGTTTTCCCCAACCAGGTATCAGTCACCAGTACGGCACCGCCCCAGCGAGAACATCCTGTCTCCCGTGATGTGTGGGATAGTGGATAGTACATGTTTGTGACATGTAAGTATGGAGTGAGGAGGAGACAACGAAGAGAAAGGACTGATAGCGCGCGGTCCGTGGCGCGTTTGTTAAAGTACTGCTCCGGCATTTACCTGGTATTAATCGAAGAAACCAGGAAAAAATCCACGGAAACAATGGATTAAAGCAGCCGGTCGCTAGAATTCTCCTCCCGACCGCGACTGAACGTGACCCAACAAAGTGGCTAGAGCCGAAAATCCTGACGCGAATCCTAAAGAGGTGGAAGTGAGCATAGAAGCGGTACTGATGATGGTAAAGGCGGTAGTGGTGGTACTGGCAGTGGTTCTGGTGGAGATAGTGGTAGTAGAAGTCAAGTGGGGGTGTAGTGGCAGTGGTAATTCGGGGTGGAAACAACAGCGTAGAGTTTGAGGCAGTGGCTTATCACAACACTGGTTGATACCAGAGGAGGAGGCGGTTACAACCGCGGGAGCAAATGGGCAAGGAAGGTGTGAACAGCGAGGGCAGTGATGCTATGCTTGGAGCGAGAACATGGGAAGGTGTTCAGTATGGAGACGGCTGTCAGCAGGACGGTTGAGGCGTGGGCGGGTGACGGGTCGGCGGTGGTGGAAGGGGGCGAAGGCGAGGATCTCTCGCGCTCGATCGCCCAGCAGTGAACACGCCGCCGATAACGCCGCCTCCTCCATTGGCCCTTCCGCCGAATGGCGCAGATACGGCGCGGCCGAGCGCATTTCGCTGCGATGCTGCTACGTTTGCAAAGGGGGGCGGGCGCGCTCTATGCCCGGTGCTAGATAACCCATACGGCAGTCGTGTTACGCGGCCAAATATTGAATACTAGATTGGTGGGTACTCTGGCCAACGCTGATTATTTGCAGGTGTGTCGTAAATTATTTATGCGTTCCGAATACGTGTTTTTGACTCTACATTTGCATAGAGAACTCTAATAAATAAGTTTATTTCGTGATTTTAATTCAAACTGAAATTTGACATTGAACTCCCACTGAACTTTATGTAAAATGTCCTTAAGAAAGGAATACATTAGACTGTCAATCATTCAAAGATTCATAATTCAAATCCTTTCATACTAACGTTTTTTTTCTTCAGTTTTATGTTTCCTACAAACATGACGTGCGATACCTAAACCAAGATACGTCGACGTATTCGTTAATAACCAAACTCTTGCTGTCCTCCTGCAGGGTGAAGATGTCGCGATTCCAATGGGTTTTGAATAGCAAATAGCGATATAAGAAGCAATGATCATTTTCCTCTTAATATAACTTGTTAAGTAAACATTGAATGTATACTATACATTCAATGTTTTCTTAAGTATGCATATTACTTCATAAGTAAGCTTCCGGTCAATGTACAGTAATGTACACTTATGCAAATAAATCGTAAATCTCCCTTAAATCAGTAATGTATTTTGATTCCACATTCAATAAATACAATATTTCGTACCTGGTCAAGCGTTCACGTTGTATTAACCTATTCACTCCACCAACCACATCACACCGCGCCCGCATCAAACGTAATTTCGGCATCGGATCGGAACACCCGGAGGCTCGACAACATAAAGTAACGCTATTCCCACACCTCGCTCCCAGACGCAAAGCAACCACAGCGAGTCACGCGCAATCGCGAGAAGCGAGGGCTGTTTAGCGAAACGCCTCCGTTATTGACTCGCGACATCATAATAGTCGCGAAGACGCGCCGCTTCCATTATTCACATAATCTCCCGGCTCCGCCGCCCGCCCCCCCGCCACCCACGCCGTCCATTTGCCTGAGTATCATCGCTATCAACATCATCATAATTCCTGCGGGCGGGAGGACGGGACGCGACGGGACGGGACGGGACGGCGCCGGATACCAAAGGGCTTCACGCTCATTTCGACCCTGCGGAGCGCCTGCGCGGGGATTTGCATACGCATACATAATTGATTCCGCCGCTGCGAGCGGGTGCCGCACCCCTTGCCGTCCTCCCCCCCCCCCCACGCCCCTTCGCCGACCACCCGCCGTCCTCCCCCCCCCCCCCGCCTGGCACGCCACGCCCCCTCTCCCGCGACTCGTCCTCCCCCTCGCGCTGCACCTGATCCTCCTCTCGGGTTCTTCGAGTTGCGCTCTGTTCTTCGTGGTAGCCGCCGCTGAGGTAGCTCGGAGATGACACCTTTGCTTCCGCAGCGTCGCAGAGCGGGCGGTCCGAGGATTCGAGACGCCATGACAGCGGAATTGTCGACACTATACTGCGAGTATGCCGACTCTGCCCCTATCAGGAGTCAGCTGTAGACAGGTTCATTCAATCGGGAGCTTCAACGTCACTATATTGATGTCACGATGTTGACGATCAAGTTCCCGATTGGATAAAACCGTCAACAGCTGATGCCTGACAGAAGCAGATTTGGAAAAATTGAAGTATGGCTTGATTGCTAAGTGGAAATCAGACGATGTCACTAGCCGAAAATTCCAGCGGCCGGCTGCTCTGATCGTTTCTTAAATCGGTAATTTATCTCCGATCAATTCCAGTCGAATGTCGGAGCATTTCACTAACAAACGGGCCACGAACGGCGCGTGATCTTTCCTTCCTCTTCATTGACCTGGCTACACTACACTACCATACACGTCGTGATATCAGAAAGTTCGTTCAAAAAATAGTATTTTTTTTAATCTAGTAAATATTTTATAAAGAGAGTTCAATAGTAAAACACAGTTTATAGCCGCCAAATTAACCACTCTGTTTATGTTAAAATCTTTCTTCTGCGAAATGATTTTTGAGATGCATCACTTTGCTTATGCTTGATAAATTCCATATATAAATATATTAAATTCATTGTTTTGCCTCTCCTTTTTGTCTCCATGTAGATCTCTTCGAATAGCCCTCTCCAACAGACATTCGTCTTCTGTGTGTATGCTATTAATCAACGTCTCTTCTCCTTTCTTTATTCAATTAACTCTTTCATTTCAATGTTTATTCACCATTGCGTAATCGTTTGTTTTGTAGATGCGTCGCATCCTCCTCCCGGACCTCTCACTTTTATTTCGATGTGTTCATCTTAACCGCAGTCTTTTCATTACGTCTTCATCTCTGTCACCCCCAGTGGTTTAACTCTTCCAAGTACTCCTGAATTTGTTAGTCATTTATGACTCCTTTTTCGCCACACTTATCTTGAAATTGTTTCAACAATAATCCGCCATTGAATTGATTGCGCATTGAGCGAGCGCTCGCTCGGTGATTTATTGATGTTGCCGGGAACGACTACTGCTTTGGTCATTAGTGAAGCGAATGTTTTTTATGACTTGAATTGGTGGTGGTCCTTTCCCCGCTAGATGTGGCACCGCCTGGTAGTCATGTGTCCCAGCCGGACCAAACTCCAAACTCCTCGTTGTCCGGCATGTGAGGAGCAGACAATGAGGAAGGAAAGATCGCGCGCGGTTCATGGTTAGGGTATTGGTATCTATTGGTATCGCTAATATAGATCGCAACCGGCGATAGATTTCTACAAACTGCGGCTGAATTCAACCCAGCTATCGGAAATACGCCAGCGTTTGGATTCCAACCCTCCTGGTCAGACAGCAGACAGCGGCAATGCTGGCACTGAGCTAACGTCGGCCAGCTGATGTTGACGCAGCTACCGAAATAGCCGTCGGCGTCGCGACGCCTCGCCGGCAAAAGGGAGCGTCGCGTACATTACAGTCTACTGCATTTCGTCTAAAAGGGTACGAATATATTATCACCTCTACCACAACCACCGCCGTCACATTCACCGACGCCGCTGTTTCCTCCACTTCCATCGCCATCTCTTCCGCATCACTTCATGCCATTATTTTGCCAATCCGTCACGGTCACTATCTACCTCCGCCGCCGCCACTGCCTCAGCCTCGGCCAACGCCGGCGATCCCCCTCTCCTCCACCCTCGCAGCGCCCTGCCTCCGTCGCCGCCGCCATCTTCACCGTCATCGCCATCGCTACCGCCAAATGTTACCTTTTCACCATTCTGTCACCCTCAGTGCGACCACCTACCTCCAACGTCGCCATCGCCCATCGCCATCATTCCGTCTCCCCGCGATCCGCACCGTGACCGCCCCCGTCACCACCTCCAATTCCACTCACCAATGTAACCGTCGCGGCCGTTGACTCACCTCAACATCCATCGCCGTGGTTCCGCCTCGTCGCCAGCAACAGCCACCGCCGCCGCCACCGTCTCCTCAGCGCCACGCCGTCGCCCCGCTACCACTCCCACCTCCACCGCCTTCGCCGGGGCAACGGCGGCGTCGCCCCGCAACCGCAGCCATGTTCCGCGCCCCGCCCTCGCAAATCGCGAGCCGCCCGCCCGCCCGCAGGGCAGCCTCCACCGGACCGCGTCGCGCCGCCTCCGCCTCCACCGCCGCCTCCACCGCCGCCGCTGCCGGCGCAGCCAGATACGCGCGTAAGCTCCCGCTAATACCACATATTTGCGCCGCCGGATGCGCCACCGCATAGAACGGGGAATCAGCCCCAGACGCGGCCGCTGCCATTAATGCACGTTGCCCCCCTCCCTCCCCCACCCCTCTCACGCCGCCGCTCGAGGTGCGCGCTCGCGGAGAAAATCGATTCGGGTTTCTTTCCGCGTTAATCGCTCCCGCAATTAGTCGACTTCACAGACGATGACGCCAGGGCCAAGAAGTGGGCTTTGTACTTTAATTTTTGAATTTCGTCCGTTTTGCGTCTGATATTCTGTGTAATATCCGTTTGTGAAGCGTTTAAAAGTGACTTATTACGAGTTATTAAATAATTGTCACTGCATGATTAGGTTCACAATTACCCTAAAGACGTTTTAGAGAATTTAAAATTCATTCTCAAATACCCCACTTCTCGCAGTGAAAATTACCTTTCTGTATCTCTATGCAAGTAATAGTTAAAATAACTGAAAAAACAAGCCTTAAAACAACAGGAAACATATCTGTAGAAAAATGTAATATTACATTTACTGTCAAAATTTTACGTGAGGAAATGTTGTGTACGAAGTCTTCAGTACCAAATTTTTATTACGATAATTAAAATAATGTTTTACTGTTTTTTTTCTTTGGAGCAATAAGCGGATTCTATTGGGTTTACAACACATGGAAATAAATATTACGAGATATATTTTTGTTTTAATGTAGGTGTTTTTTCCTAAGTAAAACATAGGAAGCAATTATGACCTTTCGTGAATCACCCGCGTCCAAACGAACGAAAATAAGAATAACGTTCTCATTTCCAATTTACAACGTTTAAAATCACAGAAGAATTTTTTCCCCGTACTGTCCTCTCACTTCCACAAAAAGAAAAAGATTCCTTCGGTATTTAAACGCCGATCGCCACCGCAAAGACAAGTGCAACCGCCTTCCCCTACCCTGCCCGGCACAGTCGAATTCCGCACCCAACTTCCCGTGGAGCGATTTGCGCCCGGCGCCGGCATTAACGCAAAGGCCGAGGGTGGGCGGACGTCCGCCGCCAGAGAGAAGCTCAACCCTTTGATGGCCAGCGGCGCCGGGGGGGGGGCGGGGTCGGCCGTGTTTCTACTCGTTTGCCTACGCGACCGCGCATCCATCTGAGCGGCGTGGGCTGGGGGGAGGGGGGGCCAGGAGGCCGAAGCATCGGGAGCCGGCAAAACGTATCAAGAGATTTATGGTCCGCTGGATCTTGCGAGATGTAATTTTATTTGCGATGAAACGTCTGCTCGCCGCCGCCCCCGCTGATTCAATATCGCCGCTCCCTGTGGGAGAGACCGTTCATAGATTTTGCAGGCCGGCGCGGCGCGGCGCGGCGGCCCGCTAAACGAGATCCCGGGGTCATATTGGATGCGCCCCGCGCGGCGCGGTGAGGGTAAAGGGGAGGGGATGGCAGGGGGTGGGGAGGGTTTGCGAGTGTGGGCTCAGGGGAGAGGCGGGGCGAGGCAAGTCGGGGCAGCATCTGGGCGAGGCGTAAGGTACCGGAGGGCGGTGAGGTGAGGTCGGAGTAAGGTGAAATGAGAAGGGAACAGCGGAGGTAGATGCGGGAGAGGTGGCTTAGGGCTTCAACTGATGATGACTGACCGGGAGGTTCTAGGTTCCACTCCCGACGGGGCAGGATTTTCGCCACTTGCTTCCTAACTAGGTCGAATTTAGTCGCTGTCTGGAGATTTCTAGCCGCTGGCTGCTCTGATCGGTAGATTCCCATGGTTTCTCCGATCAATACCAGGCGAATGCCGGAGCAGTACCGTAACAAACGGGCCACGGACGGCGCGCGATCTTTCCTTTTTCTTCCTTGTCCTATCCACACCCTTTACACACACTAACAAACACGACACTGCCGCACATGTTGGAAGACCAGTCTGGAGGTTAGAGTGTGTCTCGACTAGGGCGGTGCCCCGCGGGTGGGAGATGGTTAGGGAAACCCCGATAGCTGATGGTAGGTCGGTACCGGATCTCGCCATCCAGCGTGGGAAGATCACAGCCATCTCACGATGAAAATGATGCACTATACTTACGGGACTAATTATCTTAGCACTTGATGCTCTTGAGGTTATTACAATCAATCAATCAGCGGGCGAGGCGGGTTTGGCGAGGTGCAAATGGGCGAATCGAGATGACGCAGAGCGAGGCGGGGCGATGTCTGGTAGGGCGAGGCAAGGAGCGGAGGGGCGGGTAGGAGCGAGGAGGCTAGAGGGATGAGACGCAGGGCAGGGAGATGTGAGGATGAGCAGGGTAAGCCGAGGAGTTGGAGGGAAGGGTAGGACTTGACTGGGCGGGGGGCGGGAGAGTATTGGCGGCTAGGGGCGCCGTGGAGGTGAGCGACTGGGAAGGCCACTGAGACAGGGTGGAATGTGCTGTGGGCGAGCTGGACTGGGAGGGGCTAGGTAGGGCTTGGAGAGCCAGAGGGCAGCGGGGCGGGGCGGGGCGGGGCGGGGAGGAGCGGGGCGGGGCGGGGCGGGGCGGGGCGGCCGGGAGAGGTGCACGGAGGTCGCAAGGTCAGCGTCTCGGGGAGGTGGAATCGGTTCCTTCCACCTGCTGCCTCGATACTCTGGATCTGCAGAACGTTTCCTGGAGATATCACGATTCCTTTCGAAAGTCTCTCTCTCCCATGAATATGCGGTGTCTTCAAGAATTGATGAACATTGCTTCTTCTTGCACTTCTCCGTTAACGAATTACTTTTATTTTATATACATTAATTTATGTATAATTAGAATCAGAAATGTCTGAATTAAGAATATATATGCGAATTAAATTATTACCTTCCTTCGACCATTTGTTATATTACAGTTACTAATGTTGCTTTGGGAAGGCCTTTAATACGATTCGATATATTTCTTGAAAGAAATCGCTGCGACAATACTTTTGTATTATCACTAATTATATCCGAATACAATAAAAGTTGTTTTGAGAAAAGTTTTAAAAAAAGGTTCCGTTTATTACTAGTTTGATCAAACGTCTGTCTTTTAATCCCTTTTTTAATGAGCAAATATGAATATTGACATGTCTAAGAGCATACTACTAAGTTACAAACATATAGACCGTATTCATTCTGCCGTTAACAAAATGTACTTATGCAAATGTAACAAATGTAATTATGCGAGTGCGATTATAAAATATTCGAACATTGCAACACGGCTGCAGTGCAGCAAACCTAAAGCAATGGAAATGAAAACGTTTTTTCTTCGGATCATTAATATTCGTATCCTTTCCCGAGCGTATGATATTCGAAGTGAACTAAAAGGGACTAGAGATTCTTCAATAGTCATATGTGCCTGTTCCACCTACTCTTTCACTTTCAGAAAAAATAAAGTCAATACAACGATATGTTTAATTCCATATTCACCATTCATTCAAAGAATAACATGAATGATTGGAATGCCAGGTACTAAACTCCGAACGATATGAGTAATTACATCGTTAAAGAAATAGGAAGCGAGACGATCCGAACAACAGAGGAAGAGCACCACACGGGACGCAGCACCAACAGAAAGCAGACGCTTCGCCCACCCACTCATCTATTCAGAAACCTTCCGGGTTCCGCGAGGCCAAACAGCCCATCTGGAAAGCAATAGCATCCCCCCTCCACCTCATCTTCGTCATAAAGAGCCACAATGCACATTATCCATCACGACGATCAGATCTCCACGGCACGCACTGTAAAACGAGCGGAACAATGGAAGTGAGGACCGATCGAGAGATCATGACCGACGGCGGCGGAGCGCTGCGCGTGGCCGACATATGAGCGGCCGCGTCTATCGCGCACGCCGATCGAACCGACGGGCGCGCGAGCCACGGCTCGACTCTTTGGTCCAACGCTTCGGCCCGCTGGAAGCGGAGTACAGCTGGGCCGGCCGGACAGGAGCCTACGAGAACGCCCAACACTGGTGCGAACGCTGCCGCACGAGCGCTGTTAAACTGAATTTATCCACGCTTATTACGTAAAGTGGAACTTTAAAGAATGGAGAGCAGTTTCGTAATGTGCTTACTAGCATCAGTCGGTCCTAATTTTTTAGAACAAATAGTCATATGTGTTATTTTTCAACGAAATAATACTTCAATAGAAATTATATTGCGGTAGAATCTTTCAAAGTAGATAAAATATTGCAAGGTATTCATGGAGTAACATCCTACTTCGAAAATATGAAACAATGTAACAATTATTTGATTGCAACAATTAAAACTATTGAAGCTAGTTCCCTGAAACATCAGAATGAACTTGTGTTTTGTGAAAATATTATGTTTGTTCTGTTAAAATGAATTTATACATGCTTATTACCTAAAGTGGAACTTTAAAGAATCGAGATCAGTTTCGCAATGTGCTTACTAACATCACTCAATCCCCATTCTTAGGAAAAATAGTCAAATGTGTAATTTTTCAACGAAATAATACTTCAATGGAAATTATATTACGGTAGAATTTTTCAAAGTAGATAAAATATTGCAAGGTATTCATGGCGGAACATTATACCTCAAAAATAGTAATATAACAATTATGTGATTGTAACAATGAAAACGAAGCTAATTCTCTGAAACATCAGAATGAAATTGAGTTTTGTAGCAAATTGTGTGTTTAATATACTCAAAACCATAAGAAATCTATAATATTTTGAACTCGAATTATACGTAAATTATATAAAAGTAATCACATCCCGAATAAATATATATGTGATCCAAATGACTGAGATTTTGCCGGACCGCTTCAAGAAGCACTAGAATACTGATTATCCCATCTTCATTAGTCCCATGACATAACTCCACAATGTAGTGCACAGCATTTTCTTATGTGCACCTTGTCTTTGAGGAAACCCCCCGAAAGAGAAGTTCAAGCAAACTCGATAACAATTTGGAGGTATCCGGTATTACTGCTTGATAAGTTGAACAATGCTGATTTTGGGTCTCGTGCCGGAACAAAATTCGTATACCGACAGCGGACTTCAGTGTTTTCGTTGTCACTTTGACGCGAAAGTTGGACCAGCTATGAGCCACAACATTACGGGGGCCTCCCTTGCCAATCTCTTATCACCATCCTCATAGTCACCATTAATCTCCTCCACTACGGAGACGGCTTTGGTATGTCCCGTTCTAACCCACCCAGCTGCGTACGTCAGCGGGGTTGGTCTGCAAAACTACGAAACTATCGCTAGAAAAACGAAAGTGTAGAAAATAAAATAAATAAAAATACCTCCTCTCTCGTAACGAGCAAAATAGATCGTGGAAGATAACGTGAGCAGATGTACTTAGATTTATTTATAATTGCCCGTTTAATCAGCTGTATTGACACACAAGCTCCCGATTGGAAGACACTGTAACAACTGACTTACGTCAAGTGACACTACAAATGAACAGAAGTGTCGTACGCTTTTCTCTAGGAACGAACCCGTTCTTGTCTAATCGGCTCAGCGGTATCGATCGCTCACAGATGTACAGGGCGGTCCAAGGCAGTGAATCACGAGGCAATACAATTGAACACAATGCAAAGCTAGAACAATACATGATTTATCTGGTGCTTTGGTTCATCATTGACATAGGGCAACGCCCCCATTGTTACAGGTAGAAGCCAGAAAGGAAATGAAGTCCAATGGGAAAATAAGAGATTTCACGGAATCAATTACAGAGGGACAATGTTAAATGGCCCATGCGTAAACTGTAGATACGTTTCTCACGAACCCTTTTTGCATTACGCTTCTCGGAAATTTGTTGGCAACGCAATACCCATTTATAACTTATGTGTGAAGATATCACCACCATTTGTGTTCAGCCCCAAGAGTCGCCATATCTTAGATCTGCTTGTGGGAATAGTTTAATTCTATACGAGATGCTATTTGCGTAATATGTGTGTCAAGTTCAGAATCAAAGATCGAGATCACATTTATTGATTGTTCAATGAAAACAGATATTAAACCTACAAAATTCAAAGATAAATATACGTAGTATCCATTTAACCTACTGAAAAAAAGCAATATCAATTAATTGAATAATCTCTAATTTTCAAAGAGTTCTGTTATTGCATTATTGAAGAAAATGAGTAAATTGTCAAATATATAAGTGCAATATAACTAAATATCACGTAATAAAATTAATTTATTACTCGAATAATGTTTGATATGTTAATTTTGGCTACAAAGAAAAAACAGAAAAACAGTGGTAATAAAAACATTTCTCTCGAATATGCTATTCGATGTAAACACTTTTCAGTAACAGTGATAGAGCAAATGTTTGAAAAAATATTCGTCAGTGATGTGAACTAGTGAATGCATTACATACATTATTTTTGCCATGGTACAGCTACATGACTTGTTTATTTGATTGTAATATAGTAAACAAAAATTCTCCTCGGTGTTGTTTTAATTTAATTAGTACTTTGAACAAAAAAATCCCTTATTAAGAACGAAGTAAACCCATTCGGAAAGTCTCCTAAATCGTTCCAGGAAGTCCTCGATGAAGCAGATAAAGCTCCGATTGTGTCACAGCCGGTCTCTGGGCAGGTGAAACACACTCCTACGCAACACGGGCGTAACGCCCAGGCTAACTCGATTAGTCGTTCCCGTTAAACGAATCTTCCTGCAGCATTAATTAGGTATGGCGAGTTAATTAAATATAATACGGGTTCGTCGTTGATTTAACAACCCTGTTTAATTACCATCCACACAGGGCGAGGCATATGCTGGGCCCTAAGAACAAGGGTTGGGGGGCGTGGCCGAAGCAGCTCACTACTTCCAACCCGATTTGTAATTCATTTTCTGAACGAATCTGCATGCGCTGGCGCCGATCGCGGTGTTTCGGGAAGAAAGGATGAGTAAGCCTACAATTTAGTGTAATTACCAATGTTCGGGTTGACAGTAAGTAAGGAATCGATTACACAACTATTACAACTTAATTCTGAATAGCGTCATTCTATTATACGGAGGGATGTTTTATTATGTTTTCGAAATTGAAGGGTGCGTCCCGTATGCTCGTGAAGCGGGGGTGATTCTATCGCGTAGATATACTGAGACAAAAGGGTCCGGGTAATTTTACTTTCTTACCTGCAAGGATTTGGGGGAGAAGAAACCGGAGTCTGCCCATTACCATTAAGGAATTCCTGATAGAATTTCGAACAAAGGCTTCTCAAAAATTCCCCTATGACGAAAATATTTGGTGCAAGTTCGATTTTCGTTAGCAGCTTCCTCATTTTATTCATTATACGATGGAATTCCTTCCACACTAGATAATACGTAAATTGTGGTCACCCGTAATTGTTTTATTGGTGGTGCCATAACTCTGAATTTATGATAAAAACTCCAATACATACATTTAGAACATATTCAATTTCAACAAGTTTAAGAATAAGAGCCTATTTTGGAGAAATTTCTTGACTACAAATGCTGAGAAGAAATTTCGTTTGGTGAATTTTAATTCTAAGCTTCATTAATTTTCTGAAGGTTTACAAGTCAGACATTTGATCACATTAAATATAACTATCGTTAAACTACCATAAAATTAGCACATGAAACTCTAAAAAGGGTTTGGGCGGTAGCGTATCGCGCTGTTGTACTCTTGTAAGTTTGCAGGTTCAAACTCGTCCGAAGACGTGGACTTTTAAGGGCGAAAAAATTCTTCGTATGCCTTCCTTCAAAGGGAAAGTAAAACCGGGTGTCCCGTGTTGTAGATTTACGGCATATAAAATATCAAGTCTAAAAGAAGCCACAGAGCTAAACTAAAAATCGCCTGTTTCTGCCGTGTGATGGCGATGGTGAGCGAAGCGAAATTTGCGTGGTCAGACGGAAGAGCAGGACTGATGGTCCGAGTATCGCCACGTATAATAACTAATTAACTAGAAATCACTCACTTAAAGATTTAGTTGAAATTAAATAATGCAGTTTCTCCCCCAAGTCAAGGAGCCTCCTCCGCGCAATTTGCAGCATTCGCGCGTGGCGCCGTCCATCTTGCTGCCCCCTGGGCCCGGGCCACGCTCCGCCACCTCGGCGGCAAGGCGTCCAGGCGGCGGGGCGGCGGCGTGGGGCTCCTAGAAGGCGGCGGGCGGGCGCAGAGGGGCGGCATAATTAAGACGCTTCACGGAGGGCGACGCGGGCCGGCATAGCCCGCGGCCGAGGGCGAAGGCCAAGCGGAGGGTGCGCGGCGGCGGACGGGGTGGAGGCGGGCTGGCATAACACAGGTGCCTGCCTCGTTCTATTCTCCCTACACCGGCCGGTCTCGCCTCGCCCTGCTCCGCCCTGGCGCGCTCCACGTCTTCTCAGAGTCTCCCCGCCCCACATCTCCGAGCACTGGCCAGCCTCTCGCCGAGCCCCATGTTCCTTCCATCGCCGCCCGCCTAACCTAAGCTCGCCTTGCCCCGCCTCACTCCGCCACGCCTTGCCACAAGTCTCCCCGTCCTAGTCGACCCTCCCTCTCTGTCTCTCCATTCCGTCTTTCTATCCCTTTGCTTCGCACCTCTCCCTCTCTTTCCTGCCTCTCTCTCACTTCCGTCCACCTCCCTACTAATTCTGCCTACTTTTCTCTCCACCCCGCCTCTCCTCCTCTCCACACAGCCTTCATCCCGCTTTTCCCACTCACCAACTCGTCTCTCTTCCTTCCTCACGTCTCTCTCTCACCATCTAGTGTCTTCTCCTTCCTCTCTTCTCCGTCTCACCATCTCGCCTCTCCTCCTTCCTCTGATCTCCCTCCTTCCTCTCTCTCTCTCTCTCTCTCTCTCTCTCTCAACCCATACCGCCTTCCACCCTACTAATTTTGCACCTCTCCCTCTCCATCCCGCCTCTCCCCCGATCCCACCCCCGCAAGCCGCCCGCCACGTGCTGCCGCCCCGCGCGCTGCTTTCCCTTGCCTCGCAGAACCTCACCAGCCTTCCACTCCTCACGCCGCTCCCCTCCCGCTCCCCGCCGCGCAGCCCCAACGCATGGCGCGGGCGATACAAGGGCTGCCGGCCGCGAGCGGCTCTGCGCATCGCATCGGGGCGTTTGACGAGGGCTAACGAGTTGTCTATACCGGGGCCGCCCCTGTCGCGAAGGGACGGTGGGGGGGAGGGGAGGGGAGGGGAGGGGCAAATGTCAAGGAGCGTGATTAAGCCGTTCGCCCCGCCTTCATTATGTGGGCGGATAAACACTCTTAATGGGGGAGCTCCAGCGGGCGAGGTGTCGGGTTGCATACTGACTAGCCGCCCACGCCGCGCCGCAGCCACCCTCGCCCCGGGTTGCGGCGACGCGACGCACACTGGTTCAGACTGGACGAAAATCTGGCCATAACCGCGTTGTCAAAAGTTCCTTCTACTCGGAAATACAATAAAGTCCGAAAATATTTTTTTCTTCTTCATGAATATCATCGATTAGAATCAATGAGTTCGTGCGATTGGAGCAACAGTAACTTTACGAAACCGTGAGGATGACAAAATTGATTGACATAAGTTTCCCGAGCTATTGCGGTGTGCTTCAATAGCTACTTGGCAGTCCGGAAGTCGCCGTGTCCTAGACACGGGCATCGGCGCCGCGTCCTACGCCAACGTTTCGGCCGCCATTTTGCGATCTTCCTCAGGGCGAAATTGCATGGTTGGCATATCCCCTCACGAATGTCGCAGAATGCCGGCCGAAACGCTGCTGTGCCTACGTCGCGGCGTCTCCCGGACAGACGTGTAGCTGACTTCACCCGCGGTAGCCTACGCTCTGATCCAAAGTCTCCTGAACAAGATTTGTAAATTAAAAATTACGGTCGCCTACATTGAATTTTGTTATTATGACCAGGTCTTGGGGTAGTATGAACCAGTGTGCGACGGCGGGGCTTTTGGCTGCCAACGCGACACCCTCGCCCCCCCCCCCCCTGCACGAAGACGAGCGAAGGGCGGCGGTGGTTCAATGAGCGGCGAGGGCGCCAGAAAGGCAGAGTGATGAGAGCAGGAATGGCAAAGAACGACGTTGATCGAATCTCTTCACGTTTGAAGTCGACGAAAGAGTGAAATAGAGATGGACGCAGAGCGTTAAAACATCGTGGTTTTTTTTTGTTGTATACCAACATTATACACAATCCCTTATGGCATCGAAAATCGTACAGAAACGGCATGGTTCTGAAAATAGTATAATAAAATAACATAGATCATCAAACAAATGTCGGAAGTACGGCGTTTTTTATTGACATGTAACACAGAAAACAAGAATTACAAATCGAGAAAAGAAACACTACGAGACAATTTTACCTAATAATTACTCAAAAACACTTATTTATAACGAAAATGAAATGTGCCGTTCGAAACATATACCAGATCCATGATACTGTAAGGAACCTTCTTACAGTATCATGGATCTGGTATACTCCAACGGGTTTATTTGGTGTAAAAGAAAATCCAGAACTTCCAGAAATTGTTGTTTCATTTGAAGTGTGATGTTTTGAATGGTCGCCTGTGTTCGGCGTCTCTGCCCCAGGTACAATTGTCCTGGGAATATTACCCTATTTGTTACTGACTCCACAATGTATTGTTCTGCGACAATAGTAGAACGCCACAGGAATTTTCTCTTATACCGAAGTTACAAATTTATCATATTCTTTTTCATAATTTTCAGCTGATTTTCTAGATATTGTGCTATAGCAACTTCACTAATTATTCCCTCTGGTGAATCCATTTCACAACGCACAATAAACGTCCCAGCTAACCACGGCCGCCCCTATTTCAGTCGGCCTTGTCCGACAGTATGTACGTAATATACCATTCTACTTCCAGGTTCAGTAACCATTTTACCCTTTTAATAATTTTATAATGATGTTATACAAAAAATAGAGTATGCAATACGTTTATAATGTTACTTACATGCACTCATAAGAACAAAATTATAAACTAATGGCATAATATAATATTCTTGAATCAATCTTGTATCGCTTATAAAAAACAATGCCCTTAAAAATCGACTTTACACGTTGGCTGTCATGAGAGACCATATGGTCCCCTAGGGACCTAGCACGATGCTATATGGTCTCGTGAGATTTAATTTGATTTTAGTACGAGGCCATATGGTCTCATGCGTTGGCTGGACTCTTTTATGATAATACGCGCCAATGTTCTCATTATAGTGTTAACTGTTGCAAGAAGTTCCCGTGAGTCCATATGGACTCTTTAAATAAATTTAATATTATATAAACCTGGCGGATTAGCTCATTGATCAGCGTGGTCACTTTCCACGTCGCGACTCCGGGTTTGATTCCCGGGCAGGCAAGATAATGGTGTGCGTTCTCCTTGCAATGTCCCAGTATATGTTGATGTGTGACTATGAGAAAATTCACTTATGATATTGAGAACACCTGGGTACGGCGTAGGGATGTTTTCGTGCTAACCATACGTACCCTTTAACTCTTGGCCGCGAGGCCGGGACGTCGCTGGTAGGCCATTGCCAGTAGACGGCCCGACGCGCCACGTTCAAACATGATATTATGTAGTGATACAAGTTTGAATGTTCTTGCATGCAATGTACAGAACTGTGTCAATTACCGTTGCACTAAGACATAGTACGCGAATAACCTGTACGGTACCGAGGTGTAGTATAGCGGGAATGTGCTTGGAAATGAACGTGTGTAAGAAAATCAATTCTCTAAGAATCGATGTTAAAAAATCAATTCTTCAAAATTCAGAGATACATAAAACGTTACTTTTAGAAATAAATAAATATTTTAGTTTTTTATAATAATGAATAAATAAAAATATTGGGATACATTAATTTTACACTATAAAAATACTAAGCAATTGTGGGTGTTTACAACAATGCAGAATCAGTATGCGAAATGAAACGATTAGTGGCCCTGTCCGTAAGCGCCATTTCTCTTACAAAACGAAGCATTAATTAGAACTAATACTATGATTTTAACTTGTTTAGCTATTTATTTTCCACTCTTTGGATGGAATACAAAAGTATATTGTAAGTAAGGAGCGCTTATGAAAGATTCGATGCCAAGATTTAAGAATCGATTCAGTCTTAACCGTAAAGAATATAATCGATTCAAAAGATCGATCTTTTTGGTTTAAAAATCGGACTTCTTAGAATAGATTCAGAGTCGATAGTGTGAAGGAGGACGAATGCGCAGGTAGGAGAAGTGGCAGATTGATAAGAACAAGAATGGCAAAGAAAGATGTTGCTCGAATATGTATGTTCCTGCGTGATACCAGCGAAAGAGTGACGGGGGAAACATTGTGCAGAATCTCTCAGAACACATGTCACACAACTCTAGTTTGTTTTGAAGGTCGTGTTCCACGCGGAACGCTTATAGTGGTATTCTTTCAGTAACTTGCCTTAGCGTCCTCCATCTGATAACTGGATTTCGAAACCAGATTACTTGCAGAGATGTGCAATACTTGGTGAAGAAAGTGCATTCGAGACAGGATATCTCAGAATATTAATTTCCCCTGCTTTCCGCTATCACTTTATTTCCTCGATTGCCAGTGAAGCAAATAATTTTTACTGTCTTAACACAATAAATACTAGTTGGACCCATGTGACAGTCCGCGCTTTAAAACTTTCGTTGAAAAGTGAAAATAGCTTGAAATTCGAACATTTCTGACAACCCGAGTAGCGGTATCTTCCCAGACGCAAATAGAGAATTCAAAAATGATTCATTTTATAGAATACGACACACGAAACGATGTGTCCCGTTTTGAACACGAAACTATTTTTAAAGGCGCAGGGACTTACACTAAATCAAAAGTCCAAACGTCCAAAAAGGTGTTATGGTGTGGTCTGGTTTTTTGTCAAGGGGTCTTGCACCCCTTGTTGATTGGTGTGGCACTATAACGGCTAACGACTATAACGTTGATGACACCTTCTTGCTTCCCACTGTTCAAGAGCAATTAGGGGAAGGCGATTGCATCGTTCAACACGATCGAACATCTGTTCATACTGCACGGCCTCTGGCGGAGTGGTTACACGACAATAACACGACACTCTAATATACTGGCCCGCACAGATTCATGACTTGAATCCTATCGAACACCTTTGGGACGTTTTGGAACGCCGACTTCGTGCCAGGTCTCTGGTAAGTCGTTTTCAGCCACGTGTCCGGATACTTGTTATCACATAGTGTATCTATTGCGAGTTACGCACGATGACAATGTATGCTGCAGAGTAAACAGTGTTGCGGATTGCACGTTCGCATTGATTTCTCTATATCATAACATGCAAACTTGTATTGTTTTCGACATAAATATGTTTGATGGAGGTCTGTGGAGTACTCTCAACCAAACTATAACGTATTAACGGGAATTCGTCTCGATGGCTGTTTATAAATAGTACAAAACCACAATCTTTCCTTAGAGTATTTTGTGTAGGGGATAGGTATCAGTGGAAGACATAGAAGGAAGATGTCGAAATGCCGAAGAGTAAAATGTCGAAATGCCGAAGAGTAAACGCGCGGAGGGCGGCACAGAAGACCGACAGCAACGGAGAAGCTTGTCTTCCCGGGGCCGAAGAAGCGCCTGTGGATCTGCAACTGTTGCTTCACGCGGCGTGGATCGGCTGACAAGGGAAGATGGTAAACATTTGCTTTCTTAAGGGGGCGCAAACATTTCTCCTAACGACGACGGAAAATTGTCAAGGAACGTTAGCTTGAGAGCAGGCAGACCAAAGGGAAGTATCTCTAGTCCCCTCGGTTGTTCCCTCTCCGCGGAATGGGCGTGTCAAACTCACGAAACAGAGACGTGGAGGAAAGAATGTCTTAATGCCTTTGCTTGAACTGGTCGGTGGTGTTTTGGGAACGGATCGCGTTTCTTTTCGAAGGAAGTGATATTCTAACGACACTTTCAATCAGTACGGAGGCGTTTCGCGATGTGATATCTTGAAGACACACTGAAAGCCCAAATTTTTTGAGCAGACGCTACGCGATATGAATTTTTTCTGAAACGAAGACAATTTATAAAATCGCGTGAGATTCTGACAGCATTTCACCAGGAACAATCTCAGAGGTGAGGGGCAAATGTTAGAAACAGGTTTGTTTTCCAATGCTTCTAAATATCACTCTGAAATAACTACTCTTTGAAAAAACAAATATATGGATTCATTTTTCTATGTATCTGTTTTCACATAAATCGCGGATTTTTAACCGTCAGTGTAAATAAATATATCATTTTAAATAGGATAAAATCTATCCACTTTTGGAATCCTCCTTATCGTTCAGATATCAAGGCGCCGGATGATAAAGTTTCGAAGATTGTTATTTTAGACTTCTTTCCTCTTTTAGAGTCATTTTAGACTTCGATACTTCTGACAGGAGGACAAAGGGTCAAGTGTACAAGGGTCGATGGGGTCAAAATCCTCTGCAGCACCACATTTCTGGCTATGGAAACATCAAATTATTTCCTCTTATTTCCCAACCAATTCAGTTTCCCATCAAACAAATATCCACATAAAAAAAAACCACGACGTATAACTTCCTGCCACTTAACTCTTCTTACAGGAAACTCCTGAGAAAGTACTTTTCCGCGTGTTCTCCTCCCCACCAGACATAAATCCAGGATGTACTCTCCCAACGAATGCCTAAGTTACTACCGAAAAATGAAGGAATCCTTACGATCGGAACGTCAGCTGAAGCCGTTTCGTCTCTTAAAGGCGAGCTTAGCGTAATGTATGCCGCCAGGGGCCTCTATCAATGTAGCAAATTCTGGGAGGTCCGGCGGTAACCACAGACATTAGCGCGCGTTCCCCCGCCGAAACGGGCCGGCGCGCCCGCCTTTGCGGACGGCGCGCGAAGCCAAGGAGAAGCGGCGCGTTACACCGCGGGCGCCGCACGTAAATGGCACGCGTGAACGATTACCGCCCGTGCCGCGGCGCGCAGCGGCAGAAGCCCGGAGGCGCGGCGCGCTGACTGATCGGCGGTCGAGCGGCGATTGACCCCTGACCGCAGCCCCGATGAGCCCCATTAGGCGCTGAGAGCCCGCCGCCGAGCTTCCCCTTGGCCACCGCCCCCACCGCCACCGCCGCCGCCGCCTCCACCGCCACCGTGTGGCGTTCGCCCTCTGGCTGCTTTCCGCAAGCAGGGGATCAACGGCTCTCTTAGATTGGAGACTCTGAGTTGAGCGTTTTCTTCACGTCAAGTGATTTAGGTTGTCTGTGTGAATTTTCTTTCAATGGAAGCTAATGTGGGAATGAAGTTGGTCAGACAGGGTGGTACTAGTATGTCACTGCAGTGCCTCTGACCGGGAGGTCCTAGGTTTGCGTTCTGACGGTGGCAGGATTTTCGACCCTATCTACATAGCCAAGTCGAGTCTTGTCGTTGTCTGGAGGCGAATTCTAGCGGCCGGCTGCTCTGATCGGGAGCTTTCCGTTAAACTCCGTTAAACACCAGGCGAATGCCGGAAAAGTACGCCGACTAACGTGCCACGGACCGAGACCGATCTTTCCTTTCTCTTCCTTGTTCTATCCTCACCCTTTACACACACACACTAACACGCACTACACTTCCACACATGCCGGGAAGCCGGCCGAGAGATTCGAGCTTGTGCCGGCATAGGCGCTGCCCCGCTAGCCGACGGGTAGGTCGGCGCCAGATCTCACCATTCAGCGGGGTAAGATCACCGACACCTTCCGAGGAGAAAACAGACACTAAACTTAAGGGAATAATGAATTAATCAGGTGGCATACCCGGAACCAATGAATACATTGGTTAGCTCATCCTATAATATTTCAATGGATATTGTCCGTATTTAAACATCGCTTATGATTTGTTTGATTGATGATGATTGATTGATGATTTAACAAAACAAATAATTTTGTATCGCGAAATACCTCTGTGAATCAATAGTCAAACACCTCTAGCCGAAAATATCACGTAATAAAAGTATTAAAATTTGAACAATGTTACATCTCGTGTTCACAAGCCCAGAAGAAACGGTCCACAAGCAAATTGTCTATCTTATTTATCCATCTGCACATCAAATCATCAAATGGCATCATTATGAAATTATAGTTTTGAGTTCAACAAATTTCATACATCTTACCCAATACGACGGACAATACGAATAGTCTCTAACCATTTTTAGTCTCTGTAAAAGAAAATGGTCTCTGGAATTAATAGTTGTCAGTCATTTTACATTTTGCCTTCTCCCATGTGTCTCCAACTATATTGAATATGTATAACAAATAAAGTACACCAAGACAGTACAGAGCTCTCCTCATTCCATTGACCGTTTCTCGCCAACCTCCTTTACCTTCTCTACCCTCTGGTTTCCATGTCAATCCTCGACCACTACCGCTAATGTTTCAGCTTAGCATACGCGGATCTTGTCTCCTCGCTCGACTAGCATTATATTCGGTCGACTCTTCAGTCCGCTCCAATTGCGTCCCCGTTTCCACGAATCGTCCCGACGCATCTCGCGTCACCGCCTCGCCCACCGCAGCCGCCGAACGCTGGTAATTTGGAAGTTGGTCGTCGGCAGCGATGGCGGTGGAAGCGAGGGTTCGATGGGGCGTGGGCGACAGAGGCGCTGGCGATGAGGGTGTAGGCGATGGGGCAGCGGTGACGGAAGACGTCACTGGAGGTGACAGAATGGGGTATATAGTGGTGTGGAAAAGGACAGGGCAGGAAAGGGCGAGTTGGGTATGAGCGGGCTGGGAAACGTTGAGCTGTGAAAGGGTTGTCTGGGAAAAGGTGCGCTAGGAAAGAGCGGGTTGGGAAAGGGTGGAATGGGAAAGAAAAGTGAGAAAGAAAGGATGGGAAAGGGAGGGATAGGAAAGGGTGGGAGAGGAAACGGAGCGGCAGGAATGTAAGCGTTATGAAAGTGTTAAGTAGGAAAGGTTGGGTTCGAAAAATGTAGTAGGAAAGGGATGGAAGGAAAGGGATCCGTAGGAAAGTGATGTGAAGAAATAGGTTCGAAAAATATGGTAGGAAGTGTAGGGTAGCAAAGGGAGGGTAGGAAAGGGATGGTAGGAAAGGGATGGTAGGAAAGGGATGGTAGGAAAGGGAGGGTAGGAAAGGGAGGGTAGGAAAGGGAGGGTAGGAAAGGGAGGGTAGGAAAGGGAGGGTAGGAAAGGGAGGGTAGGAAAGGGAGGGTAGGAAAGGGCGGGTAGGGAAGAGAGGGTAAGAAATCACTGGTGTAAGAAAGGAATGATAGAAAAGAGAGGGTAGGATAGTGAGGTTTGGAAATCACTGAAGTAGGGCAGGGTGAAAAAGAAAAGACCAAGGCAGAAAACACTGAATAGGAGAGGGCGGAGTAGGAAAGGACGGGTCGGCGAGGGAGGCAACAGAGGCGCACGAGGTGCGAGCGGAGCTCAGACAGCCGCAGCTGCCGGGTCGTTGGCAGATATAGGAAGGGTGCGGTAGGTGGCGTGGGCAGCCGGATCAGGGGCGTCGCGGGGCGACGTCGGCGGCGTCGGCGAACGCGGCATTTGCTGTTATCCCGCCCCCCGTTCCGCCGCCCAGCGCCCTGCGAGTCGAGGGCTGCATTCCTCGCCTACCTTCGCGCGCACCGCGGCCGCGTCAGATTAGCCCGCATCCCCGGCGCCCCCTTCCACCCCTTCCTCCCCGGCTCCTCCGAATCCCGGCAACCGCGAGGCGTCTTCCCCGCGCGCCCACCCCGTTCGATCCGCCCTCCCGCCCCTATTGTTTTCGCCCTTCACGCTTCGTTTAATTAATTAAATCCCGAGCTACAAGAGTTACCAACATCGATTTCTTTTCCCAACAGGAAAGGCATAGTGAACAGACGGGAGGATGTGATGTTGGGGCACTGGCTTTCCACACCTTAGCAACAAAACGTAAAGTTTGATTTTCTTGGTTTTAGGCTCTGCAGTTGTATAAAAATAAATAAATTAATACTAGTGTTCTCGTGCGAAAACTCTCGCCTTTGGAGTCCTCGCGGTTTTTCAGAAAATCTGTGTAAAGAGAAAAAAATGTTTTAGCAAAAAGAGTAAATTTTTATATAAATGAATAAACCTAACTTTCATGTTACTTCTCATAAAATACATGAAATTGATATTTAGAAAATCATTTTTTACTCAAAATAATTTTAATTGAATTAAAACATTAAGTTAATTATTAAGAGAGGCTCACCCGCGTATTAAATCGCGTATAATAGTTTAGTGTAATAGTGTAATTCTAAGATAAGCAGAGAGTTTGTACGACTTCGTTTACCCTTACAATAGTCTTGGGAAGCCCCAAAAGAGCCAGACTCGCAAAAAAATGCAATGAGCCTACTTGATTTGTGTTAGTTTTCCAACGTATTCTTAATATACTAGATTATTAAAAATGCAATTCGTCACCTTTCCGTGTATTGCTATTTATTATCATGTAATTTTCTGCTTGGCGAATATTTAGGTATCAAAAATATACAGTTTCCAAAGGGATATTTCTTTTATCTAATTATTTTCATGTAGTTTCGTCACGCTGCTCACATACGTTTTCTACATGGCAAGAAAAAACAACTTCTGTTTACGAAACAATTTTTAACTCCAACATTTTTTGTCAATCAACGAGAATTAAATTTAAAATCTATTGTGTCGCCAAGACGCATTCTTCGCATTTTGCTCTCCCGCAAATTCTCAATTGAACATGAATTGTGTACTTTCTATTGCAATGATAATTAAAGGGAACCAACTTCGAAAAACGGATAAAACACACTCTTGCTACGACCTTTCGGTTTCCTTAATAAAGTCTACTGTGCAAACCCAAAAAACCTTGCAGAAAAGAGCAATCCATGCGACAAGAGGATCAAAACTTTACATTCACATAAAAAAAATTAAACGTAATACAATCGCCATTCGTCCCATATGCGTTCGTCTGTTTATTTCGCGTTTCCCATTTTCGAGAGCGTTCCATGGAATGAAATATATTTCATGTGGGGGTTTGGAGTCCCTCTGTAAATATGCGTCAAAAGCTGCCATTAGGGACCACGCTCTTTGAAGTGTTTTATGTACATTTGTGCGAACGGGCGTTTACGCATATCCGCCACGCAGTCAGAAACAGAGAGAGAGAAGAGAGACTCAAAGAGCAAACGCACTGCGCAGAGTCTGGGGACCAAACACGTGCAAATATTTTAACTTTGTTCTGTGCTTTGCCAAAATCTACGCAACTAGAAGAACGAGCACCTTTGTGGGAGGGTCGAATTTTAATTTCCTGCCGTTAAAGCGTTTGTAAAAGGGATGTCCGTCTCCACACAATATGGATGGGCGGACGCGTGAGGTCATAAAGGCATGAGCGAAAAAAAAAATTGCTCCCGTTGGTTTGCAATAAATTGTATACTCGCGATTTCTATGCAGAATGCTAGTTTTGGGTCAATCATTAATCACAAATTTATTAGATCAATTGCTAGTTTATACTTGAAGTCTGGGCACAGAAGAATCAGTATACAAATTACGCTTCATTGAATCACAGTCATTAAATCAGTTATATGACCGAGTTCGTATCAACGCTTAGTAATTATAAGAAACGTAAAAATTGAAATATTATTTTAATTTCTAATGTTTGCAGAACTTAATGCAATTCAAATTTGCGAAACTAATTCTGCAAGTCATTTATAATTAATAATGCAACGTAGTACTCAAGATCTCTTACCGGTGGTATACCAAAGATGACATTTCAGAAACGTTTATGGAAGAGAAAAACGCTTCAGCAAAACTTCAAATCTTTTGTGCAGCTTTAATACAATATAATAATCACCTGGAAATGACGTTCTCATGACACAATATAGTTATTTGTTAGGGATTAATGCAAAGAATAATGAAAACCACGGAAACTACGCAACTGATCAAGCAGTACATGAATTGTAATTGAAAATCAAGAACAATAGATCAACGAATTTCAAATACAAACACTTTGCAAGTGTATTTAATATACAGAATGCATTTAATATAGAGAAAATTGATATTGATGACAAAGAAAAATTGGCGCATGTGTTTTATAAAAACAAGTTCCTGTGTTCATTGGTAGATGTCTTACGTTATTGTTTTACCAACAAACTACCCCAGCACATTTTTGTAGAGACAGCATCTATCAACTAATATTCATGATCAAATTTTTTCTCTCAATTTTCAGCACGAAAGTATACTATAGTGAATTCACATTTTCTCTACTATCATACTAAAATTTTCTATTGATATTAATTTGAGAAACTCAAAACAAATGTATGAATTTTTGTGAATTTGCCAGTTTAGTAACATCGAAAGATCTGCTAGCCCTTATTTACGCGATTCCTTTTGACTAACGATAATAAGACTTTTACCCATCGCGTATATGGAACAGCTGCTTCTGTGACAGCAGTTCCGCTGTGCGCATGCGCGATTGCTAAAACTCCAAAATCGGTCGTCAAAGGGAAGCGTTTAAATCGGGTCTTGGTGCGACTGTAATAATTAGATCAATTCGTCATCCTCTCAGTTCACCGAACAGTTGCACTTACATTGCTTTCAACAGACGAAAACAAAAAAACAAAAACAAAACAAAAAAATGGCGAAAGCCAGCAAGGCGCGTTTGAACCAAAGAAACAAGAAGGCGGAGGGAAACTCGAGAAGGGCGCCACCGCCCCTGGAAGGACGCAGGGCAAAGGGGGGGGGGCGGGGGCAGAGGGGCGGCTGGAACCTTGAAACAGCTTCTGACACCGCCGTCCTGAGCGAGATGGCTGTCATTAGTCATGTGTCAGTCGCCAGTCAAGCCTTGTTTGAAAAGGAAATCGTCTGAGAGGGAGGCGCGCTCTTCTTGGGAATGCGGTATCGACGAAATTTCCAGAGGGGAGACGCGCCGACGCCGCGGCGGCGAGCTGCGCGGCCAGGAATATCGCAACGACGCGGAGGACGCCGACAGACGTCTCATCAGGACGGGGCGTATTCAGAAAGCATTCCCAGGGAGCAGAGCACTTTCAGTTTGGAACCTGTTCGCAAATGTTCATGAATACGTTTTCGTTAAGTTGAAATATAATATAAAAATATTCATAATACGAACACTCCTGATATGATGAAGAATCAATGAATACAATGCGATCAATGTGTAGTGATTATGTTGAAAATTTCGACTTAAATTACGAAATAAATTCTAGATTTTGGAGGACGGGCGCATGGTTTCCGCTCTTACCCCACCTGGGATCCACCCCTACTACTGTTGGAATCTGTTCATTGAGAGGAATAAAAAATAATATTCTCTACGTCGTGGAAAGAAAACAACTCCACGAGGTGGATAGTGGTGGATAATAGTACGTAGTGGATAATGGACTTCACCTTTGTGGTTTCCTAAGGTTTATTAAGTGGTACGATATCCGAAAGTCTGGTATGAAAGGAAGTAAACTAATACTCGAACATTTTGCTTCAACGCCACAATATCTAAAAAATATCTTTTAAAGCAAATAAATTACTTTGAACTTATGGAATAAAACTTCATTCATTAAAGAGAATAGTTTCATTTGTAATTTAATTAGGACAGTTCTTACTGTTGTATTCACAATTCTCTGAGAATGTGATAGCGAAGAAGTTCAAGAGAAATCTGAGAGGTTTGTATTTGGCAATAGAAAGTTTTTTCCTATCATCGTATCACAGACTACTGATTTTTCATTTTATATAAACATTAACAATAATACAACTTTCAAAATCGATAAATAGCATCATATACTGTTAATTGTAAGATTAGCATTTAAGTTAAATATAAGTCATAAAAATACATATGATGTAGTATACATAATACTGAACTATGTACATTCGTTCACTAATAAAGATATACTATAAAAAAATATACTGTTAAGATTCTTTTACTTATCCAACTTTCGATAGTCTTTTCCTCTCGAATCGTGCTCATGATATAAGCAATTTTGAAACCAGATATCACTATCTATATTAAATAACTTCTCTGATTCTCCTCCGGAAATGACTAGTACACGCTTCAGAGCTTGGAATAAAAAAGAGAACGGAAAATCCATCATACAAATTATCTAGGCAAAGAGGAAAACGCTTAGAGGAAAATAAAATTATGCAGTATAAGCAATGTGTCACAAATGTGCGGATGAATATGAAGCAACTTTCAAGTAAGATCATTAATGCTAATTTCGAAACTTTATGAAGTCATATGACCTTGTAGCAGGAAAAGAACTAGCAAAATTCTTTAAGAATTATTTAAGAATAATTCTTTATAAATAACACTACTTGCGGCATAATGGATACAAATAAATCATCGTATTTACACATTATCCATAGCATTCATTAACTAATTACATTAATAATGAACTTTTCGTTACTAAATTCATCGACAGACTTTCCCCCAATGTTACTTTCCCCATCAGCACACTCCATTAAATTCTCATGCCAATAAAAATGCTGCCGTATTTCAGAAACAAAATACACTCTCCGCCACTCCATCTCACTTAATCCTCGCACCTCGGATCAAGAGCAGGAAAAATGGCATGCGTCAACCGTGCAAAAAAAAAAGAAGAAAAAAAAGCGACGTTCGCCCGGAGGTTGTTAACGCTGAATTTGTTTGCAGCAGGCGCGCGCAGGAAGGCGTGGGCGAGGTGCCGAAGGCGAGGACCACTGCGTGGGCGCTGGCGAACCGAAGCCAGGGCTCCGCCTCATAAATATCGACACTGAGGCGCCGACGCTACCGCTCCGCTTCATGTGGTGTAATCTCGGATACTACAAGAGGGAGTGGCACTGGTCAAAATAATTTTAATAAATAAATACGAACTATAAATAAATTTGGGACTTTTCCTTTTTCGTGAAGCACTAGCCGGCCACTTTGATTTATTTATGAACAAAACAACATGCTACTTACGTAACAAATATATCATATTTATATTACAATGACTGAAGATTACTTAACATTAGCCTACGTAAGAACATTGTTTGATAAAGAAAGAAGGGGAAAAAAACAAAAGAAAGAAAAATAAAACTGACTGCTGCAACATATTTGCAAAGCAAGGACTAAGATTAGTACGAATTATTTTTTATATTCTGTATTCTCACTCTCTCACTATCGTACCTGAAATGAACGGTTTTTATCAGGGTTGTCCAACTCGCGGCCCGCGGTGCTATTTATTGTGAACCGTGAAAGGTTATTAGTTACAAGCGAAAGTCCCTTCCATCCATATTGGACGAGAACATTACACACCTAGCACACGCACACTGGGTCAACCCCCTCAACGTAAAAATACGCAAAGTTTAGATTTACACACTTTTTGTAGCAAATTCAGACATTCAAAATAATCCCAATGTGTTTCCTGAGATTTGCATGGAATGGCCTGATATCATGCATTCCCCCTCCCCCACAGTTTCAGACCAGCCGAGCACACTGCGAAAATCAACAATACGGGGAAAGTCACCCTGTGGTTGCCCGAATAATGAATATGTGGTCCGCAACCATATTAAAGATTTTAGTAGTGGCCCTTAAGGCTTTGCAAGTTGGACACCTCTGGTTTTGATGAATGGGTGATGAGTGATAACGGCGATACGACTGGAATGATATAAAGGAGTGGTAGGATTGATTAAAATTATTATAACTACATTATCTCCACATCATTCCTCTCCCATCTCCTACATAACATCCACCACATTTTCTAATAAATATCAATTTAAATAATACGACACATTAAAGCAATTAATTTGCAATGTCACATTCAAGCAACTGGAAATTAATAATATCTTGCATCTTAAATGGAGTTACTTAATTGGAATACGAGATAATTGTACATCCAAAAAAATTGTTCAAAGCAATAATCGCCGCATCCGGAAGTTGAACAAACTTTACGCCAAGTTACTTTTACTACTAAACTGCAGAGACGAACAAAGTTTCGAAGGATTCCTTAGACTTGTGCAATGCTTTTTATTTAGTACTCAATTGACGTATCGAAATAAATAGTTCAAATTTCAACTGAGTCAAACACACTGCATCTGCTTCGAATGTGCTGTGTTTTTCTTCTCTGATTTACGTTTTTATTATTTCACTTGCATTAATAGAGATTGTGAACCACTGGAAGCACTCGGTAGGCTACTGGGTACGCTACTGGCTAGGCTACTGGAAACGCTGTGTAAGCTACTTGGTACCCTACTGGCTGGGCTACTCGCTAGGCAAGTGGTTACGATACTGGCTGGCTACTAGCTATGCTACTGGCCACGCTCCTGGCCACGCTCCCGGCCACGCTCCCGGCCACGCTCCCGGCCACGTTACTGGCCACGCTACTGGCTACACCTACAGAGGCGGCGGGTTGGCGATCGTTGGCCGCATTTAACATACGAAATCCATTCTCAAGCAAGGAGAGCGCCCGGCGGCCCCATTTCCATATTCCCAGAGTCCCTCTGCCCGCAGGCAGCGACGGCTCAAATTACAGCCTTCGACCTTCCCATCTCGATCGAGGACGAATTATTTGGGTACACAAGGGGGAGGGGGAGGTAGGGGGTCAGGAGAGACAGCATGCATCGCCTCCCTGGCAACTGTCTACCAATTCCTCTCCCTTGTTCTAGCCTGCTCGTCTCACAAGCACGCAGCAAACCACCATCCTTCGGAAATCGTCGCAACGCAAGACAGTAGGTAAATGAGCTAAAACACTGTCATTTTGCTGGAGAAGTGTTTTATCTGTTGCTGGTTGGTTGAAGCTACTGGTTGAAGTGTTTACACTTTGAAAACATAATTATTCCTCATCAGTCACATCAATTACAACGATTTTCGATAATCTTTCGTTTCCATCTTCAGGTAAAACTAATTAGTATTTGTTGCTACAAATATATTTTATAATAATAAAATATATTTTATAATAATAAAATGATTTTACTGTTTTACACAATTTCTTTCCGATCTCAATTGAAAGAGAAAGTTTCGCTGGATATAACGGCTGCCTTGTGAATTTTATTGAAGACATTTTAATTAAGAAAAATAAAGTGTTTTCTAAACATTTTTTTCTGTTAATTAAAAAATGACAATATCTGAAACATGTCAATTTTCTTGTACGCCTACGAAATGTACGCATCGTTCCCTCCCCCAAATTATAGATCGGAGCCAATATCAAATTTAGTACGTCTAAATAATTTCCTTCTCTCAGTTTTTGACATTTCAGCATCCTACCTGCGTTGTATCATGTTCTGTTGCTCGAGTGAAACCGTTATTGAGTCATATTGGGAGAAGTTTAAATATACCTTTCAAAACGAATGTCTATAGTCGAGCTGAGTAATCAAAAGCCACAAAATCAACGACGTAAAAATCAACAACGTAAAACTCAATCGACGTAATAAAAAATATTCATTTCTGATACATAAATTATCAGTAACATATTTAAATGTTTAAATAAATTCAATTACATACCAAACCGTATTGTAAAACGGACGTTTGTCACAACGCAATTTTAAAAATATAAATAGGCTCTTGGTACACGAATAGTGAAACATATGTTCTAATTCAGGTTTGGTGCTATATTCGGAACTAAATTTTATTCACAGAAATTAGCCTTAATATATTTTAAGAAATTAGCAAACCCAAACACCCTAATGAACCAATGAGCAACATCGGATTCGCAACACACAGACCATTTCAGATCGCGTTCACTTGAAACATTCCCAGAAATGCAATATCACATTAAGAATCAGAAGATCTGTACTCGTGGCCACCACGCAGGATAACCCACCTTCATCTCGCCCTCCCCAGGGCGAATTACGTTTTCATCGCGGGTCGAGACCCCTCACCTGAAGAGCTAATTCCAAATCCCAATTTACGATTGCAGCGACCGCGCGCGGCGCGTCCGTTATTTGTGTAGCGGCAAATCGGAGGAGCCGTGGGCGCGTATTTATGACGCTGCTGTCAGTGGCTCGTTGGGATTGCCCCATAAATAACGCGCCCGGGGGGCGGCGGGCGCACGGGCGGAAGCGATGGCCGATGCGGGAGAGCCAAGAGGCGACGCCTAACGGGTGGGATTGTGCAAGTAGGATTGCGCGGGTGAAGTGCTGTACGGGGATACAGATGAAGTGGAGTATAAAACCTGGCAGACAAATAAAGGGAAAAGGTGGAAATGGAACGAAATATGAAGGGTTCAAAAATAGGAAAAGGAAAATTGGGAAAATGGAAACGTGAAAAAACAGCGTTTCTAAAAGCTGCGAAAAATTCGAAGATTTGAGAAAAGCTAAGAGGTTTAGGAGGAAGAGTTGAAGTGAAAGACGAAAGAAAAGGAGGGGGATAGAAAACTACAGGACTAAATGGGTGATCTGGGCTGTCCGGGTGACGCCGCGTCGAAGGCTGAGTTGCCGACGTTTCGTATGCATACCAGCCCTGAGGAATACAACGACAGGATGGTCGAAACGTCGGCAACTCAGCCTTCGACGCGGCGTCACCCGGACAGCCCAGATCAGCCACATGACTCTGGCCGCAGAAGCCTACGACTTTACAGGACTAAATGGCTGAACAATGGGAGGATCAACGAAGAACTGGCCGAAAAAAATAAATGAAGCAGTGAATGAAGAGGAGAACGAATGGAGTGCTGGATAAAAATAAGAGAGTAGTGACGAAGAGGAGAATATATGCGAAAAGAAGAATGGATGAAGAAGGTGAAGGAGGAGGAAGAGAGGATGAAGGAAGATGAGGAGCATGAATGGACGACGTGCAGGAATTTAGAGCAGAGAAAGGCACCGAGGAATAAAGAGCACAGAAAGGTAGACAGAGTTGGAAAAAAGGAATGTACGATGGAAATGCTAAGATAGTGGAAGTAATTCTTGATCAAATGATAAGCCGGGAGAGAATAAAGTAGTTCAAAGACATAGCACTTGCAATATACAGAGGTGGCCAAATTATTAGACTTGAGTTATTGAATAACACAAAATGCATTTGTGGCTGTAGAAATTGACACACACTGTGCACATGGTTCTAATGTTTTATAAACACCGCATAATTAACACATTTCTTCTTATGTATGTTGACAATCAAGTTTCAATCCGGGGTCAATCCGCGGTCAATTAGGATCGCGGGTTCGAGTCCCGCCTCGGGCATGGTTGTGTTGTGTTCGTCCATTCACACCCCTATCATCGTCATCATCATCACCATATCGTGTCATCCTCATAGTTACCATACCGTTACAAGCAATAGTGATCGCTAATGACCTAGTAATTGATGCGGCCTTAAATAACAAAAAAAAATTGTGGGCATCAATATTAAATAAAAAAAAAATTTAATAATTTGGCCATCTCTGTAGGAAAAAATTGTGGGCATTAATATTAAATAAAAAGATATTTAATAATTTGGCCACCGCTGTGGGGAAAAATTGTGGGCCTCAATATTAAATTTAAAAATCTCTAATAATTTTCCACCTCTGTAGGAACGTTTTAGAACGCTCGGAAAATGTTAGTGGGCGTGCTGAACGGGTAGCGGACAGCGCTGTGGGCGAGAGTGAGTGAAGGTTCACTGCGTGGGCGTAGGGCGCGCCCTGCCGTGGCCTGACGGATGAGCGCTTCGCCGCGCCGCCCGCCGATCAAGACATTCCTCCCCGTCGCCTGCCCCCACACACAGCGCAGCCGCGACACCACGCACAGGGAGAGCGCAGTGGTTCAATTTTCGATAACAGCTAGATAGCTAGGTCGCCTGCCCCCACACAGCACAGCCGCGACACGTACAGGGAGAGGTGGCTCAGTGCAGCTACTGATAGCACTGCGCTGCCTCTGAAAGGGGGGTGCTCGATTCGAGTCCCGACGGTGCAGTGGTAAAATTTTCGATAACAGCTAGATAGCTAGGACGAGTTCCGTCTGAAGGAGTATTCTAGCGGCCGGCTGCTTTGACCGGTAGTTTTCCGTGGTTTCTCCGATCAACACCACGCGAATGCCGGAGCAGTACCCTAAGAAACGGGTAACGGGACGCGCGCGATCTTTCCTTCCCCTTCCTTGTCCTCGCCCCTTCCACACATTTAACCTAACATGCACTACACTACCACACATGCCGGGAGACCGATCGCGAGTTTAGAGCTTGCCCCGGCTGTGCGTTCGTAGGCTTCCGCGGCCAGAGTCAATATATTTTTGGCTATCCGGGATGAGCCGCGAAAGTGGAGTGCATGTTGTTTCCTCGAGAGGTGGTGGTGACTTCTTCCGATGAATGTTGAGATCCGATGCCGACCTACCCATCGATTAGCGGGCTGTTCCCAAACCAACTATCTCCCACCAGCGGGGCACCGCCCCAGCCAGGACAATACATTACATTCTTGGTTATCCGGGATGAGCCGCGTCACGGTCAATTGTGCTGTTTCGGCTATCTTGCCGTGGCCTTCTTCAGAACTATACTGCTTTGAGCAGTGGCCTTCTTCAGAGCTCTACTGCGTTGAGTCAAACACATGAACTATAATGAAGCTGTATTATAATGACTGTCATTATGCAACGACCAGTAACCGTCTAATAAGAGAATGAAACAATGGAAGTAGAAAAATATAATCACCACTCGCATCACAACGATCCACAGCATACAGGCATCTCACCATTGCGTGCAAAGTCACA
This sequence comes from Gryllus longicercus, assembly GCA_038098605.1. Taxonomy (NCBI): domain Eukaryota; kingdom Metazoa; phylum Arthropoda; class Insecta; order Orthoptera; family Gryllidae; genus Gryllus; species Gryllus longicercus. The sequence continues at coordinate 276,501 of JAZDUA010000885.1, forward strand.
AGGGATTCATTGCAAACATTATTCAGGGTAAGGTGCACGAACCATTTTGCTTCTACTCATGTAACTTCAAGAAGAAAAACAACTGACAATTTAGGAAGATATATAGCTCGATGTTTTTATGAACGTATTTTTTGAGCAATTCGTTAAAAAAATACTGCCTCCGAAGGCACGGATCCATTATTTAAACCCAGAATCTCTATTAAATACCACGTTAGAGAGGGCCAGATTTCAACAGCTCTTAACATTAGAGTTACTCGATCAGTCCCCCATTTCAGAAATTCGTACTTGGGTGCTAACACGCTGCCCCCACAAAAATAACATAACTGATCTTCATGAATCCTCCATTTTGCACTTTCACCGATTCCTACTGAAGTTTTCGCGTCCTCATAATCTCGATCTGAAAACGAGGATTTTCCACCAATTTTCCACCCACTGTTTTTTCCTACTTTCCCTACTCGCTCGATTACTTCATCACCAGATCGATTTTGTCGTTTTTAAATTCAATTTCAAGAAGCTTGTTCAATTTTAGCAACCAATGTCCACACTTCGCATCCGGCGCCAAGCAGAAACATTTCCTTCCCATTAAAACAGCGGAAATTATCGCCAGTATTGATACGTTTGTTTTCAGTAATAATTTTAAAGAGCGATCTACTGTGAATATATGTCGCAAACACGCAGAATTCAAACCATTATATCATACTTGTTCAAATAATAATCGCGTGTTGTATATTATCGCAGTATTGACCAGAAATGAGAAATGATATGATCATGCGTCATATTCTAGCCTAATGTGAGTTTGTACCCAACTTTAAATATCTGCATATTCCCGTTTATGCGATAAATTTCAGAGTGCGTATGTTTGCGTCGTTGACTATTGTAACCGAAGCACAACACCACAACGGCTGTAGAAACCCTGCCCTAATAGCATGTGTATCCATGTGAGGTATACGCTACGTGTTTGACGACCTTTGACCTTTAGCGTGTCGTGTGTGGGCTCCGGAAGGCGACAGGAACTAAATAGGACCGGACCGCTCGTATCTCCTTTCGTTCCATAGATTACATCTCCGCAATGCATCTCCGCTGCATGTCGGTCTCCAATATTCCTTCGAGTTATTTACGGCATGCGTGGTGTGTGATTTATGTTTTTCCCAGTCCAGAGAAGCTTCCATTTGTTACTTATGGAGCCTTCGGGTGCAAATGCATCCGGGAGTTCATTTTTTTTTTACTATTCATTGCAAAGAGAACATATAAACCATTCTTTACATATTCAATACTTCACAGTGCATGAAAGCGGGAGCCGAACGCGACAATGCCGACGCAAACACGACAGAATGGTAGAATAAAACATTGTAGATGCGAATCCGAAACCCAAATTTCATAGACTTGTGGGTTGTAGGACCGTGTTCGGTCGCTGCCGGATTTTCGACAGGAAGAAAATAATTCAATTGAAACCCATCAGTATCTCGATTAAAATTCTGGTCTAATCAGTTTTTGGAATCGGCTTCCTTCGATAAATCACAAATGGACGCAGAAGTACGACCTTAAGATAGCTTTATATCTGAAAATGTGAACAATCATGCAATTTGTAGTTATTATTTTCGAATTTATTTTCTTTTAAATGCTTCAAAGAGTTTTTTTTTCTATAGGAATACATTTTTGAGATATTTTTCCTAATTTATCTCGAGACAAAAAATTAAATGATTATGATGAATTTCGTTTTATTTATTAACGAAAATAACAAAAAAGCAAGTTAATAGTTTAATTGAAAATATATCCTCGATGTTTTTATTAAAAAATGTTGCTAGTCAGTGTTGCTAGTCTAGTCAGTGTTGCTAGTCTAGTCAGTGTTGCTAGTCTAGTCAGTGTTGCTAGTCTAGTCAGTGTTGCTAGTCTAGTCAGTGTTGCTAGTCTAGTCAGTGTTGCTAGTCTAGTCAGTGTTGCTAGTCTAGTCAGTGTTGCTAGTCTAGTCAGTGTTGCTAGTCTAGTCAGTGTTGCTAGTCTAGTCAGTGTTGCTAGTCTAGTCAGTGTTGCTAGTCTAGTCAGTGTTGCTAGTCTAGTCAGTGTTGCTAGTCTAGTCAGTGTTGCTAGTCTAGTCAGTGTTGCTAGTCTAGTCAGTGTTGCTAGTCTAGTCAGTGTTGCTAGTCTAGTCAGTGTTGCTAGTCTAGTCAGTGTTGCTAGTCTAGTCAGTGTTGCTAGTCTAGTCAGTGTTGCTAGTCTAGTCAGTGTTGCTAGTCTAGTCAGTGTTGCTAGTCTAGTCAGTGTTGCTAGTCTAGTCAGTGTTGCTAGTCTAGTCAGTGTTGCTAGTCTAGTCAGTGTTGCTAGTCTAGTCAGTGTTGCTAGTCTAGTCAGTGTTGCTAGTCTAGTCAGTGTTGCTAGTCTAGTCAGTGTTGCTAGTCTAGTCAGTGTTGCTAGTCTAGTCAGTGTTGCTAGTCTAGTCAGTGTTGCTAGTCTAGTCAGTGTTGCTAGTCTAGTCAGTGTTGCTAGTCTAGTCAGTGTTGCTAGTCTAGTCAGTGTTGCTAGTCTAGTCAGTGTTGCTAGTCTAGTCAGTGTTGCTAGTCTAGTCAGTGTTGCTAGTCTAGTCAGTGTTGCTAGTCTAGTCAGTGTTGCTAGTCTAGTCAGTGTTGCTAGTCTAGTCAGTGTTGCTAGTCTAGTCAGTAATGCTAGTCTAGTCAGTGTTGCTAGTCAGCGTTGCTCGTCAGCGTGGCTAGTCAGCGTTGCTCGTCAGCGTTGCTCGTCAGCGTTGCTCGTCAGTGTCGCTCGTCAGTGTTGCTCGTCAGTGTCGCTCGTCAGTGTCGCTCGTCAGTGTCGCTTGTCAGTGTTGCTCGTCAGTGTTGCTCGTCAACGTTGCTAGTCAGCGTTGCTCGTCAGCGTTGCTCGTCAGCGTTGCTCGTCAGTGTCGCTCGTCAGTGTTGCTCGTCAGTGTCGCTCGTCAGTGTCGCTCGTCAGTGTCGCTTGTCAGTGTTGCTCGTCAGTGTTGCTCGTCAACGTTGCTAGTCAGCGTTGCTCGTCAGCGTTGCTCGTCAGCGTTGCTCGTCAGCGTTGCTCGTCAGTGTTGCTCGTCAGTGTTGCTCGTCAGTGTTGCTCGTCAGTGTTGCAAGAAGGGGGACTAGTCAGTGACACTAGTCAGTTTACCAGTCAGTGTTACTAGCCAGTGTATGTACTGAGCCAGTTGTTTGACGGTACTTGTCAAATAATGTATGAGATCATTTTAAAATATCAACGACCAGAAACTGAGTTTTATGTCAATAACTCGTAAAAGTTAATTGCTAGAAATGCTAGTTTTTGTCCAAAGATAATGGAAGTAGATTGCAAAACATATAGTAAAGATATTATAACAACAACTTAAATAATTGGTTCTTGAGGCAGAGTATTAGTTTTAGGCGATGGTATCAAGAGCACAACACCCATAAAGAAACATCAACCATAATAAACATTGGATTCGCTTGATTTCGAAAGTCCTTTATTATGCTTCGGCCATTCGGGATGCGACTGAAGCAGAATCATCCCCCGCAAGAAAAAGTAATAAAACATAAATTTACAGTACCAAATCGCTTTTGCTACGTGCGTAGTGGGGATTTATTTTCAAAAGAACGGCGCGTGCGTCCCTTTTACGAGCGTGTCAAAGCCGCGGGAGGAGAGCGAACCAGCAGAACGAACAGGGGATAAAATGTGGCGGGGCTGCGGCGGCGACAGTCAGCTCCCAGAGGCTTCGGTCGCGATTTAGTTTTATAATTAATCGAAGCGAGCGCCGCCTGCGGGCGCTGGACGCTGGACCGGGAGCGGCGTGGGGGCGGGGCGGTGGCGTGACCGGTATGTGGGGGGGGGCGCGTGTCACATTCTGGCGAACTCAGAGAGAGAGTGAAAGTGAGAGAGTGAGAGTGAGAGAGTGAGAGTGAGAGAGAGAGTGAGAGAGTGGGAGTGAGAGTGAGAGAGTGAGAGTGAGAGGGTGAGAGTGAGAGGGTGAGAGTGAGAGAGTGAGAGTGTGAGAGAGAGAGTGAGAGAGATAGAGAGAGATAGAGAGAGATAGAGATCTGCTGGAGTTGAGGTTGTCGGGGTTGACGATGATTGCGACAGCAGAGAGGGTGGTAGTGGTGTGGTTATGGTGATGGTGAGGGCGAGAGAAGGGGTTATGATTGTGATGCGATTATGGTAGTCCCCCAAGCACCAACGGAGCGTCATTTATTGACCCGTCATTTATTGACGGTCCCTTTAGTCAACTTTTCTTTCCCAACGCTGCACTTCACATTCTCTGAAGAAATGCGGAAATCAAAGTAGCAGCTGCGATTAGTTCGAATGATGTTCACACATGGCAATTGTGAGTAAAAATATGTGTGGGTACGATTTTCCGTGCGAGTTGTGTGAAGTAAGCTATGATCTGGCAGGCGAATGACTGGATCGATAAAATGAACTTCACTCACTTTAAACGGTTAATTGATTTACTTCTTATGGATTTGGTTGTTAATTGGTGACTAATTGATTTATGAAATGTGCTAATGAGCAGTTAGTGATGAAGTGAGCAATTAATAAGAGTTTCGGTGGAGACTTGGCCGGAAGTTCGTAAATATAGTATACGATGTGTGAGCATGAACAGAGAATATGAAAGTATATGAAAAAATATGAATATAGACAGAAATGAACATAGTTTCGAGAAAAAGGAAGGAATGCAGGAAGATGAGTTGAAAGTAAGTCAATGTTCACTTATAATAGGGCGTCTGGTAGGTCGATGAAACGGTATTTAACATGTCACTGAAATAACTTGTCAAAACAGAACAAAAGGGCGTGTCTCTAAACGATTTTATTTAGGTAAGCTGGTGTTCACAAAGTCAGATGAAAGATATCGAATAAAAAAGTGTGGTCTCTTGTAAGAACATATATGTCAATTACGTTCCTTCAGGCAGACCCATTTACATCATCAAATTCTGAGCTTCTAAAGTGGAGAGATATCCTCCTGTCAGTCAATGAAAGTGATATGTGGGACGCCCTTATGCCTCGTAGTCCTCTGACTGTATTTGAAAGGCATTTTATATGCAAAGAGCAAACTAGACGGTTTGAAAGTGCAGATGGAAATTACTCCATCGAATTATCGTTAACTGACCGAGGCAAAGTACATCGGAACAGTCGGTTAACATCAATATTTTAATTGATTGAATATTTTGAAAAAAAAATCAATTAAAATACTACTTTAGTACTTCTTTGAAATGTATTTTAATAAAACTTATGATTTTGTCTATAGTAACATAAATATACTCTGCTTGCCGGTCATCGACAACTTTATTCTACACTCATCTTTCAATAAGGTAATTAAAAATATAACAAAAGATGAATAAAAAATATAAGATAAATTAAATACGTGACAGACTTTTTATATGCACCCACTTTAATGGTGACGGTTATCCTACATGCAAGTACAAAGAAAATATCACAATTTTTACAAAAGTACCGATATATAAATTAAAACCATTAAAAACTCCATTAAAAACTAGAACGCAAAACCGATAATTTTAGGTCTCATTGATGTGCAGTGATCTATTGATACATATGTATTCGGTAAATGCGTATATGACGACTAACCGTAGCGCCGAGTCAATACAGTCAAGCACTTCTCATTGCTTCATTGTTTACCAACATACCGATATTCATATTGATGCAATCAATGTAGCTTCGATATATCAATACAATTATTGTATTATCCGTACTATTGATATGTTATCTGTACAATTGTTACTGGTATTATCGACATCGATGCATACACACGATGCATTGCCAGACATTAGGGAGTTTGTGTCAGTTTTAGCGTCACCAATATCGATCTCTGCTCATACGCAGATGCACGAAAATGGTGCGAAACTTGAACTGACCATCAGCAGAAGATCGGTAATGCTTTCGGGTTCGAGGTGGCACAAACTCGCTATTATTCATATCAATACATCTATTGATATTGATCATTTTTGATATATTGATATTTATTGATAATTTTTAATACTATCGAAGTTTCGGTAAATCGTCGGCACTCGTCTGTAAGAGGCGTCCGGCAGGGGCGTCGCGCGTTCTGCGGGTCGGCGTGAGCGGCAGAGGAGCGAGCACCGCGTCGGGGGAAACTGGACGGCGGGGGTGGGCGGGGCAGGGAGGGGATGGGGTGAGGTCGCCCCCCGGGGGTGAGGAGGGGGGAGGGAGGCGACTGCCGGGAGCCGCGTGGCACTCCATGCTCATTTAATGAGGCAACAGAATTTGCGGGACGCTGCCGCTTGAAATATTACTGCCCTCTCCAGTGTATATTCTGCTGCTTGCGGCGCGCTTTATTCTCCTGGTGGAACAGTTAGTTGCAAAACGCTGCATTTCAAGGGGGCCTGACACTCTCGTTGCGGACCTTCAGTGGAAATGCTCGTGTGGAGTGAAATCCATAAGCATCAACTAAATACGATTTTTTAATTATTTTTTTAAAATTATTTTTGGCAATAATTTGGAAAGATATAAAAGTAAAACGTTGTTGAATAATATTTTTGTGTCAAATTAAATGATAGAGACGAATGATTTTTATTTTGAACAAGAAAACTGACTCTTATTTATATTGTATAATACTATAATATATTTATATTGTTTATAATATTGTTTAATCGCTTATTTTATCATTTTAATATATACGCTATATATTGAAAGCATAATACTGATCATAAAGTACAAAGAATTTATAGAATTACTACATAAAAAAATGTGATGTAAAATTCAATTTAGAATATCCATTTATATTTACCTACAATACGTAATTTGAATATTTAATATGTAAATGGAGAGCTGAATAATCAAGTAAAAAAACACAAATTAATTGGATATTACAGTGAACTGATCTCCAGTAATTGTAATATGTATGAATAATAAGAAGTACTCGTGAAAGCACCGAAAAGGCACTCAGTGAAACACACACACAAAAAAAATATTTTTGATCAATTCAATTTTCGCAATTGGAATATGACAGTTGATGAGTCCAGAATCACCAGGTTGCATGGTTAGAGCGACGTCGTAGATGCCATCAGACTTTTGCGAGATAACTAAACCCTGGAAAGGGCGACCATGACTAGTTAGCGTTGCCATATCAATCTAGAAGTCTTCGACAAGGCACATTCAAAGCAAGAAACATATTACATTTTACTATAGCTATCTTTGTCATTTGTTTATGCTAGATTCCACAGGATGCGTACGTATATTCCACGCGATGACGTATATTTTGTCAGACATTTGCGTCAACTCCCTCGTATGAAGAGCCACAATGATTTTCAGACAGCATAACCAAAGCCTGACCTAACAGAAATTCAGAAAATGCACAATGTCACAACAACAAAAATTAAACTCCTTGATTTGCTCGCCAGATGCGCTCTCCGACATGACCATTCCGGAATCCGAAATTCCATACAGCTGACAATTTTACACGACAACTATCACTTCTAGAATGTAACAATTCTGGACAGGTACCTTTACTGGCTAACAGAAATTCACAACTGTTCGTGTTTCTTTTCTGACCATCAAGGGTGAAAAAAATATTTTTGACCTAAAGAAAACTATTTTTGACCTCCCTCGTTTGCGCGCCAGAAGCTATCTCCGACATCTGTCCATTCCGGGTTTCCCAGCCATTACGTTCCGGGCGATGGCTCAGTCTGAGTGAATTATATCGTCCTCTCGCCGAGACCCTTCCTGCGCCGCGCCCCCGTGTGTGTGTGTGTGTGTGTGTGTGTGTGTGTGTGTGCCCTGGAGCGGTGAAGCCCGCAACGAGCTGCAGACGCCACCCGCGCCTCAGCGCTGCCCGCAATGGCGCGTGCGTTTCATTATCTCTAGGGCTATATTCACGCGCGGGGGCCGACAGACCGGCTGCGGGAGCTCAGCGGCAACATCGCTGCCTCCGCCGCATTGTTCACAAGAAGGTCCTGCGGCTCGACTCCTGGTGGAAGCGCATTTTCGACACACACACACACACACACACACACACTCCCTCTCTCCTCTCCCTCTCTCCTCTGCCTCTCTCCCTCTCTCCTCTGCCTCTCTCCCTCTCTCCTCTGCCTTTCTCCCTCTCTCCTCTGCCTCTCTCCTCTGTTTCTCTGCCTCTCTCCTCTGTTTCTCTCCCTCTCTCCTCTGTTTCTCTCCCTCTCTCCTCTGTTTCTCTCCCTCTCTCCTCTGTTTCTCTCCCTCTCTCCTCTGTTTCTCTCCCTCTCTCCTCTGTTTCTCTCCCTCTCTTCTCTATCTCTCTCCTATCTCTTTCCTCTCCTCTGTCTCTCTCCTCTCTCTTTCCTCTCCTCTCCTCTCCTCTCTCTAGAGGCCGGCTGCTCTGATCGGTAGTTTCCGTGGTGTCTCCGATCAACACCATGCAAATGCCGGAGTAGTACCCTAACAAACGGGCCACGGCGATCTTTTTTGCCTCTTCCTAATAATATTCGCTCCCCTCACACACACGCACACGCGAGCGCAAACACTTACATGCCCAACAGTACACGCATGTCGCGTAACCTGTCGGAAGCTAATTCCTGCTGGCTTGGTGCCCCGTTGGGGGAGATACCTGTAGAAGGAGTTTTTTCCACCCGACGTGCCGACCGTCGTCAGATCTCCCCTTGCAGCGTGAGAGGTACACTTCCACCTCCAAGGATATGACGTACTACTATCACTTAAGTAACAAACTTGCCCCGAATCACTATTCACTCACTAACTTGCAAAGGGTCGCCTAAGCATATCCCGGCAACAACACTGTTTGTTGGGTTGCCAAGCCTTCGGTCCGTCATTGTCGCTCCCCCCCCCCGCTAAGGTAATCGTTGCCTGGTGACAATGCATTAGGTTCTACGTTGATATTTCATCCACGAATTCAGAACACATTTCCATTCCATGAATGCATTGCTATCGATGCCACAGAAACGCACGAATCAGAGCCACTGCCATTTCCGTGAAAACATCGTATTAGCAGTTATCATTAATTTGCCCATGTATACGTGCGTTCGTGAAACACGAAGCGGCATAGCGCATTTCCCGGCAACCGAGATCTCTCCTGGAGAGCCACGGCATTGGTCATACACTCATCTGCATTCACGTCCTTATTTACGAGTTTATGAATAAAAGTTACCAAAATGTGTGATACTGACAGCGAAAAATTAATGTGTCATCTTCCTGAGCACACAGCGTTAACAGAAATCATCTTTACATCCAAACATGTGCCTTCATGGATGGTTACGAGGCACAACTCCTGGTAAGTATAGCCTATGTTGAGTTGCAACGTCTCGTCTTTTGTCTGCCAACGTAATCGTTCTCTCGCAAATGTCTATCAGAATCAACGTCGCAAATCCACCTGCAAATCCATGAATACGACGGTACCAATACATCTGGAGGTACTGATTTCAGAAATGCAGATGGAGACTGCAGGCTTCGTAAGCGCATCGGGTTAATTGAAACCATTATCCTTATCCTATATGTACGCGTCTGGGAGAGAGACAAGGAACAGTGAGTGTTTCCGGGAATCGGAGTTCCCCGTTCGAGATCTATCGACGGGCTCTTATCGCTCTCCTGGCGTGACAAATGCCTGTCGAAAGTCCCATTCGAAATGTAAAAGATATCCTCAATACGCAAATCGTTTCCTGTGCTACAATATGACATCATATGAATTCCATTCATAACTGTACATTTAATAATAATTCCGACGCCATATCAGGGACATTTCGAGTTAACTCCATTATGAAAAATCTGGTAAGGAAGTTAGTTTCAACTGCTTCTGCCCTTGCCGTGTCATTATATCTCTCAAACTGTCAATCAACCTGTGTACTAACGAGGTATCAAAATAAGTTGACTATATCATCAAATGGAAAAACTAAGGCCAGGGGAACTACATTGTTTTTCACGAGATAAAATCGACCTAGAATAAAGGCTGTCACCACTATAATTGGATCTTTATTTTACATCCAATATCTGGTATGGCAGTCCTAATCTTACTTCCTTTTGAAAAGAAGACCAGGGTCTTAAGTGTCATATTTAAATACATTGAACCTTGTTCCAAGGTGGTGGCATGTTAATTGGAATGCCACGGGAAATGCCACAGGAAAGGGTTAATTGGAATCACGGAATACTAGGAAACACATAGTATAACCTCTAGTAATTTTGAGATTACTAGAGGCATACTTGAGGTATCTGAAATATAAAGGCGATATATAAAAGCGTGATATAAAGGCGTTCAGATGCTTCTCCGTATTTAGTCATAGTTATATTCACGGAAATTTAAATAACTTCATCAAAACGTTATCAATGTAGACAGATTTTCTATTCCACCTCCGCACTTCCAAAGCACCACTTTCGTTCATTCATTTACGCTGCCCCAAAGCTGTCTCCAACTCCGCAGCGTTTCATTACACTATTCTTTTAAATTCCATCGCATGTACTAGGATACAGATGTCTAAGCCTTATTCAGTACATGAAGAATCCTTCTCAGACAAATCACATAATGTAACGGGACACAGTCTAGTAGCTCAGGTGAATCTCGAACGTAGCGCAATAGGGCCACTAAGTAGTGGTGGAGAGAAGTGCTACATGGTGGAATTACACGACCAACATATAGAATTACATGTTTATACCGGCGCCCATAAAACGACTCGATAACTCGATAGTTACTTCATAACAGTTATACTCCGGGTATTAGCAATCCCAACGGAATTTCTTACAATTTCATTATCACCTTAACACCACAGATATTTCCGTTCTTGAAGCCCACCTCCCCAGCGCACCCTCGCTCACTCTTCACCAACAACCCATCCCGCCTGTCGCCGCCCACCGCTCACCCGCCCCTCATCCTGCGCGCGTCGCACCGACAGGACAGTCGTCACCTCGCGTCGCGACGCGGCTGGGGCGGGGGCGCGGGGGAGAGAGGGGGAGGGAGAGGAGAAGGGAGGAGAGTCGCGCCACAAAAAACAGCGGCGCATCGGGGCGCGCGCGACGCGTGACGGCCCACGTGCGGCGCGCGCGGGGGTGGACGGGCCACATGCATCGACGCGAGCGCCCGCCGCCGCCGCCCGTCCATTTGTCACCCCATAATTAGACGGCAGACGGCGGCGGCGGCTGAGGTAGAGAGTGCAGTGAAGAAGACACTAGAGGAGGGAGGAGGGAGGATCTCCACTGGAGACGCCGGTTGTGGGAAAGAGCGGCGAAGGCTGTAAATGTGATAAGGGTTGCTTTGGTAGACCAATGCGATAAGGGTTGTTTTGGTGGATAAAGATGGGCTTTGATGGTAAAATGGTTAGCATGTCGAGCTGTTATACTCAACTTTCAGAGTTCAAATCGACGCCGGGGAATTCCAAGGGCAAAAAGATCCGTACGACGTCCTTAGAAGGGGAAGTAAAGTTGGCGGTCCCATGTTGTAGATTTACTGCATGGAAAAGTTACTGAAACCCCTGAGCTAAATTTAAATCGCATGTTTCGTCATTCGAGTGATACCAGCTGTTTCCGCTAGATGGTGCAAGGATAGTAGCGAAATTTGCGTGATCAGGCAGAAGAGCAGGCCTGATGGCCTGACTCTCACCACATAAAACAAGGCGTCATTGAATTGAATTGAAGGGCAGGCTCGAAGAGAAGTGAGTGTAGCCCTTACATTGCTCTAGAACGTGGAACTCATGAATCTCAAGGGGCTCAAGCGAACCACAAAAGTCTCACGACAACTTATGATGTTTATCATTATTTGGGAATTATTTAATTCATTTAATTTTATCGCCACAAATCTGATTCAATTCTGCAAGTTAATACTTTTTCAAAATTAAGAGTTCATGCGGGACACAGTGAATATCTGAGACACCGAGAACTCGCGAAAGCGGACTAAAAGCCTTTGTGAACGTTGGGCGTTGAAGGATATCGTAGATATCTAAATATATCAACAAAAAGAATTGTAAGAAATAATAATGTACTACACATACACATGTCGAAAGAATATTTTAAGGGTCCACATAGGCCCCTACCTTCTTTGCACTGAGATCCATATTTTCTCCTCGAGGGCCAAGAACTATATGCAACGCACTTCAAGCCTTCGTAAAAGAAGATACTTGTAAGAGTTGAAGATGTAATCCTCCCTTATAAACTTATAAACTAAATATGAAGAAAAATAAATTATTTTTTGTGTCGGCTCCAAAACAAGATAATGTAATTTATCGAATACCTTGACATTTTTAACCAAATTTTCAGCGAAAATAATCTATGATCAATCGCTCAAACTCACGTAAAAATATACTTATACAGGTAGTTTTATTTTCAAGTTAAATTTTAATCTAAATGCATTATTGTTTGGAATGTAGATCCACAAGTCAAAACCCGTTCGGTTGTTTAATCAACTCACGTTAATGGCGTCAAGTTACTGACTGCAACACCTACTTTTATACTCGTTAGTTGGTGTCAAGGGCTGCCACACGCTACATTGCAAATGACAGACACTCCCGTCAACTGAATTAATCGGTTTACACCACTCAAATGGCAATTTTTTTCTTTCACGCCACGTGCATTATCTACTCGAGGTTCTCCAATTAGTGACTTAGAAAAGGCCCGCCAAAATGCAAAAATTGGAACCAAATTGCACGCAGTGGCCAGCTGCACAGTTCGCCTTTCACTCGTCTAGAGCCGATCGTACCCGAGCGCCTCCTTTCTCGTCGGGCTGACCTGACAAACATCGTGCCATACCAGTGGCCCGGTAAGTGCTTAACCACGGCAAGTCAAGCAGGCCGCCCGCTTGTACACTTGGCTGTGTAGACTTCGATTTAAACAGAGTGACTTCTGACGGATCACCGACTGGACGCGGTTATTCAATCGGAGGCTTCGTTACGACCTAAATGTTTGGTATCGAAGCTTCAGATTGGATACCTGATCTGTCAGAAACCACTATATTTAAATCGAAGTACGGGCGGCGCGTGGCTGCAACAGTACAGCACACCTACACACGCCCCCCGTCGGCTGTCACTCGCCTCGCATCGCAGGCTGCATCCCAGATGATAAGCCCGTTCACGCTCCCTACCCTACCGCTTGCCTGTCGAGATCCCGACGACCCACGTTTTACAATTTTTTCCTCACTCTCCCCCCTCCCTCCCACTGCACGCGTCCTATTTTAAACCCGCTCGAACGCTCCATCTCCACGGATAGCGTAAATACCACCTCCCGCACCCCCCATACGACACGAAACGCTTGTCCAGGTGTCAATTCCGAACGTCACCCGCGCATAAAACAATTCATCAAGATATCACTTTAATAGCGGCGCCGGCGCACGGGGCCGCTGCAGTAGCGCGTGACGCTAAATAAATTATCTTTGACGCTTCATTAATCCAAGTCCTCGGCGATTAACCGGCACACATCGCGAGGGCGCGCAAATTTTGTTTGCTGCGCGCGCGCAACTTGGTGAAGTTGCAACGGGACGGAGGCGGAGCCCGTGAAGAGTAGCGGGAGGAGGAGAAGGAGCGCCTTGTTTACTGATTAAGATAATTTAGGGGCTGATTAGCGCCGGGACGGAATAGTGCGAGAAGCGGCGGGCGTTTACTTCCTAGTTACGACGCTAATTAGAAGCAAAACGCGCCCATTCACGGGCGGGAAGTCGCCGCCGCCGCCGCCGCCGCATTTGCATGAGCTTCTCTCCGCGGAGACGCCGCCCCGCCGCCGCGGTCCAGACAGCACAGTGGGCGCGTGCCAACGAGTTGGAATACACTACAAAGAGTGGCTGAAGCGCCTCCACCTTTGCAGCATAATGAAGACATGTTTTTTCCGCATTTGAATGCGCTTCTGACTGCGGAAACGCCGCACCGCCACGGACCATGCGGTCGCGCGATAACGAGTTGGAATATACTACGTAGAGTGGCTGAAGCGACGCCACCTTTGCTACACAGAGTGGCTGAAGCGACTTCACATTTGCAGCATATTGAAAACATGTTCGTTTTTTTCTTATTTTTTCAAGTCAAGGCAGGACCCTCTGGAGAAACAGTATTCTAGTGTTCCAGGAGGCGTAATATGAATCCTCTAACTCTGTATTTCACGACCAGAAACCAATCATTCAAATACGAAACCACAGTATGTAAGGAGAACGAATTGACAAACTTTAAAAACATTTTTCTGTATCGGCTGTTGCCGTATGAATAGAAGCTGTGGTGCACCAGTCAACATTTTATTTAAATTATTTATTTTCCGCATTTGTATTGTATTAACATTAACCACACTTTGCAAGGGCATAACGACAATCCTGAAAAAAATTCAAATATATTTATACACTAATTTTTGTGGTATCGATGCTGCTTACACAACGCTGAATTCGCTATTATTAGAATAGATTCACGAAAGAGTAGATATTAAATTTAAGCTTGTTTTTTCAGTACCAGGTACCACGGCTTGAATCCATTTTCAAGTTTAGAGTCAATTTTCGAGGTTAAACCCAGCGTTAGAGAGCTTCATATTTATAAATAACAATTAAAAAATCTGGTTAATCCGATTACACACTTGGACGCCTTCATCTTTACAGCAAAACCTACATATGACCTATTTACAGCATTCACGGTAGAGGCATTCCCTTTCCTTTGATCACTTCGAGAGAGTAATGTATTTGAGAGTCAAGGCGTGTCGAAGATACATTACGGTTAGAAACATATGAAACACTACGTATTATCGCAGTGGATCCAGAGTACATGTTAGCCAAGGAGCGATCTTGGCTGGTGAGATGTGAGCGGCACGCAGTTAGGACACGACTCCAGCGGCGGACGGTTGCTACCAGACGTTCCTATTCCAGACCGCTTCTACGGTACACGGCTTCGAGGTGCGGGTGCTGGTACACCAGAGTCGCCAAATTCTAATTTGCTTCTATTCATACCTTTCCGACAACCTTCTCCCTTCTTTCATCTATTCAAATTATCTCCATTTAAATACACGTTTCTCCATTTGAAACCAAAAACGAAATCTTTCACACTAGTCTTATCCGTATTATAAAAGGCAAAACTAGTAGATAGATCCAAGATATTTGAAATAACAGTGAGTCTTCTGGGAAAGGAAAGTGAGTCACGCCCAGGCGTTACATGGGACGCTTACGAAACGCGCGTGTTAAAAAAATTCCCAAGATACGTGCCAAGGGTGGGCTTCAAAGGATGTCTGGGACAAACGCGTGAAAGAGGATCCAAATACTTACGTCCTGAGCGAAACTGTGTAAAAAGGACGAATGTGTTTGGGTGTGTTTGTTTTACAAAACCTTTTCAACCACTGAAGCGATTGTTCTCAAATTTTGCACGACCTCCATCACCGCCACCTCACCACCACCGCCACCTCACCACCACCGCCACCTCAGTCGATAAAACATACAGTACACTTACGGGACTAATAACCTTAGCAGTTGACGTGCTCGCAATCACTAATCAATTGATCAAAATGACATGGTGATCATTACATACCGCTGTTGGTCATTTCCGTGTACCGGAATGACATTGGCACGCGGATTTTAATATATTTTTGTAATAATGAGACACCGAATCAACGTGAGCTATAGAGAGATTACTATACGAAGGGACCACTTTGACAGCTACTGCTTGGCCACTGCTAGCAATATAACTGCAAGTTACGTCCATACACACATTTTTGTCAGTGCGTACGTTTACAGTTAGCTCATTTGTGAATGGCTTCATCCCTATATCCTGCGATGTCATCGCGCTGCATGACGTTCATTTGTTTCCGGACCTGTCAAAAGCGTTCCCTTCTTAGAGTAACTTCTCTATACTTTTCGATTTTACGTGATCGAGGTCTGGATCCGGCAGGTTGCTGCTCGCTGATTACACTTCGATTTTTCTGTAGTGGGCATTGATATTTGGTCATTGTTACACCTCCTGCTTCATAAAACGGATTTTCTTAATTAATTCGCGAATGTCTTTCTCAACGGGGCTCATGACCCCTGAAATGTGGTTACCACTGTTAAAAAGATTCATTTTACAAGCCAGGAGGTGTAACAGTGGCCTAATGTCATCGGCCACCATAGAAAAATCGAAGGGTATAGAGGAGTTACTCTAAGAAGGAACCACATTGATAGGTAGGGAAATAAATGAACGTCATGCAGGGCGATGACAAGACAGGTGGTGTAATAATGACCAAATATCAATGCCCACTATATAAAAATCGAAGTGTAATCAGCCAGCATCAGCCAGCATCAGCCAGCAGTAACCTGCCGGATCCAGACCTCGATCACGAAAAATCGAAGGGTATAGAGGAGTTACTCTAAGAAGGGACCACATTGATAGGGAAACAAATGAACGTCATGCAGGGCGATGACAAGACAGGTGGTGTAATAATGACCAAATATCAATGCCCACTACAGAAAAATCGAAGTGTAATCAGCCAGCATCAGCCAGCAGCAACCTGTCGGATCCAGGCGTCGAACGCGAGACCACTGTGCCCAACACCTCTGCTCGAAGGCCGCTCGCGCGCGCGGCGCGAGCGCGGCGTGCGTACCGGCCGCGCATTCGCGCCTGCGCACAAAGCCGCCCATTGACGCCCGGTGCGTCGCGTCGCTCGCTCGCCCGCTCGCGGGCCGCCCGCTGTTTATCCACAAACGCCCTTCGCGTCGGGCGACGTGCGGCGCATGCCTGAACCGCCGAGTGCCGGGTAACTCGGCGCTTGTTTTCATACTGGGCGAAGCGGCGCAGGGAACGGGCAGGGCAGCGAGGGAATGTGAATGCGCGAACGCTTGAGCGACGCGATGTTCGCGAGCCTCGGCAGATCAGGCGAGTAGCCGGCAACTCTTACGATGGGGAAATCCGATCTGGGTTTATGTTTGTGTTCAATGTTTCGGAGACTTCTAAATTTTGGAGGGCGAAGAGCTACAGTAAATTAAATAATTATTGATTGAGTTATCTTAGCGATGACTCAGGGTTTCAATTGATCTCACAGCGGTGTCCCTGACCGGGGCACCAAGGTTCGAGTCCCAAAGGGAACAAGTTTCCGATCCTAGCTAGATCGATTCAGTCGCTGTCTGGAGGAATATTCTAGCGGCTCTGATCGGTAGTTTTCCGTGGTTTATCCAAATCAATACCAGCCGAGTGTCCGCGCCGTGCCCTGACAAACGGGCCACGGATCCCCTGGTCTTTTCTTTCCCTTCCTTGTCTTGTGCTCATCCCTTACTCGCGCGCGCGCACACGCACACACACACACACTAACGTGCACAACACTACCACACATTCCGGGAAACCAGTCAGGAGAGGGAGACCAGTCCGGGGAACCAGTCCGAGGAACCAGTCCGGGGAACAAGTCCGGGGAACCAGTCCGGGGAACCAGAACTTGCCCCGCTGGTGGGAGATACCTGTTGGAGAAATTCCTACTAGTAGATGGTAGGTCGGCGGCGCATATCGCCATCTATCTGGGCAAGATCATCGAGAAGATCACCTTCCGAGAACAAACATGCACTATGCTTACGCGACTAACGGCCTTAACAGTTTACGCGTCAAGAATCACTAATCGATCAATCCGAATCACCTACGTATATCGAAATGATGTAAGAAAATGAAAGCGTTTTGCCTGTACTTGACTCACCTACAATTGCCCGAGACCTTTGTTTTGTAAAGAACAGATACATTGATTTACCCTTAACCTGTATGTTGATTGATTCTGGATTCGTCAGCTGTTACGATCATTAGCTTCCTTAGTGAAACGATTGTTTCATTCTGGGAGATTGTGGTGTTCCTCCCCTAGCTGGATGATGGGATCAGTCAGGCGTCGACCTACTCGTCGGCTTACGGGGGTGTCGCCATCCACGTATCTCTCTTACTTACATTACCCATTGCAACAGGTCTATGAAGAGCAAAACACAAAGCCAAAGTGACGTCATGCTCGAAACCCGTAACAACAGATAAGAGACGGAACTCACTCCCGGTTCGAAATCAGAATCAATTTTACCCTTCCATTCACAGACTTATACAAACGTTTATAACTATACAATTCCGAGGATAAAGCTGTCACAAAAGGGTTCCATCGCTTCTTGATTTTCTTCGCGGTACGTGCTCACGATTGTCCGTCCCCTGGAAGTCCCTGCGAGAAGCCCTGGTTCGAGTACGGTCTTTCACACGGCGGGTAATGACGCGTCCTCGCCCTGACAAAACTGCATCCTCATCGGGACAAAAGCAAGCGACGGAAGGGCCACTGGGTTGCGGAGACAAACGGCTATCGAGCTGAGAACGCCGGCAGTGGTCGGGGAAAACTGGACGTGTACGAGCACTTACAAAAAAGGGGTTAAACACGAGACGCGCACATCAGGACGGGTAAAAGTGGGCGTCTGCGAGCGCCCTAAGGTTAAAAACGCAAACACTGGCAGGCTAGATTGTCACGTAACCGATTCAGTTGGATTCATTTACGGAGCGTCACAAGCAACAGAACATATGCGCTTTCTTGGGTTAGAGCGCTCCAACATTGTTTGCAGATTACCAATTCGCAGTTGAACAGGGGTAGATTTTCCAAGAAAACTAATTAAATGAATCCTATGATCCGGCTCCCACTGACTGATCTTGTAGTACTTTATTGGAAATTCTATTAAGGACGTTTTAGTGATGTAAAGAGATTTATTACAACAGTAATCCTTTTCATCTTTTTGGTTCTTGAAGATAAATTGGGATTATCGCCAGGATTAATTAATGGAATTATAATATTTATAGTGCCTTAGGAACGAAGTCGCCATCCTGCAGAAGTTTAGGTAACGTAACACTTCTTCTTACCATTTCTCAAGCAGTAAGAAAATTAAATGGTAAATGTAATGTTTATTTCATTAGCAAATAATTGTTAAATATATTTCATTTTATAGGAATAATATTAATCTTCCTTATACCTATTCCTACAAGCACGAAAACGTGGCACGTGTCACCTCATACCACACTGTGTGCCAGACAAACAGTACTTTGTTGAAAAGAGGCGCCAGCAGCTCATGTTTCCCAATCTTTGTGTTTTCGTTTAACATACATTCAACAAGCAAACAGACCACTAAGCTCATAATAATGGTACGCACGAAATCCTTAAAACAATTGTGACAAAAGACAAATACTCCTATGGTAGCTTTAGAGTAACGGAGAAAAATATTTTATTCGCGTGCACTAAAAGAAAATATGAGTGGAAAATTAACAAACAATGTTCACAAAGTAACATCTGAAATGAAAATGTTTCTGAAATAAAAATAAAACAAGAAAAGTTGAACATTGGTTTCAACAGTTACACAGACTAAAAATGCGGATGGTTTTAACTCCTCGAATTAACAAAGAAAAAAAGAGAAAAAGAAAACAAAAAACAACAAAAACAAAAAAAAAACACTTGTTAGAAAAAGTTCGGGATTCACCGAAAAATCACAACTCTCGGCAATAATTGCAACATACCACACTTCCTAGAACGTTCATTGGGCTCCTTTCATTTTGCTCTAATTAGAACAAGACAAGAACGAGAAAGGACAGTAAAAGGAGGACCCCCCATTTCGGAGCACCAACAACACAGAAAGCAGTTAGCGCGAAAGCGTCCGTTTGACGAGCAGAATTCTAATTCGGAGACTCCCCGTCCCACAGGTAACGGAATCCCGCCCGGGCTTCCGCGAAATTTAAATCCGCCGCCGGAAAGGCAGAAGCGCCTGCTTTCACACGGCGCGAGAGAGGGTGGGGGAACGAGTTGCGAGAAGGGGGCGGGGCAGTTCGCTGAACTCCGCGATTGTGCTAGTCCTCTCCTCGCCCCCATCCTCGCCTCCGACCCCGACCTCAAATCCTCGCTTCCCTTTCCGGATCTACCTCCTTTCCACTCTCGTTTTGACTCGCCCCTCGCCCCTCGCCCCTCGCCCCTCGCCTCTCGCCCCTCGCCCCTCGCCCCTCGCCCCTCCCCACTCAACACTCGCGTCACGCCCTCGCCTCTCGCCCCTACCTCTCGCCCCTCGCCCCTCGCCTCTCGCCCCTCGCCTCTCGCCCCTCGCCCCTCGCCTCTCGCCTCTCGACCCTCGCCTCTCGACCCTCGCCTCTCGACCCTCGCCTCTCGTCCCTCGCCTCTCGACCCTTGCCTCTCGACCCTCGCCTCTCGACCCTCGCCTCTCGACCCTCGCCTCTCGACCCTCGCCTCTCGACCCTCGCCTCCTCCCTCACCTCCACCTTCACCTCCACCCTCGCCTCCACCTTCACCCTCGCCTCCACCCTTTCCTCCACTCTCGCATCTGCCCTGGCCCTCGCATCGCTTTCCGTCGTCGCCTGCGGGCGCCATTAAAGGGCTGAGGTGGCGACGCAGGGCTCCTGCCCCTCAGCCCTCAGGCCTTTCCCCCGTGGATCCGACGCCACGTGCGAGTCGGACGCTTGTTAGCTCCGATTAACGCAGACGCCCCTCCCTTCCCCTCCCCGCCGGCCCCACCCTCGGAGGCTCCGTGCGCCCATGCGGGGATTCCGTCCCGCTCCTTCGCTTTCCTTCCTGCCAAACTCCCTTTTGCCGCTCAGCGCGACGTTTTGGAGTTCTTGCCCCGAAGGGTCACTCAACGAATATGGCTTCAAATCGAGGAGGAGAAATATGAAGAATTTGAAAATTATTTTTTATACGTTCCTCTAGGACATTCATGTGTTTGTTACTAATTTATCAGCAACGAAATGATGTAATACGCTTGGTGTGTAACTATGTATTAACGAAAAGCGTCCTTTCTAAGTTACGCACATCGTTTTCTGGTCGTTAGCTCAAGACATTCTGCGTCTGTAACCTTTGACGTGTATACAAGACAACTACCAATTAAAGCGTGAAACCTATGGAATATGAAGTGCAAATTTTTTGAAGGTAATGTTATCAGCAAAACATACAAGAAGTATAATAACTGGAGAATTTATAGGGTGAGACATTTTAAAGTACATGTCCTCTTCGAGCATGCCTGATATCCTGCGAGGTCCAAAGATCCATCGAGAGAAATTTTTTTGCTTCTCTCCCGTGTCGTGATTCGTTTTTTCACCTCAGATTACTCTACCTTGAGCTAGTTGGTAGTCGGAAGTTACAATATGCTACACAGTTCGCAAACATTAAGAAGCGCTTGATATGTACGAAGTTTGAACGCAATTTCTAACGTACTTGCAATCTTCAGTACGACGTTAATTGATTGTGTCAACAACGCAGAAATATAAGCTCGTTATTTATTGTAATACAAGCTATGAAATGAATCGTCATATAAGAGTATTGCTTCACCTTTATCACGCTCCGAAAACATCATGTTACTTGCTCTTATTTTGCACCACCCACAGTTTTCAGAGTGGGAAATCTCTCTGGGTTTCCTCTTTCACGCTAGATTTCAGGCCCATGAATTGCGAGATATGTATTACCACCCAAAGATCCCTTCCATGTAAATTACAACCTCAAAGGTGGTTCCCCGATATGACCAGTTGTTGTGATTACTTTGATTATTCGTTCTCACAACTGCTCCTTCACATTTCTACCTCTTATCCATTTCACTTCCTCCACATTTCCCTTCAGCTATAATCTTTGATATGAAATATTTTTGACAATGCATTCGGTAGATTTATTACCCTCGTTCTTGTCAATTCTACAGTGATCAAAGCTTTCGTTAATTTTTCAAATACGTTTTCTACTAACCATTCCCGAACTCACATCCTCCATCTCCAGCACCTTTTTATCCTTTCAACACTCCTACTCGCACATCACCACCCTTGGGTCCCTTCCACGAGCCCTTTCCGTGTGACTCCCCTCCCCCGCCCCCCTCGACACAAACGGAACTGCAGATTACTTCAATCCGGGCCGCGGATGTCGCTATTTTCGAAAATAAGGGGCCAGGGCGGCGGGGGATGGGACGGAGGACGGGGAAGGGGGTGGCCGAAAGCGGGCGACGGAAGCGCTCCAAGCGGCGGGGAGCGGCAGCGCGTCATTAGCGTCGCTAACGAACACGCACGCACCGCCCGCGCACGCACGCACGCACGCAAGCACGCACGCACGCAGGAAACGAGGGAACGCGCTTCCACAACGGCGCATCCGCACGCTCGATCCAAACGCCGGATCCACGCGATTGGCGAAGCGGACGCCCGCAACACGTGCCGCCCGACGCGAGAGAGCAGCGCACTCGTACAAGTGCTTCAATCAACACAGGTGTCGCCATGAGCGCGTGGTGTGTTTCCGTGAGTTCACAAAGCAAGCATGGCATCCAGGGCGACTTTTTTTAAAAAGAACAAACACATTAGGAGAAACAAATCAAACTAGTAAAACAACGAAAATGACGGTCTACTAATTTATGATAGGCTATTTATGATATGATGCGACAGAAAAATATCTTCGCAACCGAGACGAGTCAGAATCTTCTATTAAAAATTGCATTTATGTTCCTAGCACTTGTCAGATCACTGGGAAACAAGTGAATGAGACACTTCCAGCATCCATTATTATTGTGGTCAGTGGGTAATCAATTAACGTTTTCAAGTTCGTGCTACCGAGATAATTTCTTTTGCAGGCACTCTCATCAGAAAGGTGCCAATGGGAGGAGAGACTTTCTTGCGTGCTGCTTCATACATTAAAGAGACGCTCGATCACCGTGAGACGAAAGAGAGGGTCTAGGCTCCAAGAAAGGAACGAGCCACGTGTTTTTCCACCAAATTATGAATCATTATTTGTGTGTATTATTTGTTTTATTAAATTACGAATATTAAAAAAAGTGTTATTAGATTACATCAAGTTAAATGATTTCCTTTCCCGCTGGAATGAGCGCAATGTGCGTGACTAAGATGTGTTCAGTATGTACAGGAAATTCTGTGCGTGGTATTAGAGGTTAATAATACTCCTTAATAACTAGTCCTTTTTCCGACAGGGGCATCCGAAAAACGAAAGACAATATCTTATTTTTAGAGGTACTTGATAAACGGTCCAAATATCAGATAACTGTTGTTCGCTCAATCACATATTGAAACTTTTTCTCAGAATAACAATTCGAATGAAATTATGAAGAATAAAACTTAGGTTTGGTTTCTCTCTATTGAAACGATTATTAAAGGTTGAGGTTTCAGTTTCGATTTGATTGAATTTTTCTATGATTGAATTAAAAATTTAATTTATGCTCGCACATTTTCATTTTTCATTCACTCAGTGGCATGTAAAAATTTCCTCGAATGACGAATTTAAACAATTGCAGTAAGAGTCAATGCAATAATGGAATATTGAGAGTAATTATAATAAGTTTTATCGGTGCGAACAATGCACATGAGTAGTCTAAATTCCGGTTGTTGATAGACATAATACTGAATTGCAATTTCGATTAACTTTTTTGAGCATAATAATTGTCAATACCATTAAGTATTAGGTAGCATGTCAATATTGTTAAGCTGGGAAACAATATTAAACAAAATGAAATTGTTACCAATTCCGAGATTATCGTAAAGCAATTCATGACTGTTAAGCATCAAACTACTCAAAACAACTGAATTAATTGAACTCAAGTATTACTGATCGTTTTTGTTAATCAAAATTCAATTTTCATCTGATATCCTAGATAATTAAATGTCCTTTGTTTGGGTAATACAATTAATTTCTTGCTTCACATAATATACAATTTATGAATCAATTTCTATGCGAGTAATTCGCTTTCCAAAGTAACTGAGGCCAGACTTTTTAGTGCAAATATTAACATTTTTCAGGCGCGAGAATGTAGGACTTTTACATACGTATGATGACAATTTCGTCAAATGAAACAAAGGAATTCTTAGAACTCACCCCTGTTTTTACTCATCACCGCAAGCTGCAAGAACGAAAAATTGGATCTTGAATGCAGGAAAAACCAACGTACCTGAAAAGGAAAGAAATAAAATTAAGTTTCTGAAGCTGAAATTATTTTTAATGTTGAGATAAATATACAATAAATCTAGGTATCTAGGAAATATCTACTACTATACATTATTAATCGCATAATAGACGAAATTGCTTAACCGTACGGTAAAAATATAAACCATAAAACAGTAAAATATGGCACAAATTTGTGTCGATATGATATAAAACTGAAAACATATATTTCGGTATTGTGAATTTTTGCAAAATCATTTTATTTCTTCATAATACAGTTGCTCTAGAGTTAAAACATATCTTATTAATATTACAGATTTTACTAATATCAGTGGGAAATTTGTATTTTACATAGTATTAAATTTTAATTAAAATATCAAATGGAAATCTTAAAATCTACAATTTCGTCAGAGAAAGAATAATCTGAAACATTATGAAGAATGGTTTTTAACAAACTTTGTGTTACTTGTACAGAAAACACTGACTTATTCTATACTCAACTGAAGAAACATAATTCAATGTGCAGAACGAACTTCACTCTGCTATTTCAATTCAGTGTTTTATATCGTATAGTTTAGTGTTACACTCTTGTGCATCCACCGAAAACGACGGACACTGAAAAACCACATCTCCTAATTGAAAGAGCTTAGCATCCCTACGTCTAAGAATTTACCAGAATCTCTCCAAAAATCCTAATATTCACAAATATATAGTTTATTAACGTGTCATTCAACTATTTTTATTTTTAGTAGTCTATCACGCGGCATTTTACTAGGTACTTTGTAATAAAATGCCACTCCAAGTGACACACAATGAACTTTTACTTTTCGATCCCCTGTTATTCACCACAAAGAGACTCTCCATAATGTCGGAGTCGCTGATAAAGGTTGTGCTAGGTCAAAGAAAATACACGGAAGGAAGCAAACCGGTCGAAAGGAGAACAGTTGTCTATCTGTTCCTACAATAAAATTATTATGGTAATTATCGTTGTGTAACTTCAACGTGTCATGACTGCTGTGGTACCCGCCCCTTGCCCATCTCCTTTCACACCAGTCACCCTCACAATATATCGCCCGCTCCTGTCGTCACAACGGCGTGACAGCGCGTCCAAAAATAAAAACCCCGGCGCCATCACAGCCGTCATCCCGCCGCCGCCGCCGCCCCCACCACCGCCGTCACAGCCCTCCTCAATTATGTGCGTCGGGGCACGGCAGTTCCCGATGAAGCAGCCTTTTAATGAGACAACGAAACGTGTCGACAAATGTCACTCGAGTGTCGAGCAGCACAGATTTTCCGATTTTTCAACCGGCGGCGCTCGAGAACGAAGAGGGGTGGGGGGAACGCGAAGGGCAGGGGGAGGGGGAAGGGTTGGGGTCGGGGTGGGGATGAGGTGGGGGAGGGGTCTTGTGGCAAGCGGTGCGCAGCCGCCTCGACTTCATTCATGGAATAATTTGAGTGGGAGCTCTCTGAAATTCATTCAGTGCTCTTCTCTCGCTCTATTTTTTTTTTTTGGTCGCGCTGTGGTGTGATGTTACAATGCGTTTAGTGCGAAACGACACGTTCGTGGTCTTGATGGCCTTGGGCTGGCAGTTGATGCGCAGATTTAGAAAGCCAGGGTACGTTCCCAAAGAGAGCACGAATTGGTTTTGCGCGCGGAAAATGGAACGGAGCAAAAATAATGAGAGAATTTAAAACGATTAAATTGTCAGGATATAGCGTGAAACTGAAGTGAAAATAACTTGAAATTACATTTTTTGCCAGAAAGAACCTGTTTTTTTGTACGAGAATAACAGGGTTGGTCAACTAAAGAGTATTATTTAACGTTATATTGCTGGGCGAATCCTTAACTTACCATTAAAAAATAAAACAATTCATTAACTGCAAACGCATGTTTAAAACCTTAATCATAGATGTGATTGCTTTTTGTTTTGAAAAATATCTGTGCTGAATTCAAATGCGAGACACACAAGTAGAATAGAAAACTTAAGCATTTCACAGATTCTAATATTTTTCATTATCCTGAAATTGTTTTTGAAAATGATTCGAGGAATTAAGTAAGTTAAAATGCCTAAAAACAAGCACTCTCAATGAGTTACTGTCACCTTTATTTTACGTTGAAATAGTTAACAGAATTCATTCAAAAGTATTGAAAGATTTTAGTTTATTTTTTAACCACCACCAAGGCACAGTTAATTATTTCATGACGACAAGAAACCATGTGCAGGTTAGTCATCTTTCAGAAGGGTAATTGTGCCGAGTTTGAGCCACCCTGCTCGGAAGTGCGGGTATGCTACATCGCATGGTAGCGAGTTTCTGCCGCTATTCAACGAGATTAGTCTATCAGTTCGTGATGTATTCCTCCGTATCTCTTCGCTAACAGCGAGTAAATATTCATGAGTGATGGGGTATGATAGGGCAGCACGAGACCAGTCAGTTAGCGTATGCAAGCGGAAGCCTACGTGAATGCAGGCTTTCATGGTAGAGTCTAACCGCGTGGCAACGCGTCGTATCTGCAACATAATTCAGCGCTGACACACGAAACGCAAAATCTTTGGCGCCGTTTTAGCGCTAGCACAAAAACCCGCACGATATCGACGATCATTACACGCTCGAAATATTTGCGCAAGATAAAACGAGAGGAAAATTACTTCGGGAGTTTTACAATGAAGAGGAAATGACCCCAATTTGTCTCATCCAGTGTAAAGTAAAAATGTCAATATCCAAATGAAGACGGTAATTGGCATAAGAAAAATAATAGGAAATAATATTGTAATAAAATAATGTACATTTTCATCTCGCCCTTTGTAAATAAGTTTAAAAAAACTTTTCTACTTTGACAGCGCTTTTTAAAATTCAGATATGTTGAAAATTATTGAGATTATTGAAAAAAGGATAAGAAGACGCAAGGTGGAGAATTCTTTCATGTGACGGTTTTCAGATATTTCTCAACAAAATTACTAGTCACCTAGCATGGGCAGCCCTGGTTAACCTTCAAATTCAATGTTTGGAGAAGTAAAAATATATTAAAAATTTAGTTATAAAATTAATTTGAACTAAACAGCTGGATAAAAATCAATACGAAGCTCATGCGTGTGATTACAAAGCTCAGTTGGCACCGTTGGTAAGATAGATACTCTTTTCACCCTTGGAACATGTAGTCAAACACATCTTACCTGAAAACAAGAAATTCGTCAGAAGGGGTCATTTCGTTTTCTTGTTTTTATATCATTAATGATAATAAAAATGCATGGAATATTTAGTTCATGGTAGCTCTAGGTAGTACAATGTGTTTGAAAACACTCATTGACATTCTCAGTTTTCAATCGGCGAAAGTTATGGATATATCTTGTCTAATTTCGTTTCCGTTAATTTTTGGCCGCGAAACTCTTCAATGACCCACACCTTTTCAAAATTGATACCACAAGTCAACCGGGGGAGAGAATTTATTTACATCACACTCTCTTCAGTAACACTTTTCGCCGAATGGGGAATTCATGATGAAAATGTGTCCTCGAGATTTTCGTGTTTCGATCCCTAGCAAGAGAGCCAAGTGTTCACGAACCCCTTAGACACCATTAGCTGTCGTAGAGGGGAGCTATACTCACCCTTTCTACGAAACCAATGCCAACGCCCTCTCGCTGGACTCTCCTTTCATCACCAGCAAACAATGGGCCTCAATGGACCAAAAGACGCTACTTTTCGAAAGCCTCTCGTTGAACGTGTACAGTGACGGCACTCCACTCTACGAAGTCGGTGTTTCCAAAATTGAATCGTTTATTTCAGAAACCCGTCAAACGGCAAAATCTAAAATCCACATAAGCGGCGGATTATTGTTTCATGAGGATAGACACATCGTTTAGTGCATATTTATATAAAACTCATTCATTTATCAACTGCTTTCATAAATTTAAAAAAGAAATTGAAATCAGAAAAATTGGGAGACTTTCTCAGTTTCAGAAATGAGGAATTTGGCGTGCCAGGCCACTTATTGTGTGACTTTCTAGCCTAGTGCACTGTTGCGTGCAATGTTTAGAGATTTCACTTGTCAATCACGTAGCTGATGCCATGTGCGTATGTTTCAACTGCGCATCGGACTCCCAGAGTGGTTTACATGCTGCAGGAACTGTAGGCACTGTTCTATGGCGCTTCGGACCCACTGTGCGGCTCGGCGTGGGGCAGGGCGAGCATGCGGGAAGCGTACGCGTGGTGCAGCGGGGGCGGCGGCGGCGGCGGCGGCGGCGGCGGCGGCGGCGGCGGCGGCGGCGGCAGCGGCGGCGGCGGCAGCGGCGGCGGCAGCGGCCGCGGCGGTGGTGGTGGCGGCGGTGGCGGCGGTGGCGGCGGTGGCGGCGGTGGCGGCGGTGGCGGCGGGGGCAGCGGCGGGGGCGGCGGGGGCAGTGGCGGGGGCGGCGGCCGGACATCTGACACCGGCCGCGCCCTCGCCCTCGCCGCCGGGCACTGTCAGCCAGAAATTTAATTGGAGCTCCGCTATCGCGCGCCGGAAATCTTAGCGCTGGCCTCCTGCGCCGGGGGTGCGTAGCGCCCTTGTTTACGGCGCCACCGCGGGGGGGGAGCGCTCAGGCCGAGGGGCGGCGGGGGGCGAAATTGGTGGGTTTGCGGGCGGCGGGGATGTTGTCGCAACGGGGATGTTGTGGAAGGACAAAGGGTTTGGGGGCGGGTGGAAATACACGCAGCAGTCTGTGCTAATGAAGGAATGGAAAATTAACGTAATGTCAAGAAACAACTTAATAAGCCGTGCAGGGCAAGAGTCTGCGATTGATGTGAAAGAGAAGTAACGTATTAGTGAACTGTCGCTTTCACAGTTAACGGTTTTGTAGGGAGCCACTTATATAACAATAAAGCCAAACTGTTTTATTCTATAAACTGACCGTCTTGTGAACTTTGGTAACATTTTTATGAATAAAATTCGACTATTTCCTAACCAGTTTTCTTAACTTTTCTAAAACAATGACTATTTGTAAGCGTCGTAGAATATAATATAATTGCCCGCACATAAATAATTTACATTACTTCTCCAAAAGAACACATTTAATTAAAATTCACACAATTAGTGAATACATTGTATGTAATATAGCATTTCTTGGTTGCATTTCCTGGTATAAAATATATGATATAAAGAAATTTCCTACATTTGCAGATGCGTTTTATCATCTACAGAAAATAAAAAAAAACGCATATTGTGTCAAGCTCTTTTTAATTGATGAACGCTCACAAATAAATAGATCGTATGAAAAGTTGAACCCTTTAAGAGAAGTCTTTATGTCAACGAAATACTCAAAATATGGACCCATAATTGCACGAATACGCACCAAGAGGAAAAATCGGCCAAATATGCACAAAAGTATATAACTACATACCATCCAATCCTAACCACATATCAATAATTTTCAGTTGGCTATTATCTGAAGCAACGGACAAAAATACGCAAAATCATAGAAATCCTCTCCAAGTGATTCCTCTCAGTCTCTCAAACACCCAACGTGGAGTTGCCCGCAGCGGAGAGCCGTCGGGCCCCACCCGCAGCGCGCGAGCCGCCGAGAAGCGGCCGTCGACAGCGAAGGGTCGTCGCAGGAATGGCGAGGGCAGCGCGTGCCCGGGGAGAGGCCGTCCTGCCAGGCGCCGCCGCCGTCACCGGATCTCGCGGCGTCCGACAAACGCGCGGCGCGTGGCGGAACGCCTCTCTCGCCCCGGCGCGCGGCGGCGGAGGCAGGCGGCGGAGGCGGAGCGGGCGGAGAAGGCGGTGGGGCGGAGAGGAATTCGGTGGCCGATGGTGGTGGAGATGAGGATGGTGGTGCCAGACATGCTGCTGACCTTGCTGGCGTTAGCAATGGCAATAGCGGTGGCGGAGGTGGTGGAGGGGATGACTGTGGTGGAAGAGGTAGCAGAAATGGTAGTGATGGTGGAAATGGTAGCAGTAATGGAAGTGGTGGTGGAGATGATTGTGATGGATGTCGTAGCAGTAATGGTGGTGGTGGAGATGATTGTGGTGGATGTCGTAGCAGTAATGGTGGTGGTGGAGATGATTGTGGTGGATGTCGTAGCAGTAATGGTGGTCGTGGTGATGATGATAGGGGTAGAAGAGGTAGCAGTAATGGAAGTGGTATTGGTGGTGTTGGTGATGGCGGTGGTGGAGGAAGAAATGAAGGGAGGTGGTGGCAGAGCCGGGCAACTGCGGCAAAAGAGGCCGCCGGTGACTACGAATAGAGACGGCAGTGGTAGAGCGGAAAGAGACTAAGGATGGCAGCGTTAGAGATGAAGGATGGTGGCATGGGCGTGTCGCTGGTACGCGATAGGAGAGGGGACGGATTCAGAGCCGCGGTAGAGGGAGCGGCCAAAGCGAAGCATGGGGCGGAGAGGCGTGAGTTAGGAGGGGCGGAAACAGGATGGCTGGAGAGCTGCGGCGGTGAGGTGGTGGGGTCGGCAGCAAAGATGGGGGCGGGGAAGGGGGCGGGGAAGGGGCGGGAAAGGGGGCGGGGAAGGGGTGGGGAAGGGGGCGAGGAAAGGGGCGGGGAAGGGGGCGGGGAAGGGGGCGGGGAAGGGGGCGGGGAAGGGGCAGGGAAGGGGCGGGGAAGGGGGCGGGGAAGGGGGCGGGGAAGGGGGCGGGGATGGGGCGGGGAAGGGGCGGGGAAGGGGCGGGGATGGGGACGGGGAAGGGGGCGGGGAAGGGGGAGGGGAAAGGGGCGGGGAAGGGGCGGGGAAGAGGGTGGCGACGAGAGCAGAGGCGGCGACGGGAATGGCGACGGTGGCGGCAACGGGAGTGGTAACGATGGGCGGCGACGGTGACAACGACGGTGGCAGCGACGGGCAGCAGCGACGGGGAGCAGCGACGGGCAGCAGCGACGGGGAGCAGCGACGGGGAGCAGCGACGGGGAGCAGCGACGGGCGCGACAGAGGAGGCGGCAGCGGCGTCGGGGGTCGGTCGCGGCGGCGGCGACAGAGGCGTCGCCCGCGCGGAATGATCAATGCGATCGGGGCGCCGCTAAGTGAGCTCTCCGAGGAACAAAGGCAGGCGAATGCCGCGGAATGCAGCGCCGCTGGCCGCCTGCCACCTCCACGCGCCTTCCGCCGCGCCGCCCCTGCACTCGCTACACACGACGGGCGGCCGCACACTACGCACGTGTCTAAAAAATTATGCTTACGTGTATGTTATTTCTTACTATCGACCATCTGTATTACTAACTTCCGCAATTTCCCGTTTTTAGCTACGTGCAGTAAAACTGTAAACTACGACAGAGATGAAAAAAAAAAGAAGAATTTATAATGATTACTCTCACCTCGTTTGTAATAAATATAAATAAATACTATCGTATTTTAATATTTATTCTTGTGGTAACATCCGCGAAATATCAGTTGTACTCCCAATTAGGGTACTGCGATGTTATCTCCATACGAAGGGGTCTTTCTGTTGCAGAGAAATGTTTCTGAAGTGAATTTAATTGTAACTTGGCACGTTTAATGCGTTGTTTTATTGTAATATCATGCAAATGGGCAGTTGAATAGTGAAGTTTGAACTCTGGTATAATATATTCTCATAATCCAGGTTTCAAATCTAGACCAATATGCAAAATTATTAATAATTGCAATAATTTGGATTTCAAATATCATGCGTGATATAGGGATATCCCGTACGTTGAGAAATTGCACTTGGATAAACGTGTTCGTCATTACATAGAATCATTAGGAGAAACTAGACACAAATTCCGTTGAAATATTTTCGTTTTGTTTTGAAAGAACAGGAGAGAGAATTCACATCTTATTAATTCCATGTACCCCAGTTTCGAACTTCTGTAATTACAAATTTCTCTCCCCGTTTTTGCTAAAAGTCCGAAGTGCTTCGTACATTAGATGATGAATATTCTTGGCCTTATTAACTCTACGGACAAGGTGAGGACTACAATGCAAGTTATTGCAATCTGCAGAGGAAAAGAGAAAGTAGTAATTCAATTTAAGAGACCCAAGTGAAATAAGTTTTATTTATCTTTAGGGTATCCACTTTCTATTAGAAATATAAATATAAGTTGCAGTAATTTGAAAAATAATATCTTCACTCTTTTAAAAGTAAAATTAATAACAGAAAATATAATATTTAATTTCATATGTAATTATGAAAATAATAACCTGGCTTCGTTTGGTGATTTCATATCAAAGACCGCTATGCGTTGAATGCAAATCAAATTGCATCAAAAATAAAATCCATTCCACTTCCCTAGAAAGCTCTATTAAACGAATACATTAGAAATGCAATTGACCGTTTGTAAGATGTGGGAGCTATTGTTAAATTATACAGTGATTAGGTATTGACATCTCTCCGTCAAGCGCATAACTTGACATCCACAATACAACACATTCCAAAGACAGACACATTTCCGTAACTGCTTTCAAACGCCAAACACGTCGATAAGAGACTATGTTTCGGAACACGATCAAATTGTCTCCGGGCTGACAGTAATGACTATTGGCTGATATCAGAGTAATTACTTCGAATTTCAAGAGTGTAATTTCAGTAGAGTTCATTATCCACTTAAATGACAGTATATCTTGTTTGGTGTGATTTTAATTGCCTAATAACGTACATGTTATTACCTATTGTTCTTAACTAACAACAACTCAAATGTTACTACGGAAGGATGAAGCAGTCATTTCAGGTCCTCTCCTTTCTCTACCTCTTATTTGATTTCAAGCCAGACTTCCATTCTAAAAGCCATCCTCACTCATCGAGACATACATTACAGTGGACCTAATCGCCATAGGCTCTTAATGTTCTATTGACACAAACGAAGCGACAGTCGATGTTCCATGTTATTGCGCCGTCGTGACAGCCGTTCATTAGCTATACTCATACTACTCAACTTCTCCACCAAATCCCCTCCCGTTTCTAGACACGCCGATGCAGCGGTAACGCAGGTTCCATTAGTTCTATCCGGGACGGCCCGAGCGTGGCGTGGCGTGGGTTCGTAAGCCCTCGCGTAAGCCAGCTTAGGCAAACACGCGCGCATGCGCACGGCGTCACGCCGGTGGTCGTCCGCCTCGCTCCCCCTCCCCCTCCCCCACCCCTTCCACTCCCCCCCCTCCCCCGCTCTTCCGACTCCGATTATCCGCTCCGACATGCCATCCTTGATATGCGGCACTCCCAATCAGAGAGACCTGACAATCTACCACGGTTGTACGATCTGCTAAGGAGGGGTGCCACGCTTCGAATCAGTTCAGAGGAGAATTTCAAAGCCTGTGTTAAGGCTTCGAACAGTTTGATATGAATTTGAGAGAGCATTTGAAGAGATTGAGAGGACGCGAAGGACTTGTAAGATAAAACGTTATATTCGCAGCAAGATTAACATCTGTTATGGAGTATGAAAAATTCGGCTTCTAAAATGCAATGAAAATTGTCAGCACTTACAAACGTTAAAATATTGCCACAAGCAACCACAAACGTTAAGAATAAGATTCGACATCACGTGTCTGATTTACATTTACAATTTATGTTTATAAATTCGTGCGGATAGCTATCCTCTTGATCGACGCAGAGCGCTGTCGTGCGGTAATCTTGGATAGCAAGGAGAATGCACCAGAAGCTTTCTGGGAGGGGAAAACGGCGAGAGAACGTGCGTTTCAGCCGTGTAGCTGAGCAGCGAAAGGTACCAACCTAAGAGAATTAATTAATGTGAGTTCGGATATAACCAAGGTAAACACTACGGTAAACACGAACATGTAGAGGATTTTCAACTCCACAGTGTTTACCGTTAAATCAGACAAGCACTACGCTCCGAGCATTTACACATTTTCAATAACATCACCTCGCAGTGTGCACACTCCACTAGAGACCTGCGCTTCGACCAACACCAACTAGAACGCACGGACTCCTGCCACAGCACCACTTTTCTATTTGGCTTCCCGCAGAAGAGCATTTAATGTTTCATCAAAGGGCGAGAACGTGGTGCCGCATCGCACGGAGCTGCATGAAAGGATATTGCTGTCGACGCCATCTCCAACCGAATCTCAAACCAAACATTTGAGCGTCCAGATGGCACGTGTACCGCGCGAGGAGGGGTGAGGAAGTGGGTGGGTGGGGGAGAAAGGTGGCAGAGAGGAGTAGAAGTGGGTGAAGGACGTAGGTGATAGAAGGAGTAGGTTATAGATAAGAGACGAGAGGAGGGAAAACTGACGAGGGGAGGCACAAGCGACGAGGGGAGGCAGAAGCGACGAGGGGAGGGAAATAACATGAGGGAAGGGAAAGAAGATTAGGGGAGGGAAAGAACATGAGGAAGAAAGAAGATGAGGGGAAAGAACATGAAGAAGAAAGAAGATGAGGGGAGGGAAAAATATGAGGGGAGGGAAAAAGATGAGGGGAGGGAAAAAGATGAGGGGAGGGAAAAAGATGAGGGGAGGGAAAAAGATGAGGGGAGGGAAAAAGATGAGGGGAGGGAAAAAGATGAGGGGAGGGAAAAAGATGAGGGGAGGGAAAAAGATGAGGGGAGGGAAAAGATGAGGGGAGGGAAAAAGATGAGGGGAGGGAAAAAGATGAGGGGAGGGAAAAAGATGAGGGGAGGGAAAAAGATGAGGGGATGGAAAAAGATGAGGGGATGGAAAAAGATGAGGGGAGGGAAAAAGATGCGGGAAGGAAAAAGATGAGGGGATGAGGGGAAGGAAAAAGGATGAGGGGAGGGAAAAAGATGAGGGGAGGGGGAAATGAGGGGAAGGGAGAAGATGAGGGAGGGGAAAATATGAGGTGAGGAAAAGATGGGGGGATGGAAAAGATGAGGGGATGGAAAAGATGAGGGGATGGAAAAGATGAGGGGAGGGAAAAGATGAGTGGAGGGAAAGAAGATGAGTGGAGGGAAAGAAGATGAGTGGAGGGAAAGAAGATAAGGGGAGGGAAATAAGATGAGGGGAGGGAAATAAGATGAGGGGAGGGAAAGAGGGAAGGGGAGGGAAAGAAGAAGAGAAGGGCAGAAAAGGAGGTCATGATAGGGGGCGGGGAAGGGAGGAATAGGCGAAAGAAAAGGAGTCGGCGGGTGAGAAGAAGTGAAGGTAAGGAGAGGAGTGCAGGAGAAAAGAAGGGGGACAGTAGAACCACGCGCGACCTCTGGCCTAAGTGCTCACCAGCGCACGGCCAGGAGGGAACTGTGTCACGCAGCGCACGCGGGAGGGCGAAGGCCCGAGCCCAAGGAGCACGAGGGGCACACACGGGCACACGCACGGCCGGGCCCCTGGGCCGACGGCTGGGCAAACATGTCAGCTGGACTTACGGTACCACGCCAATCAGTGAATCCTTTCAGCCTTTGTTAACTGGCGGTGTATTTAGTGAGTGCGAAAAAATCTTTTAACACCTTTGTTAGCATAATGGATTCATTTGAAGGGGACGAGAAGTCGAAAATCCGATTATTTCAGACGGAAATTCAGGTGTATTGCAAAACGAATCTTTAACATAACTATAATTGTAATAACTAACTATTATATAAATAATATAATTTATAATGAAAAATATATATAATATTTTTACAGACATTCATTGCTACAATTTATTACAGGCACACAACCTTTAAGATTGAAGCAGGTGGTAATACGTCAACTTTGGTACAAATGTAGCTTAAGAGTTATTTCACGAAAAGCGCGTGATTTTGACCATTTATCATTATCATCCACTCTATTACTGATCCCTCAGTTCATACAATCATTGTATAATATTGCGATACCATTCTATTTCTTCTCAGGAGGATTATGATGAGGGCGCCGAGAAAAAAAATAGGTAGAGAAGTCACGATAGGTGTGTGTTTTGCAGATCTTCGAGATTAGATATATTGTTGTTTTAATGTTTCTTAAATGATACAAATAATTTGATTTATTTTGGTAAATTATTAACTAAGAAATCCATTAACATTAATTATACGAATGTTGCTTTTTCATTGACAATTAATATACGATAGCAATGACAATGGAGGGGTATTTCTAGACGTATGAGTATTGTTCGTCGGAAACAGGGCTGCCACTACGATCAGCCAATTAATGTGCCGTGATTATTGAAAAATACGTTGAAATTAATTTGCGTTGGTGACAGATCATGAAAATTTCTAATAAATGAAAACAAGAACTTTGTTTATATAGTTTTTACAAACGCAGCTTATCTCCTATTTTTACTCGACCATAGAACAAAAGAAACATGATGTCCGAGCTGCAAATAGCAGAGTATTAGTTTTGTAAGTTCCAAGTTATCAAATGTCAATAGGCTTATTAAATAAGTACTAAAGAGTAATGAATTTGACAGCACAAGTATTTTTTACTACACATAAGGTGGTTTCGAAAGACATGTATTCATTCATAGCACATGAAATCTCATTAATAGAACAGAATTCATGTAGGTTGGTATTCCCCATCCTATCCTGAGTAGTGAAAGTTAGATACATCACAACATAATATCTTCTAAAAATGATTACACGTGTTCAATACTCACTTGTTAGCCACCTCTGCAGAAATTGATAAACAACGCAATAGGTTCAATTACAAAAAAAATCTTATCAAATTCACTGCCACGTAACGAAGTCTTCACAAACATTTCAGGTAAATCAAATTGTATTAGACAAAGAAATGTAGGCAAATCATATTATTATTAGTATTACAATTCCAATGCCAATAAAAGTAACGCATTTCTCTCCACCCAGAGCGTGAGCATAGAAATTCTTCGCCTCAACCTCTTGTCGCGATTGGCCGTCCGCTTGCGCAGGCAGGCCTCAGGCGCGCACGAGGACGGCCCAGGCGACACGCAGTGGCCCCTGGGGAGGACACGTGGGCGCGGGGGAGGCCGGGCGAGCGCTGTCCCCTCAGGAGCTGCCAGCGTCCTCACCGCATGCAGGGGCGACGCCACGGGTCCACCTGACCTACCGCCCACCGACGACACACTCTTCCTTCTCCACACCTGCCTTCGTTGTTTTTTTGTTGGTTGGTTGGTTGGTTTAATTGATTGATTGACTGGTGATTATGGACACGTCAATTACTAAGATCATTCAAGTTCCGTAAGTTTAGTGCACACTTTTATCGGGAGAGGTGATCTTATTCTGCTGGCTGAGGAACTGTTCGTGGCCACCAAACTACGTCGTCTCTCCCGAATCAGGTATTGTCACCAGCGTGGCACCGCCCCAGCCGGGACAAGCTCTAAGCTCCCGAATTATGTGCTAGTGAGGTGCATGCGACGAAGCAAAGATGTCAGGCGTCCGTGGCCCGTTCGTTAGTGTACTGCTCCGGCCTTCGCCGGGAGTTGATCGGAGAAACCACGCAAAACAACCAATTGGACCGGCCGCTAGAAATCTTCTCCAGACTGCGACTGAATTCGATCTATCTGACAAGCCACTATAGAAAATTCTGCCACTATCAAGACTCAAACCTTCGAACTTCCAGGTCAGTTCATGCCCTGAGCTACCTTTTCCGGTACGAGTTTTCAATCTTTCACAGAGAGTTTCGAAGGAAACAAAATTGACAGTAGTCTCCATGAACCAGTGGCTCGACATGTGCCACTCCCACCATTTCCAATCAATCATCAAATCAATACGCAGCATCCACCGTCTCATCACTCTCCCCAACACGGCCAGAGGCGCAGCATTCGCCTGCATCCTCGGATTTTCACTTCTCCTTCCACCACCCGCATCTTCCCTTCACTACCTCCCTCTTCGACCTATCCGCTTCCACCCCCGCCTCCACCTCCACCGCCCGCAGCGTCGCCTCCGCTGTGTGGACAGCCCCGGCGCGGCCCTTGCGTCAATATTGAATCATCACTCGAGAGCGGCCGAGAGAGCCTATTAACTCTGCGCCGCGGCGCACCGGTAATGCATCCGCGACGCTACGCGACGCCAGCGGCGGGACGCGACGCGACGACCCTGCGAAACGCCGTAAAAGACTCGGCGCAGCGCGCGACCGCTCGCTGGAAAAGCTCTTTTCAATGTACCCGAAAGCGCACACTAATTCCCGTGCGGGCAAACTGCGGGCGACTTGCGGCCACGCGAGTCACCATAAATGAAAGCGAGTCACCGTAAATGAAACTAAATCAAAACACATAACATTTTCACTAAGAAAAGAAAACTGCCCAAAAGTAAAACTAAATAACTCAGAACTCCACGAAGCTGATACAGTAAAATACCTTAGCCTGCATTTGGATAGACGCCTGACGTGGAAAACCCACATCAAAACTAAGAGAAAAGAAGCGCAGCTTAACGTCCTCAAATTGTCATGGCTAATAAACGGACAATCAAAGCTGTCCTTGCATAACAAAATACAGATTTATAAAACTATAATCAAACCAACATGGACCTATGGTATTGAATTGTGGGGCTCTTCCAGTAAATCGAATCTAGAAATTCTAAAAAGATTCGAAGCTAAAACACTAAGAAAACTATGCAACGCACCATGGTACGTGACAAACAAGACGATATACAGAGACCTCGACATCATCCCGCTGGAGGAAGTAATCGCCACGAGGAGCCTAGCATACCAGAGAAGATTGTACAACCACCCAAATCACCTCTCAACAAGCCTCCTAGATAACAGTGAGCATGTGTATAGACTGAGGAGAGAGAGTATTTTAGATTTGCCATTCCGATTTTGTAAACGAAATTTTTCAATGTCATAAAAAGTTCACGTCGGAAATGTATCTGTTGACACCATTTGCTTATTGTTCCGATAGGAACAGATTGTAAATTATGCAGAAAATAAATAAATAAAAAAAAGACTTGCGGCCACGCGTGCGCCGCATGGTGTAACGTTAAGCGTTTCGGACTGTTGTACCCAAGTTGGCGGGTTCAAACCCTATCGAAGCCGTGAATTTTTCAGGGCGAAAAAATCCTTCGTACGCCTTCCTTCGGAGGGGAAGTAAAGCCGGCTGTCCCATGTTAATATATTTACTTGCATGTAAAAGATCCTCAAGCCTAAATGACGCCTCTGAGCTAAATTCAAATCGCCTGTTTCTCGCCCAAGAAATACCTCCTTTCTCTGCTAGTTGGTGAAAGGAGCGTAGCGAAATTTACGTGGTCAGACGGAAGAGCAGGCCTAATGGCCTGAGTCTCGCCACGTAAAATAAGGCATTAATTCAATTCAATTCAATTCAATTCAATTCACGCTGGGCGCCCGTTCGGAAGCCGGTTGAGCGGAACCCGAGTGAACGTCCAAACGGTGATGCGCGCGGCGGGTGAAAAGTCACGCTGCGGTGGACATGTGCGGTCGTGGGGCAATTGGTAAGATGCGCACAGCGAGAGCGATAACTCCTGAGGGATGTAGCGAAAATGAAGGAAAGAGTAGCGTGGTTATTACGATGAAGCAACTCGGCTCAAGAGGTCGTTCAAAAAATATACACGAGCTATTCCGATGAAATGGATCCCCCCTTAGTTACGAAAAGGAGTGGAAGAGTCGAATTATCGAAAACCGTATGTACACTACAAAAATCATTTGAAGAAATTTTGGGGGGAATTAATATGAAAAGTGAATCATAAAGTCGAATTATCGAGGGGAAAAAAGAAAAAAAAACACCAACGACCTAAAGACTTTTAACCCGTTCATTATGAAAAATGAATTGACAATGAATTTTATATTAAGTGAATAATATCCATTTAAATAATTTGCATAGCTAGTAGATTATTTTCTTTCTTTCAGGTACCGTTCAATTATTTATTATACCATTGATATTACACGTTTGTAATACTATGGATTTGCAAAGAGTGGCAGGAGGAGTTCGATGAGGACGTAAACCTGCGATCGTGAGGCAGTACCCATTGGAAGGTACAAAATAGGTTTTTGAGAAATATTTTACTAGCCCCCTTGGTTTATTAGAAATAATCAAATTTAAGAGAACTAAGCATCGTTCCTTTAAAAACTTGGATTAATATTTTTTTTTCTAAATTCTTCTCGAATCTCTGTGCTTATCCTGCTCACATTTTGAATCTTGGCAAATCAGCTAACCCTTGTCCACATATTCGTACAGATTTTTCTTATGACTTATTACAACGTATATAATTAGCTCTTCCTTTCTTCCTAAAAAATAACTTTACTATTTACAAATTGTAAAAATTCTTATTACCTTAAATTGTACTGCTAACATAAAATGATTCAATTTACAATTATTAAATCTTATTATATGTTATGGTAATGAGTTCTGATGTCACTTCTGCACGTTTTCCCTCGTAAGCTCGAATCGATATTGTACTTACTCCAACCCTTTGAGACATAATGTATTTTCAAACAAGGTTAAACAAATAATTTTAAAAAAAACGCTGAAAGGAATACTCATGTAGTAACAAATGAAATAATTATAGGCAAAGCATTCAATTTGCCCTTCATTATAATCTACAACATACACGAACGAATACGGAAAAGTAGGATGAGCAAAGTGCACGAAGAAAACGAGCGCCACCCGGGGTGCGTTCAGGAAGCGGAATCCTCCCCCCCTCGCGCCGCGCCGCACGAAGGCGAGCACGAAGGCGAGCACGAAGGCGAGCAGGGCGCTTGGGGCGCTCCGCAAACCGCGCGCTCTCCGCGCTCGGTCAATACGCACAGTGGCCCGACACACGCGTTACCTGTCCGAGCCTCCTTTCTCCTCAGTCTGTAGACACTTGGGACGAGTGGGCAGGAACACGCCGCGGGGCCCGGCCTCCGCCTCCGCCTTCGCCTTCTCCTACCCCTCAACTCCCGCCACCGCCCGACCCGACCCGCCCCGCCCCGCCCAGCACGCCCAGC
The DNA here is from genome assembly GCA_038098605.1 of Gryllus longicercus. Classification (NCBI taxonomy): domain Eukaryota; kingdom Metazoa; phylum Arthropoda; class Insecta; order Orthoptera; family Gryllidae; genus Gryllus; species Gryllus longicercus. Next base: position 316,983 of record JAZDUA010000885.1, read on the forward strand.
CCAGCCCCGCCTCCACCCCGCCTCGCCCCGTCACGCCCCGCCCCGCCACGCCACGCCACGCCTCGCCCCGCCACGCCTCGCCCCGCCACGCCTCGCCCCGCCACGCCTCGCCCCGCCACGCCTCGCCCCGCCACGCCTCGCCCCGCCACGCCTCTCCCCGCCACGCCTCGCCCCGCCACGCCTCGCCCCGCCACGCCTCGCCCCGCCACGCCTCGCCCCGCCACGCCTCGCCCCGCCACGCCTCGCCCCGCCACGCCTCGCCCCGCCACGCCTCGCCCCGCCACGCCTCGCCCCGCCACGCCTCGCCCCGCCACGCCTCGCCCCGCCACGCCTCGCCCCGCCACGCCTCGCCCCGCCCCGTCTCATCCCGCCCCGCCCCGCCACGCCACGCCCCGCCCCGCCACGCCTCGCCCCGCCACGCCTCACCCCGCCACGCCACGCCACGCCACGCCCCGCCACGCCCCGCCACGCGGGCTAGGTCCTCCTGGGCCCGCGGCGGCCGTGAACAGTCGCGTCTGTGCGCGGCAGGTGCACGGCGATGAGAGAAGACGGGGAACGAGGACTGCAGCGAAGGCGGCAGTGGTGGCGACGTGATGTGGCGGAGGCGATGTTGGAGGTGGCATGTCGGTAGCGGCGGTCATGGAGATGGTGGTGATTGATTTACTAAATGTTAATGATTCCAAGTGCGTCAACCGCTACGGTCATTAATCCCGTAAATGTAGTTCATGGTTTGTCCTAGTGAGGTGGCGGTGATCTTCCCCCGCTGGATGGCGAGATCCGGCACCGATCTACCGCCGACTAGCGGTGTTCTTCCCAACCAGGTATCTCCTACCAGCGGGGCACCCAGCTCCGGCCGAGACAAGCTCTAAGTGCCCGATCGGTCTGCCGGCATCTGTTGTAATGTAGAACATGTTAGTGAATAAAGGATGAGGATAGGACAAGGAAGAGGAAGGAATGATCGCGCGCCGTTTCTGGCCCGTTTTTTACGGTTCTGCTCCGGCCTTCGCGTGGTATTGATCGGAGAAACCACGAAAAACTACCGATCGGAGCACCCGTCCCCTAGAATCCTCCTCTAGGCAGAGACTGAATCCGATCTAGCTGATAAGCTAGATGCCATCGTCAGAACTCGAACCTAGAACCTTCCTTTCAGAGGCACTGTAGCGACATCAGTTAATGTACTGACCCACATCTCCCGGTGCGACGTTGGTGATGGTGATTGTGATGGTGGCGATGGCGAAGCTGGTGGCGTAGGTGGATTTGATTGTGGCCGTGATGACGGTGGCGGGGTAATGTCGGCGGTAATAGAGGCGGATGCGGTGATGGCGGCGACGGTGGTGGAAGGTCAAACCGAAGTTCCCGAACTGCATCCGCGCGCTTGTCAACTTGGCTGCCTGCTCGCGGCTGCCGCTCGGCGCGTCTGGCCCGCGGCGCAGCCTTCAGAGCGAAGGGAGCCCAAGCGAGCGATAGTACTGCTGGAATTCATTATTGGATCCGTCGGCTTTCCTCAAAAGCGCAATCCGGTCACGATTAGGAAAGTTAAATACCGAAGCAACAGTCAAATATGTATTATTAGTTCCACAGCAAGGCTGCAAAATGATGTATATATTTTTAACTGCAATGCAAAAATTATTTTTTATTTTTTACTGATGCGTTATAGCTTGTTATTTCCTTCGATACGGAATTCGATAAACCCTGCATAACTTATCTAGATGGAGAGAGCAGTGGTAACGAGGGAAATATGAAAACAATTGAATGATGATAAACGTTCCCTTACGGTGTGAATTATGAAAGGGAATTATGGGAGGGAAATATGAAAATACAAACCAAGTCATCATTCAGTTAATTAGTAAATACCTCGGGCCAATGGCCCTCGGGCGTTTTGTTACCGCTCGATCATTAGAATCCTTATAACGCCCTTGGTGCATAAATAACTACCACTAGGATGCAAAATTCTGCTAGCGAGGTTTTCTCCAACAAGGTACCTCCCAGCAGCGCTCCACCCGGGACAAACCCTAAGCGTCCGTCCGGTTTCTCGGCGTGTGTCGATTGTCAACCAGCTTGACGTTCATGCGTTACACGGTGTAAAGTTGCCGCGAAACATTCGAAACAAACTTTACATAAATGTAAAGATACATACTTTTCTACATTCAAATGCGAATTTGCAACATCAGCAACAACACGTGCAATTTTGCTAATATTTGTATAAAAATAGCATAACCTTTCAACAAAGATATTCAATGTAAACAATCGCATATAAGAAATTTTCGAAAAATGAACATCTAAACATTCATTCCGATTTTAACGATTTTTTACACCAATTTCATTCATTTTGTCATATCCAATTTCGGAACTTGCAGATTATTAATTTCATCATTCATATTAATCCTATAATACCTAACTGATACATAATTTGTTAGTGTGATTCGGACTAATATGTCTCATACTGCACCAGAGAGACACATTTCATTGAGAATTTCACAACTTTTCCCTCCTCAATTGCATCCATTAATCCAGACATAATACAAATCTGTAGCGATTACTTTCATCGGAACTGGTGCGACCCTTCCTATGAATTAGCATTCATTTATTAAACTCATCAAGTATATAGGATAGTAATAATTATTTCTTTTTTCTCTTCAGGATTTCAAACATTTAGGAATCGACGCTAGCATATATTCGTTAGAATAGTGGAGCATAAAAATATCTAAATTGGGAAACCTTGATAAAAAAAACATTTCTGAGACTTTATTTAAATAAAGCTTATTTAAATTGTGTTTTTGTATACTGAATGCACATCAATGCAAGTTAGATGACACATGTATTAAGTGAGAAAAAGAAAGAACAGTCTTACGTTCTTATTTTTAAACTGTATCAATTTCATGCTGCATCATCTTAAATTCAAAAATCACCCCTTCCATTAACACGGCGGAATCCGAATCTCCTACACTTCGACGAGTGTAACCTATCAATTCACCCACAGCACTTCGTTCCAGTATTTTTCAAGATGAGAAAATAAGCGTATCTTTAGATCTCTACGGATGTTTTAAGTCTTTCATCAACTCGGCGCCAACCAACGTCTAATATTTATTTCGTAAAGCATTCACCCAGGCTTAATAGGCGTTCAGAGAGGTAGGTGTCGACAGGGAAATACTCGTACTTAAAAGATAAAAAAAACAAGAAAAAGGGACGTAGAGAGAAAGGTTGAAAGAATGCGTATTTTCGAGCCCTCCTCCGAAATGCTTTCATCACGTACGCCGAGAAAGCAGCGTATCAAGGTTGTCGGACACCCATTTGTCAGTCAAAGCTGTAATAGAGCGTAAATAACCCCCGGTAGAAGACGAGTCGCTGGGGCGGGTTATTTCCGTTGCGTGACGAAAGCGTTCGCTGCGACCCAGCGCGCCCTCTGTCGTTTCTCTTCCGGTTCAAGCCCAACTAGACACTTCGCGACGCGTTAGCGCTTGTCGTTGCGAGTCCACAGCCGGAGCTTCGCCGACCTAGACGTCGGCCTACACCTGCAGATTCTGATCAGTCGCGTGGAAGCCTTCGATGAGATTCCAGTACATGTTGGAACGTATCCTTAAGCAACCGGGAAAGGCGCAAGGGAAGAACGAAGGGAAAAGGCCACAGAGAAAGGCCAAGGGGAAAGACCAAGAGGAGAGGCCAAGTGCAATGGCCAAGGGCAAGACAAAGGGCAAGGCCAAGGGCAATGACAAAGGGCAGGGCAAAGGGCAAGGCCAAGTGCAATCACCAAGGGCAGGGCAAAGGGCAAGGCCAAGTGCAATGACCAAGGTCAGAGCAAAGGGAAGGGCAAGGGGCAAGGTAAAGGGCAGGGCAAAGGACAAGGCAAAGGGCAGGGCAAAGGGCAGGGCAAAGGGCAGGGCAAAGGGCAGGGCAAAGGGCAGGGCAAAGGACAAGGCAAAGGACAAGGCAAAGGACAAGGCAAAGGACAAGGCAAAGGGCAAGGCAAAGGACAAGGCAAAGGGCAAGGCAAAGGACAAGGCAAAGGACAAGGCAAAGGACCAAAGTAAAGAACAAGGTAAAGAACAAGGTAAAGGGCAAGACGAAGAGAATGACGAGAGGAAAGACTAGTGGTGAGATGAATATGAGGGAAATCTAGAACGAAGGTGAAGACCAGGACGATGGTGAAGACTAGGACGAAGGTGAGGATCATGACGAACGTGAAAAAAATGACAAAGGCATGATGGTGATGATTCGTACAAAGGTAAAAAGGAAGGACACGAACAAATACTAAAAGCAAGACGAAGATGGTCACGAACTAGAACACGCGAGGAGGACGAAGAAGCCTCATCGCTCACGCGGGTTATTTCCGACGCGTGACGGAAGCTTTCGTCGCGATCCAGCGCGCCCTTTGCTCCGCGTGTCGTTTCTCTTCCGGTTCGGGTCTAACTAGACGAACATCGCGCCCGCCCGGATGCGCGCATCTACGCGGCCGAGCGCCGCCGCTCGCGGCCGCGTTAAAAAAAGAATTCCCCGAAGTGTGTTGGCCGGGAGAGTTCGTCTTGGTCACGTATTTGCTCGTCATGTGGTCTTCGTTAGGCGACTGAAAGAGGCAACTTTTTTCCGAGTAAATATCGTTTAAAGGGCAGCGTCGACGTCTGGTGAAAGTTTGTGATTAGCTTTAGCGTGTCAGGTTCAATCTTCATCCCGTGATTTCAAAAATTCCGCCAGTATTGGGAGTACGTGTATTTATGATCAAGATGCAAAACAGGTCGCAAATAATAATAATAATAATAATAATAATAATAACAATAATAATAATAATAATAATAATAATAATAATGGTAAAGGAAATGCCAATTTAAAATTAGAGTGAGACGTCGTTGAGTGAATAAGATGTTGGCTTATATGTGTAATTCAGAACTTTCATTTACTAAGGTAAGTACTAATGATACTATTGATTATGTGATTTTAATCAAAACAGGATTTTTTTAAGTTAAATTGAACCGTTTATGTTTAATTTTAGGGTATTTCTACGAATTGTAAGATTAAGAGATTTTATAATAAGAACAATGACTGAAATTAATTTTCTGAAGAACATAATAATGATACCACAAATTACCATTGCGGTGTATTCATTAATTAGAAAATTATGCAAATTACGAATCTAAGAAAGACTCATGAATGGCGTTCAAATGTCCAAAACGTACGTAGCGGGTTTATGAATCCAAAACCAGTCCCACGAAACAATGACCGTGAGCTTATCTCACTTTCAGTTTCTCTTGAATGGATGGGTGGAGTGCGTCAATTTGTCAACGCACCTCGCAAAGCGCTCTGTCATGTCGGCTACCGGACGAGAGATGCCTCTTTGTTTCAACGCTCACGTCGTGCTCACCAAATGCACACTTTAAGTAGAAGACCTAGGAGTATCTAGGCATGATATTTGTCGTCTCTTCCACTTCTAACAGATGGATATTGGTACATATAGTTAATAATACTTAATAAATAAAATATAAGGATTTACAATCTTGATTCTAAAGTTATTTCATGATTATTATGCTCTTAATACCAGTACGGTATATACATAAATGCAACTTGTGAAGAATGTACAGATGGCGATTATGGGCTCTGTCTCCGATGAGACCTGAAAATATTCTTGTATTTAATATCAGTAAGTTTGTAGCATCTGTACGATGTGAGTTCTGATTCGACTGTTCTGATCGATAGTCCATAGATTCAATGATCACTTCCCGATGAAAATCGGGGCAAAACCTTATATTACAGGCGACGAACCACGTGTGATCATCCGTTTACAACCTTTGCATTAATCCTGATAAAGATGACGTGGGAGAGTTCATCCCTTATTTGCCAGGGTGCGAATTTAGAGGGGGCAGGAAATCGTCTTCCCTGGATAGTGGAATGTCTTCTGCTGAAAAAATATTAATTTCTCCTTGCCAGGGATACAATTACTTCAAATTAAGGACCGAATTTATTATAAATGACTAAAGATATTGTCCGGTGATCCGGACAACCGAAATGATCATAAGTTGATTAAAAAGTTTTGATACCGGACAATATCTTTAGTCATTTATCATAAAAAGGTATCTACATCACCAACAATCCAATTAACCGAATTTATTATTCACACACTGAGAAGTCTTGTATTCAAAGAACACACGCGACAGAAATTGGTCATGAAAACATTCTCTAGAGCATATAGGATTAATTCAAGTTGTGTTGCATAGGCGAAGGTGGTACTACCATTTTATTATCCATTCTCTGATCAACCCTTACTGACATTTTGAAAGGCCCCTCTGGAAAAAATTACCAATTCGCACAGTGCTACTCACCCCTTCATTACTTGCACGTGTTGAACCAGTACAGAAAACACCCAAATAGAATAAGGATGATAATAAAAAATCTTAAAAGAATAAAATCCATAATTTCTAATTATTTATTTCCAGCTTACAACGAGGACTGAAGAATCATATTTTATCGTCCTTGAACCCCCAAGACTACGAAAGTTTACAAATAAATTTAGAAATGTATGTTTAAAAGTAAATGTACGTCGCAATTCTCTTGGATAGAAAATAGCGAGCAAATATAGATGAATTACAATTTTGAAAAAATATGTTTGTCTTTACATGAGAATAATCTCAGTCAATCTACGATCTAGATAACCAAGACTATTATTATACCCAAATAAAGCATGTGCTCTCGAGCAAGCAAACAGATCCACGGGTAAAAATGACAAAGGCACAAGGAGAAGAAATAAACAGTTCATTGGAAGGCTGTCTGGAGAATGTTTCGTTCCGTGACTTCTGTCTGGTGCACAGGAGGAAATGAAAGTTCCTTGAAACAACAAGAAGTTCAATAAACAAAGATCTCACAATTTGCACCCTCCCAGCAATTTAAAGTTTAAATTTAGGAAGTTTCTTCTTGATGAAGGATCAAATTAGACAGAGAAAATTAACATGAGGAAGAAATACCATTATGAGAAATAAAACTACACTTTCTGAAACGAACCTTATTGCACAACTTGCAGGGATATTCAATTACTCAAACTTCAAACTAGTTTCGCAATGTTGACATAAAACTGAGCGAAAATTTCACTTAATTATTTGTAATACATTTTCGCACTCAGTAAATGGAACAAAAAATGTAAACAAACGACCAGGTAGACCACGTTTATCAGTCAAGGGGACGTGGGTAAGAAAAAAGAAATGGATTCAAGAGATGAAGAGTAGATAGATCTTTCGTTGGGTTTGTAACTAAGAGTCAAGTAATTTAGAAGAACATGCAGAAAGTATTTTCATTTATATTTTTACTAACGCATCCTCTTATGACTTACTGAAGTACTGAAGGAAAGTTAAAAATTGTGAGGGCGAAGGAAATTAGGAAAACGGGAAGCGAAGAACAATGTCGTAGAATTTGAGAATGAGAATACGGAAGTGGACAATAAAGATAAGGATAACAGTACGAAATATGACAAGAAGGAAAAATAATTGTGTACTGGTTCATAAGGATTGGGATAAGACTGAGGATATGGTAAAAAAAAGGATGAACATAAGGTTGAAAATAAGGATGACGAGGAAGATGGGGATAAGAAAAACAATGTAGGTAAGTATTCAGTAAAGGAAGATATTGATGACAGAGATGCTAACAATACGAAGAAGGTATTTAGGATGAGGCTATCGAAGATCGTAAGAAAGATCTAATCATAAGAAAGAATATGAACGACGATTAGAGTAAAGAATAAGGATGAGAAGAAGATAGAAGAGGAAATAAACATTGAAAAAGAAATGACAAGATTGATTAACTGATTTATTAGAGAATCGAGGACCATCAAGTAAGATTATTACTCCAGTAAGTGTAGTGTATGTTTTTCTCGGGAGGTGGCGGTGATCTTCCCCCGCTGGATGGTGATATCCGGCAGCGAACTCGGCCAGCTATAGGGGTTTTCCCCAAACTAGGTATCTCCCACCAACGAAGCTCCACCCCAGTTGAGACGAGCTGATAAAGTTGAAGACGAGTGTAAGGTCATCGACGAGAAGCGATGCGAGGCAGACGAGCGAGACTTCGAGCCTGAGCTTACAGCGAAAGCGAAGAAGACGAGAGAGGCGTCAGGCGCCTGCAAAGACGTTCATAGCGGCGGCGGCGGTGGCGGCCTCTAGCTTGTTATATGGGTTCGTAGGTTTCCGCGGCCGGAGTCAATGCATTCTTGGCTATCCGGGATGAGCCGCGTCTCGGTCAATGTTACTGACGTTTCGGCCATCTTGCTGTGGCCTTCTTCAGAGCTATACTGCTCAGCATAGCTCTTGAGTGAATGTTTTATTACCCTGGACGTGGCGGCGATCTTCTCCCGCTGCCTCACGAGATAGGCGCCGACCTACTACATCGGTTTGCGGGGACGTTTCGGCCATCTTGCCGTGGCCTTCTTCAGAGCTATTCTGCTCAGCATAGCTCTGAAGAAGGCCACAGCAAGATGGCCGAAACGTCAGCAACATCGACCGAGACGCGGCTCATCCCGGGTAGCCAAGAACGCAGCGTCTAGCTTGTTGCTTCGGGTGGCGCCGCGGACGCGCGTGTAATCCCGGGGCCGCGGAGACAATGGAGCGGCGCCGCGCGCGTCGCGGGCGTCGCGGGATGGCGCAGGACGCCCACGCGTAAGCAGCGGCGCGCGGCGCGTCATCCATATTCATGCGCGGCGCGGCGGAAGAGTCCTGCGCCCGGCGGGAGCGGCCGCGGCCGCTGACACTGCGCGCGCGCGCGAGGCCCGGCACGTGCCAGCCAGGGCGCCGGCCATTAAGGGCGGGGCTTCCTCGCTCTCCCACGCACGAACAACTAAGCAAACGCTCCCGAGTCATTTAATGATAATTATGCTATATTTTAATTTATTTATTTGCGATATTTTTATTTATTTATTAGCGATATTTTTATTTATTTATTTGCGATATTTTTATTTATTTATTCGCTATATTTTTATTTATTTATTCGCTATATTTTTATTTATTTATTCGCTATATTGTTATTTATTTATTTGCTATATTGTTATTTATTTATTTGCAATATTTTTATTTATTTATTTGCAATATTTTTATTTATTTATTTTCTACAATTTTATTTATTTGCTATATTTTTATTTTTCATACTTATTTTTATTTACAAACTTATTATTTTCATATATTTTAATACATATAATTTTTATTTATTTATAAATAATTAGTGAGTGTAGTGAATGTTTTATTCCCTGGACGAGGCGACGATCTTCTCCCGCTGGCTCACGAGATAGGCGCCGACCTACTACTTCGGTTTGCGGGGACTTTCCCCAACCAGATATCTCCCACCAGCGGAAGCGGGGCACCGCCCCCGACGGGACAAGCTCTAAGCTACCGATCGGTATTCCGACATGTGTCGTAGCGCAATGCGTGTGAGTGTAAGTGTGTGTAGTAAGGGGGTGCGAATAGGACAAGGAAGATGAAAGAAAGATCGGGCGCGGTCCGTCAACCGTTTGCAAAGTAGGCGTTCGCCTACTTTTAATCGGAGAAATCACAGAAAACTGCCGATCAGAGCAGCCGGCGGATAGAATTCACCCAGCTGCTGAATTCGACCTATCTATGTACGTAGCTGGTGTCGAAAATCCTGCCACCGTCAGAACTGGAACTCCAGGGACCCCCGGTCAGAGGCACTTCAGTGACATCATTTGATGGCCTGAGCCACCTTTGCCTGTATTTGTAAATAAATAAAGTGGTACTTCAACTTGTAAAAATCTTTGATGCATGTAAAAACTGATCACGATAATGATGATGAGATGAAGGGTGATGGAAAAATGATGGCATAAGAGACATCGAAATATTGAGAACCCCGAGAACACCTGTCGATTGCTGGCTTAGTCTACCGTATATTTCATACGGATTAATCGGGAAAAGCCGGGCCCAGCGGTTGAAGTCGTAGTAGGTAGCAATGAGTTCATGCAGCTGTTTCGCGCTTCGCAGCTGAAATCGCTAAAGGGATAGCACATTGGACAATAATGGTAGTGTGCTCGAGAAGAAGAGCTGTGGGTTCGAAAATCACTTGACACAGATTCGTGTCTTCTGGCGTGGTGTGTACTCCCATTCGTGATGCATCACTTTTTCTATCCCTGCTGGTCTAACGGATGGGTAAGAGCAAGTTATTTGATATTTGTAGACTTAAGACATTACCATTCCGTTACTACTCTACTACTCAATATGTTACTATTATGCATGTAAATTCAGTGGTTAGGCGGAAGAGCAGGCCCTATGGCGTGAGCTTCGCAATTAATAAAGGCATTATTATTATTATTATTATTATTATTATTATTATTATTATTATTATTTAGTGTCTGTCTATACGCCTGTAACAGTACGAGTCCACCGTTGCCAGGTTGCGCGCAGTACGAGCTTTCGTGCTACAGCTGGTGCTAGAGAGGTGCGGTCATGTGGCTCTCAATTCGCGAAAATAGAACTAGGCTCTTACGAGCCCCCGAGTACGGTACAGCGACGAGTAAGCGATTTGATAGCTCTCTGAGAGAGCGATTGGAGCTATGCATCAGTCAACTCATGACAGCAACGTGCCTCAAGAGCATCAACTGTCACAGATTCCTACTGCGTGGTGAGAAAACATTTAAAGAAGGATGAAATTTATTCAGCGGAAGTTTATAGGGATGGAGGATGCACAGCTGCCAACCAAAATTTTAATATCTGAAGCTAGCCAAATAAATCTCCATAAAAATTTGCAGCCGTTTTATTGAACTACTACCGTAAACCTATCAAAATTACAGCCTATGAGCACTGAAAGATATTTTTTACCCAGTTCCACTATATTAGCTGATTCATCATAACTACCAAAATTTCTGAGATTATCGAAGTTTGTATGATGCGCTAGTGGACATTGGTTCCCCCTTTGTCACAAATTTAATTTTAACAATTAATTCTAAATTTCTTTTGGTCCGCTTTTAAATTTTATAAATGTGATCATTTTCAAATAAATCGTATTTTCATATTAACTGATAAAATATCTAGGTAATTGTCTCAGTAATCGTAACCATACCTTTCCTTTTATTATGTGCGGTACACAGACAAGTCGCAGGGTGCTGATACGTTACTCATTGTAACACTATATTTATGCATTAATTCTTCTCTTCTCGATTTTTGTAACATTGATGTAGCTCTAGAAACTTTCCATATATTTTGGACAGAGATCATATAATCCAATTTTTCATATTATGAGAATAGGAAAATAAAAATAGAGAGAATTCGTATCGCAAAATCTAGTTTTTGCTCCGTTATCTCTTTTCACGAACTCATTTTTTTGTAAACAGAAAAATATTCATCTAAAAATCATGAACAGTACATCTCACAACCAAATGTTACCTTTAATATATTTTGAGATATGAAAATAAAATACTATGTAAAATATATTGTTTGGTGCGCATTTTTAGTTAAATAATACCAGCGGAAATAATTGACATTTTATAAAATACGATTGAAAATAATTCCATGATGAATAATTTGTTCTTATGAATACTTTTTGAATTGTATAAAAGAAACAAATATTTTTTTAACTATCACGACGAAGGAAAGTTTGGGGGATGTAAATGTTTTTTTTAATGTATTGTATGTGATGTATTCACATACTTAATAAAATAAATTACTTACGAAAACAACTATAGATATAAATTTATTTTATAACAGATACCTTATGCAAGTGCTATTCAGTATACGTATTTTACTAATTCACTCTCTCGCAACAAAAATGCTTTACTACCTTGACAGAAATGTAACTCGCGGTGTATTTGTTTGGCTTTTTTGTACGAAGCACACCATCCGTTATCGACATAGAATTGAGAGCTATTGTATAAGAACAAAGGGCCTCAGTCATACGCAAACTAAAAATACGGTATGGATATCTGGTGACTAATTATCTCCGAAGAAATTGATTAACGGATTTCTCCAACGAGAGCGGGACGCTCGCGCGGGCGACCATTAATATTTCTGGTATCGACAAGCGGGGAGTTTTTCCTTCCCGTACCCGTGCCAGCAAGCACTCACCGCCAACCTCTTACACCATTCGTTTCCCCCCCCCCCTTTTCCTCTCGACATATTTTCCGGCACCGCCCACGCTTCCTACCTGCATTTGCCCAGCGCGATGTCGCCTTTTTTGAATACATTGATTCTTGTAACGATTCTGCCGCAACGTTCGATGGACAGTGCGACTCTGGTGGGTTGTTGGAACGTTGGAATGGAACAGAGGCTGTGAACTGGACCGAATGAATGAGCGTGTGAGTGAGTGAATGAATGAGATAGAGAATGCGTGAATGAATAAGCGAGTGAATACGTGAATGAAGGAGCCAGGAATGAAGTAGCGAGTGCATGCGTGAATGAATGAAGGAGTGAGTGAATGAACGAGCGAGTAAATGCAGGAGTTGATGAATGAACGAGATGAGTGAATAATGAAAATTAATAATTGTATTTTAGATTTGTCTTAAAAGGTAATAAAATAATTTAATAAAATATATTATTTCATCGACTCGTACTCTACTCTCTCTTTATGACTTGAAAGAATCTGAAATGCAGTGACCTGTTTAAAAAAAGTTCCTATTCTTTCAATCTATGAAATAAACTTCTTTGAAGTACGACTACTACATAGCTAAGAAACAATTATTTCGACGTCATTCACGCGTCACTTGACACGCTGGGTTTCGGATGATTGACAAGATATTAATCCGGACTAGGACGTGGTTTCGGCAATCGAATGAGGGAAGAAAATTGCGGAGGTGGATTCACTGCCGTGCCGTTCACATCGTCCATCGACTGACACATCGACTAACCATACACGCAGCGAGCGACCACTCAGCTCAGGCCCATACATTCACGCGCCCACAAATCGTTCCACAAGAGGGAACTGCTGTGTCCTGGGAGTGGATTGAACGTGAGAAGAGATAAAGAGTTGTGCACTGACCTGTGCAAATGACAACGTAGAAGTATTCTATCTCAAAAACATAATTAATGGGTTAGTTCGATATTACTTAGAAGCGGAAAACGAGTGGAGAATATCATAATACACTAACATGACTGCGGCTTATATGACTGTATTTACTAGGCTGTTTGGGTGACGCCGCGTCCATGGCGAAGGTGCCGACGTTTCGGTCGCCATTCTGCGACCTTCCTCAGGGCGTAATGCCTAGGAAGGTAGCAGAATGGCGACCGAAACGTCGGCACCTTCGCCATGGACGCGGCGTCACCCGGGCAGCCTAGTAAATACTGACTCCGGCCGCGGAAGCCTACGCTCTGGCTTATATGACTGCTCTTACATGACTGCGGTCCCTCTCACCATGCAAGTCATTTCATCCTTCATGTTCTGTGTAAGAGATAGTACCATGCAACGGAAGGATGGTAGGTCGCCGATAAGAATGGTAGTACACTCGTTGAGAACTCTTAATGTCCCCTTATGGTAGCGTGAACAGTGAGAAAGGCTATTGAATTGCAATCACTTACCTTCGAAAAGGGGATAGTGAACTCTATAAAAAAAATTAGAACATTATTCTTCATTTTGAATAAATTAACATTTTTTACCAGATTCAATTTTACGTAAAGAAGTATCCGAGCGTACATCTAAAACATAAGAAGCCACCTACACATTCACGCCAGATATATAAAATGTTCTTAAAAAGCCTAATTGTGTTGAGATGACGTTTTGACTTTTAAGATTCGCTCTTCACTGGCATATCATCTAGACACTATTTTTTTAAATTATTTTTTAAATGAGTTCCAAATGGGAGACCAAAACCTACATAATATAACCTGATATGTGTCAACAAGTTACTTACGACAATCCCTGCTATATCTCCAAGTCCGGATTTTAGCCTAGTTTGCGATAAACGGTATTAAGTCGGAGAAACCGACCAAGCAATCGGCCTCCAAAATTATCGTCCAGCCATTTAGCCGCTCTCGAAAAAATTCACCAGCAGCGAGGTCTGAACGTTTTACTTCGTAATCCTTCTTAACCCTCCTACGACGCGTCGTGTGTATCTCCGACTCAATTGCAGGCGATCGTCAAGCGATACCAGGATCAGGCCGATCACATCGATCTCCAATCAACCAGTCATCCTGTGGCATTCGCGCCCACTCAACTCTCTCGGCCGCGAGCGCGACCACCCACCCTCTCGCCCACACGTGCCCGCTCGTCCACCCGTCCGCCCACCCGGAGGTCGCTGCGGCGCGGGCGACGAGGCGGTTCCGTGTGGTCGTCGGGCAGCGAAGGCGGCGGAAACGGGGCGGGAGATTACGAATGGTGGTGGGTGGGGGGAGAGGAGGGGTGGGACGGGGAGACGATTAATAAGGCGGGGCAGAACGGGGCGGGGTCTCAAGGGACGGGGGTGAATGAGACTGGCGAGGTGGGGGCTACTAAGTGAAGGCGGAAGGAAACGGGGCTAGGCGGGATGGGGTAGGGCGCGGAAGGTCGAGTAGGGCGGGATGGGATGTGACGGGCTGAGGCGATAAGAGAAGGGAGGGGGAGGGAGGGGAAGGGAAGGGAGGGGAAAGGGAGAGGCGGAGAGGCGGAGAGAAACGATATGGTGCGGGCCAGAGTATGCTGATTAACTGATTGACTTATTCATTGATGTTTTCCATCACATCAACTACAATGGTCATTGCCCCCGTTCGTAGTCAACGTTATCTCAGGAGCAGGTGGTGATCCTCCTCCACAGGATGGTTAGATTTCACACCGACCTATTGTGGAGAATTTCCTTTTGAACTGGCCACGCGTATCCGATGTATCAGATCGTGGCGTGATAGATATCGCGTGGTTTGGGAGACGGGGCAGGACAGGCGAAAGTATGGCGGGACGCGATGAGACGGGATAAGGTGAAATACAAGTACTTGTATGGGGAGGAAGGGCTACGGAGAATGGGAACAGTGTGATGATTGAGGCTGGCGAGGTGGGGGTGACTTGACGTGGGCGAGGGTTCTTGTGGGTGGGCGAGGAAACCTAGCGTCGGAACGGGGCGAAACGAGCGGCGAGGGTGACGAGGGCGATGCGGACAGTGAGGGCGTGCGGGCGGGGCGGGGCGGGGCGGCGAATGCGGCGCGGGCGGGGGAGGGCGGCGGGAGCGGCGCGGGCGGCGAGAGCGGTGAGAGCGGGGGCGGGGCGGCGAGAGCGGGGCGGGGCGGGGGCGACGAGGGCAGCGCGGGGCGGCGAGGGCGGTGCGTTGCGGTGAGGGCGGTCCGGGCGGCGAGGGCAGCGCGGGGCAGCGAGGGCGGTGAGGGCGGTGCGGAGCGGCGAGGTCGATGCGGGGCGGTGCGGGAGGTACGGGGCGGCGAGGGCGCCGCCGCGGTTCCGTGTGGTCGCGGGGCGGCGCGGCGGCTGAGCGCGGCTGACGCGGGCGTCGTCGCCAGAGCGCGCGGCCACCCGCCCGGCCGCCGCACGCCGCTCGTTAGGCGGCTTGGCTCGCGCCGCGCCCCCGCTCCGCCACGCCCCCGCCCACCCCGGAGACGGCTTACGGGAAGTGCGCCGGGACTACCGCCGATATCCGGGAAAGATTGTGACGGGAACCGGTGATGCAAATCATTATAACGGAGGAGTTCTCTTTCGGGAATTCTTGTAAAAAATTCGATTCCAATATATGCAGAGTTGTCTTAGGATCCATTACGTTGGCTCAATGGAATACAATGCCGTAATTTGATTTTGAACATTTCTATATGACTTGTGAACTGCAGTTCTATTTGGTTACATCTAATCCTGATGAATATAGTTATCTAACAATTATATAAATTCCTAATTAAATTCGTATTATGCCACCAAAATCTTCACTGAATATACATTTATTAACTGGCATAAAATATTGTAATTTATACCACTTTGGTTATCAGCGGCATTCCAGTTTTAAGTGCGTTAAGAACTGCACTACCTTCTTTTGTACACGAGTGTGTATACGAATTTATTTCCTGACACGTTTTGAAGAGTACTTCATGGCGCGTTTTGAATATTAGGTGTTTTTTTCACCGGCGAGGGACGCCCGTGGATAGGGGCTGCCAAGGAACGGGTTATTTTGCGTGTATGCAAATCAAGCCCTGCGATGACAGAATGCGCATGCGTGGTAGTGGAGGGGGAAGAGCCTAGAGATGGCGAAGCCCCCGGCCGGCCCAGGAGGCGTGGGCAGGAGGCCCGGGGCCCAGGAGGCAGGCAAACACCGCTGGCGCCTTCGCCGCCAGCGCCGTCACAAAACAAGAGCACAGCGGCGCGGAGGCCGAGCGGAAGCCAAGCGGCATAACAGGTGGCCGAAGAAACACGGTGCGGCCCGTAACGCCCCCTTCCCCCCTAGCTTCGGCAGCGCAGCGCTGGTGGGTGATTGTTATCGGCAGCTCACGAGCGTCTGGCATGCCGCCTCGCCTCGCCCTCCTCCGCAACCCGCCGCGCCCCACGCCACTCCCTGCCCTGCCACGCCACTCCACGCAACTCCACTCCACGCCACTCCCCGCCGCGCTCCCCCCTCCCCGCCACTCCCCTCCCGCCACTCCCCCCCCTGCCACTCCCCGCCACGTAACGCCACGCCACTCCCCCATCCCGTCCCGCCATGCCACACCTCGCCACACCCCTCCCCCGTCCCGCCTTTTGGGAGCGCCTCCGACGCGCCCAGACGGCGTAACTCGCGCGCCTCCCGATTCGAGACGCGTGAAATGGGGCGACTAGGGGTGGCAAAAAACATCTGTATTTAAACATTGATATTTACTACCAGAAACATAGTCATATTAACATCGATATTTTGTTCTCGATGGGTTTTTCTCAGATCGATGTATTTTTTCCGAAACATTGATGTTTTCGAAAAAATGTTTTTTTAATCTTTTTCGGTGATTTTGTACAGGACGTTACACTTGAATGATTCATTAATGAAAGTGAGTAAAAGGAATAACACCAAAACACTATGTCCTTTATTTTTTTACATACTACTTGTGCGTGACCAAACACTTGACATGCACTTCATTTAGTACGAACTCTTAATTTAAAATGGAAACAGGATGGGAAAATAGCGTCAGTTTTATCAAATTTCAAAGATCGATATTTTAAACCGAGGTTTTTGTCATCGACATCGAAAACATTTTTGGGATGCATTGATGTTTTAATAAAATATCCCATTACTTCGGACAACGTTCACGCGAGGACTATTACTTGGCAACGGAAGGGCCAGTTGGAGTAACGTGCGAACAGACAAAAACTGTGCAAGGCAATAACTGTTTTTCCAGTGCTGTATTGCTAACGAGATCTCAGTGACTCAGTTCCGAGAATTGTTACTCGAGATGTGATACTCGCCTTACCTCTTAGTACGGAATGATTTACTCATTCTTTCCTCTGCACTTCTGTCGATGTATTCGGGTATATCGTGAGGTTAGGTCAGTAGTTGAATGAAACCAATCTGTATTTTAGACGTCTACGAACACTGATGTTAAAACAATTTGTTCAGCTGACGTGTTTGCCAAATGTGCAAATGTAAAAATGTATAATCAAATACATAGGGAAATTGATGAATGATGAAAGGAAGAATGGAAGACCTGTTGAAGGCCCAATAAAGCGTCGAAACTTAGGCATTTGTTAAGATTTACTCCATTGTATGAGTAATAATTAAATTATAATTATCATCAAATCATTCATCCACTCCGGGTACCATTGAACTCTTAAGAACTAGGAACAAAACTCTAGACCATATCTCCTGCTTCAGTCGTCTTCTCTTATATAGTTAGAGTATATCTCAGACTAAAAACAAATTTTCTGTAGCAAAAAAGGTGGAAAAGATAAAGAAGATGTAGACAGAGCTGTATTCAAATCTACGGTACAGAAACGTTACAGATTTTATTCTTCAGTTGTTACGGAATTCTCTTTAACATAAAGAAAAAATATAATTTTCTACCCGAAGGAAGAAAATAACGTTCTCTTTGCGAAGTTTACAAAGAGCGGAAGAACCTTTTAATATTTTAAAATTGTGAAAAGCTTCCTTTCTTCCAGAAAATTCAGAAATTAAGGAAGAACACAAATTTTGATAAAACAAAGTATGTGTAAAAAATGGGACACGTATGAAATAAGCCTTTGGAAATTGTTGTGTATAACAGATTCGCTTCAAATCGAGGCGGCAGGAACGAGTAGATAAGCAAAAGTTATGAAGAACAGATTTAAGTGCAAACATGGGGCTACAATTATTGTGTTCGGAAATAAAAATAATAAAAAATCAGAAAAATGTTCACGATATGAGGTATGAAAATGATGAGGACATATTGCCAGAAACACATATATTTTTAAAATGCATTTTTTAACAAACACAAAAGCTTTAATTAAATATTGACGAGAAGAAAACTTAACTCGAGGTGGTTACTATTAGGGACCCAAGATTAAACACTGCGGTTGCATCCTCACCGTTGACTTTTCCAGCGATCCGAAAACAAGACTTCAAACGCTTCTTGCCCGCCACCCGGCCGCAGCGTGCAATTCGGAGCTAACAACTTCCTAAATAAAACCTGCAAATATAAAGCAGCTCGAGGCCACGGCAACCGTGATGCCCGAGATCCACCCCCGCGCCCTCCTCCTCCTCCTCCTGCAGAGCAAATGTACAGAGCGCAGCTAAAATAAACTCCGCGCGGCAGCGCGATCTGTGTAAAGCGGGACGCTGGCAATAAAAGACGGCGTCGACGGCGACGGCGCCGGGGGGCGTGTCGACGCCGGTGCCCGACGAGCCGTCACCGCCTCAGACGCCCACGCGCTGTGGTTGCAAAGGCGCAAAAAGAGGACAAAATTCGTTCGGTCAAGACCATCCAAATCCACTCCCCATCCTCTCCTGCATAATAGTGAAGATATCTCCATACTACCCAGAATTACTTAATAATAGATTTTGAAATTAGTCACTATATATATGACACCTAATCCGACTTTAGACGCAACAAGACGGTGAAATGTACCACTGGCATACCTTCACCCACAATAATTTGTTATTGAGTTAACATATTTACTAATCATGTTAATATAAAATAGATTGTAAATTTACTTTGTTCGAAAAAAAAAAAACGCTTACGTGACTCGAACAGATACGAAAACAAATCATTCGGGCTTCATGATCAATTCTATCTTCTTAACAACGCATTATGTGTGTCTTTATTTATGGCACAATAGGATTTCCTACTTGCATCTGTTTTCCGCTTTGATGCATACCATACAAAGTTTTTTTTATTTGTTTTAAGTGTTGTTCTAAAGTTCATTATGTTTTTGTTATATTTAGGGTAAGAATGCCATGGAAAGCGCCGATGGAAGACTTACTGCAAGGTAAAGTACTTTCTATACACTAAATTTTTTCTTACATTGAATTGATTGATTATTTCAAGTATAAACTGATGAATTGATAAAATTGGTAAATTTTCGTTAAACATAATTAAAAAATGTGTCAAGGCCTGCCTATCTCTGGCGATTTTAAGGAGCACTGTTAGAACATGTACCTTTAGAATCTACTTTTCTTAGCATTCTATATTAGAAAATTGCATCTTTTCTCGTTATTTATTAATGATTACCAGCTATATTTCTTATGAAAATCATGTTCATTAGTCATATTTGTTATATATAAAATGTTATATATAAATAGTACATGGTCAATGACTACACTGGACGCTGGGGCATCAGTGAAGCCAAGAAAATGACGCCATTTTACTATCACCCCATTCTGAGGTATTTGACTTTGCAAGATGGTTGAATTGTATTTTTAAACTTATTTCAGAGTTACGAGTAGTAGTCGCAACAAAGTGATCCACTGTCTGATGTGTGTGTTTGAGATTTTAATGATTTTAAGTATTCTTTAGCGAATGACACGCGAAATATTTCTCCGTATTCCTAAGCATTGCATTTCCGTAACCTCAATTGTTGGGCTTTAAAGCGAATGTTGCGAACGTCTTTTAGTGCATGTGGCCCTTCGCGGGACGATTAAAATCTCGGCGGGGCAGAAGTCACAGCTTTCTTGGCAAGGTTGGCAAGCGTTTCGGTCGTTAACCTGCGACCGTCTCAGTAGAGAACTTACAGCATTCAGCCCTGAAGAAGGTTTAATTATGAAGACCAAAACGTTTATAACCCTCGCCAAAAGTCTGCAACTAGTAAAGGGCCAAGATTGCAACGAATTTCGTTACACTGTAAGACTCACTACTCTGTAAGACTCATTGCGCTCCATACGTGTGACATATCTTTACAATATAAAGTCTTCTCTGTGTTATTAAATTCCCATTGGCTTTATTTGACTGACTTTTTGGTTCATTTTGTTTTCTGTCACACATAAACAACAGCTAGGAGGCCTCCCCATAAGATGGCGGCCTCCTATTCATAAAATGGCAGCATTCTAGCTGTTCCCAGCACAGCTCCTACTTGTTGGGATTAAGAATTCCCAAGAATTGATTTGTGGATAACAATAATATTAATAATAATAACAATAATAACAATGACAACAATAATAACAATAATACAAATTATGACAACAATAACAATAATATTAATAATGTTTTAATAAATATTAAAACTTTTATTGTTGTGGTTTCATTATTCCCTTATTCACACTACGAAATACTACAAGATATCTGCCGCCTCCACTGAATAAACAAGGTTGTTGAAGGAATATATTTTTGTCCGCTTTCTTCCCAATCCGCACCATAGCGCGCCGCTGCCGCCGCCGCCGACGTCACTCCGCATCGCGACGCCCGGAGTCCGCCGGCGCGAGAGGCGTAATCCCAGCAATTTGCCAGGGCCGCTCGCCCACCGCCCACCGCCCCACGGCCCCGCCCCGGAGTCCCGGCACCGGGGCTAAGCCCCCCCAGCCCCCCGCCTGCCTACTTCTTCATTAGACGGCCTCGTCGCCGGAGATCTCGCTGTTTTCATCACAGTCATTTTCTCATTTGTTTCCTTTTTTGCCGAGCGCTCCGCCGCGCCGCGCGGAGTCTTGGGTTGGTGCGGCGCGACGTTGGTGCAGGAAGTGCCTGGTGCCTGCAGGCGAGGTGTTCCGTCGCCCGTCCACGGTGCCGTCCTGTCAGGGGGACGCGCCCTCCCTTATTTGTGGCTTGTAGCTTGTAGATTTTGTTCTCGCCCTCCCACCCTTACAAATATTTTTTATGAGTTTCATGCCAGCTGGAAAAAATACCATTCACGACAAAATTTGTAAATTGGTTGTTGTATAAGACAATTTTGATAGGTTGTATAAAAATCATTCTCTATTCCTTTCTCTGTATTTTAAGGGAATATTCAAGGCACTTGCTCCTTCACTTCACAAGTCAATTATTCAGTTTAAGACACGAATATTTCATTCAAATATATTGAAATGCAATTCACACTCTCTTTTACCGGAAACAGTTTCTTGCGTTCTCCGTGTGTTTTACTTTGTTCCTACAACTTGGTGTTTAAGCATCTTTCTAATTGTTGATACTTGCATTAAAATAGTTTTGCTTTCTCCTTGTTCCTCTTTTTCTGTTTGTTAATAAAAATGCCTTTTAATGATAGCTTAATTAATTATACTTAACAACGTACCTAATAGATTCATCATTAGACTACCGAATCCCCACTATTGTTTTAGTTTGCATCAGTTACATTTAGGTAATGTTTTTGTTCCCTAGTACCCTATTTTTCCCATTTGAGATACTATTTGACATCTTCTTTACCATCTCCTGTGTTGCACTGTCACCGTCTTTCTCTTTGCATCGTTGCCATCCTGCAGGAATTTGGTTCAGATATTAATTTCTTCTTCAAACTCGAATTAGTGCCAGTTCCGAATTCGAGTTACTTTCCAATTCCGAATTCCAGTTAGTTTCTGGGACCAACTCCTTTACATCGACATTTACTCTGCGCAGTGCAATTGCAATTAAATTTGTTGAAGTTACGAATTTCAGATCACCATGATGTCCGTGCGTTTCTGGTACACCGTTTGTTGTACGTCGCACCTTCAATTCATTCTCAAGCAGATGAACGAGACGTCTCAAGGCTGAGTGACAATGCTCCCCTATTTTCCCTCTCAGAATATCCTTCAACTCTTTCTCGACACTGTTTATCCGCACTCTCTCGTAATGGTGAGTTCTTTCTCTCTCATTACGGTACGCCTAAACCAAGCCACCTCTTCTCTCTTCCCTTCGTATTAACTGTCTCCATCTCTCTCTTTGTTCATCTTCCTTGGCCGAAGCGCCTCGGCGCTTAATTAATGTTGTTGCTTGTCGCCTTATCACGCATATAAAAAAAAAGAAGCGCGCGCATTCCTTCCTTTTCTCCCGGCGCTGCTGCAGCGTCATTCGTTTTACGCGTTCAACTATACATCATTTCAACCTAATTTTCGTCGAAAGGAAGACAAATGTTTGTTCCGCATCCAAGTGTAATAATATACACTGTGTACATTAGCGAGAAAGAAAGAAAAAAAGGAAACGGACGCTATCCCATTACGGTATACTTCACCAAAAAAAAGCAACGAGTTTTAAGAAAACCACACGCGGGAGACCGAGATCACACACGCACAATGGCTAACAATGAGTTTTATAACGTGGAATTGTGATAAACTGGCCGTATTTTATCATAGCGTCATGTAGAATTATGACGAAATAAAGGAACGGAAGAAAAACTTGATGAAGGAAACACTCCAAACTCACACTGAATAGAATTAAAACTGTTAAGGTGTCACTTCTTTGAAATTTCACGTCAAGAGCGAATACGTTGTACACGGCACAATATTTTTATCCCTTCAATAGAAACCACGGGAAACAAGCCATCGGTATTTAGAGTAAATTTTACAAATTGGAAAAGGGATAAAGTTATTGATAAACGAAGCAAATTCGTGCGTAAATGTTAATATCTGCTACTTTTCATACGAATAAATTCATTGTTTTGGCGTTATCAATAAATATCACATTATAAGTAAAAGCCGACGAGTTTGAGTCCCTTAGCACAGGACGACGACTACTGAAAGTGTACAACGTGCGGAAGCTTTGCTCAAACATGAGGAAGCTTGGTACTCATGTCCATTAATTACCGGTAATGAAGATAAAGATCCGTGATAACCCAAATTATAAATTTATATTCAATAACAAATAAGTTTGACAATAACTTCGGTAAGTAAGGTGACTTCTTAATAAGCTGACTTCTTAGGAAGCTCACGAGATCATTTATTGCAATACAAATAAACTAACTGGTCTTATCAACCAATTGAAAACTATAGCCTGTAGAAGAGTGTAGCTGCCCAATGTGTTCATTTATTCACTTAAGCCACCAAAACTCTTAAAGATAATATTATGTAACTTAAATAAAAAAATGTTTAGACTTAATCAACTTCATTTATGGATTTTCTAATTATAACATTAGACGTCATTAAAGTTCGGCATAAAGATCCTAAATAGGTAAGTACGACGTCCTGTGCTAGGGCGCTCAAACTCGTCAGATAATAATAATAATAATAATAATAATAATAATAATAATAATAATAATAATAGTGATACTTATCGATGACGTCAAAACAATTAATTAATTCATATAAAAAGTACCAGATATTAATATTTTAACATGAATTTGCTTCATTTATCAATAATTTTATCCTATTTACAATTTTTAAAATTTACTGTGAATATCGAGGGCTTGTTTGCTGTGGTTTCTATTGAGCGAGTACTGATATTTGTGCCGTGGACATTGATCGTGAATGAAATACCTTGTTTCAAGCGCTGGGTCGTTACGACTGAGACGATGAGTTGTATCAGTCATTTTAAACGAAGTCATAAAAAAAGAAACCGTCAAGTCAGCAAACAAAAGTGTAATGCCTGACACTCGACCCACTCGTAGACAACACGACATTCAAAGCCCGGGCAACTGAACGAAAACTATGTGCCAGGCTTTTCAGCAGCTCCAACGCTTCCACCCCTTTGAAACCGCGTCGGTCCTTTTGAGCGGTATCTGGCGCAGAGATCGGGAAGCGCAACTGTTACACGAGATCGAGCATCGCTTGCGACAGACTGCCAGGCGTGGCCGCTTGCCAGGTTGCGGCCGAGTGCCACCAAGTGCCTACAGCACTGCCCAGTGGACGCTACACCACACTGCCTTCCCTCCCCGCTCCTCCTCTCACGCCTCGTCCAGCCCCGCCCCTTCCTCCCGCCCCGCTCCACTCCCCTTCATACCTTGCCGCACCCGGACTGACGCGGCAATTCCAACCCCTGGATTGATAGATTGTTAGTGTTGCCAGGCGTGTCAACTGCTAAGGTCATTAGTCCCGTCAGGAGTTAAAAAGTTTGAACATGAGCACAAACTACTGATTAATTACCTGAATACAATTAATTTAATTTTATTTTTTGCAGATGAGTTAATAGTTCAAATTTGTATTTCAAGTTTCGCTAAGTCTTACAAATTTTGGCTTTTGTAATAAATATATAGCTAACAGATGACTGTTGGTAGGACAGTGGCTTTGTCTTCGAATAGAGACTGAGCAAATGAATTATTAACGTAAATTTTCTTTGTCTACAACAACATCTTCATGGATGGCAGCCGTAGCCCTAAAACCGCAACAGAAGTCTCTATTAGCACATAATCTTGCCAATGTAACGCTAACGTGAACGTGTGTCTTCACGTCCTCCAGTAATGTAACCAACTTTCCATCCACCAACACTACTCCCATGAGGCTATGTCGCCTTTAGGCGGTGGCGGTGATCTTCCCTCGCTGGATGGCGAGATCCGGCGTCGACCTCCCTGTCGGCTAGCGGATTTTTCCCTAACCAGGTATCTCCCAAACGCGGGGCACCGCCCCAGCCGGGACAAGCTGTAAGTTCCCCATCGATCTTCCGGCATGTGTGGTAGTGTAGCGCATGTTAGTGTACGTGATGCCAACCCCTGGACTTGGAGTGCGACCTCCCTCAGAGTGCGACCAGTAGTGGATGCCAACTGGTGCAGCCGGTAGCGTAGAGTTGTAGGCGCCAGTTTACCGCCTCTGTGTGCAAGACTTTAAATCTGATGTGCCAAGATTTAAAGCCTTGCATCCAGAGTGGGCAAACCGGCTCATCCATGTATAATTCGGGGTGGACAAAGCGAGCTTGCGACTGATTTCCTCACATTTCATCGGTTTCATTGTTTCTTATTTCAGCAATCATTTCATATTCATTCTCATATGTAACCATCTCATTCATTACTCTCCCCTCGTATCACAATTCGCATCATTAGTCAAAGTCATCATCGTAATATCACCATTTTCCTATTCATGAAATCACATCTCCATCCATCCTGTGTATGCATCAATCACTGGCTCAGGTAAAGTATTCGTCGCAAACCTCTTGGAATCATACTAAACCCCAAGATTGCTTCTCCCGGAACTCTTTTGGAGTACACGCGGAGACCATCAGTTACGGCTCTGCGCCGTTAACCCACGCCGCGCCGCTTGATAAGGCAATGCCAACAAATGGTTCCCGACGCGGCCAATGACTGCTCGTTCCGGGCCACTCGGAACGGCGCGGCGGAGGAGGTCGAGTATGTCCCACCGCCTCGCTCTACACCACTCCGAGAATCCTCTTTCGCTCCGCTTCACAGGACGCTACCAAGAAACGCATGTGGACGACTACTTCTACATACTACCGGGTTCAAGTGATGGTTGCCGTGTCAGACCCTCCAGGTTGGCGTTTCTTTCAATATTTTTCTACGAAACAAGTGATTCCTTTGTCCAAGTTAAAAGAAAAAGTATTGAAATACTCATTAAAATGAATACTGTTCACCTGGAATAGTCTGTAACAGACTGAATGTTGGAATTTTATTGCAAATTTCATTTTACACGAAACGAATGAAAACGTGTTTTGTTGTCTTATGTCAAATAGTGCAGCAACTTAAATCCAACCACCAGAAAATTAATTGTAGTGAGCGGTAAAAGAGAGAGAGAGGCAGAGACAGACAGAGAGAGAGAGAGAGAGAGAGAGAGAGAGAGAGAGAGAGAGAGAGAGAGAGAGAGAGAGGCAGAGAGAGAAAATTTAGTAAAAAGGCGACCTTAGTGTTAGTTTTTAATTAATTTTTCAATTCTTTTAATTTTGATTCTGGTTGAACCAGGTTCGTTCCTTTTTGACTGATGCAGAACAAATACTATGAAGCGTTTCGTACATTCTGTAATCACATCTTTCATGCAAAATAATTTACATATGTTTGCATTACATATGTCTCTCTTACTTGAACATACGGCACAATCAATTACATTTTTATTTTGTATATATAATTATTTTTATATTTACATTTAAGATTTCATGTGAAACATCTCAGAGAGTTCTAGAACAATTCTCCGAAGCAGAAGAGACCAATACAGAAGCTGTCTGTTGGGCTGAAATCTGCTGTCTATTACGCTTGCGAAGACATGCAAATATGGCCAAAGGTAAGTAAAGCATTTGTGAAAAGAATAGACGCCGAACACGTTGACGCCGTCACCTGACTCAGTTGCAGTACTAACAGGAGGGGGAGGGGAGCATTTCCTAGCGTAGCAAATCGGGAGCAGTCAGCACACATGGTTGGAACGTCGCTAAAAGAGGACGAAAATTACTTTTCGAAACCAGTTTACATCGAAGAATCAGAGACCCTTTACATCAAGAACAAGCTCTAAACTGCTGACTGATCTCCCGACATGTGTGTGGAACAAAGATCATTGGACGTATTTGAAACAGCTGAACACGAGAGAGTGTGGAGCCTGAGTAGTAGGGATGTAAAATTGACATTGATGTTTTCAAAATATCTCTGATTTGATAAAATCACTTACTATTTAATCATTTTTAAACCAACATTTTTTAACATTGACGCTCTATGTTCGATGAATTTACGTGGATGAATTATTTAATGAAAATAGTTAATCATAAAAAAATCGTATAATAATTTTCAGATATCCCGAAAAAATAATATTCATCAGTTTAATGTTACCAAGAGTAAAAAATAAATAAAATTCAGTTTTCGTCAATAAAGAAATCTATATTGAATTTGAAATATCGAACAGGATAATCCACATTTCGTGATCTTGATAATTTTGTGACTTTGTTTTGTCAGTTAAATTTTAATTAAAAATTAATGAAAGAGATCACTTTACAATTAAATACCCTCCCCCGGGGAACTTCCTTCGTTACTAATTGAATTTAAAAACATTGATTATGCTTACCGTATTTGAATTTTAAGCATCGATGTTTGAAGTACTGAGTATCTGACTCAGTACTGAGTATATTTCGACCACCCTTTCTCGCAAGGCGGGACACTGTGATCCAGCGCCTTCTGCTCGCCGTAGCGGCTTTCCACCCGATCGCCACGGAGCGGAGCGGCGGCGGCGGCGGCGGCGACGGCCTGCAGATGAGCACCAGATAGCGAGGGCGGCGCAGGGGCTCCCGGAATCAATAAACACAGATGATCCGAGGGGATCACGCGCCGGAGGGGGACTGCACGGTGGAAGCGGAGGCGGACACGCTGGCGGTGGTGGTGGTGGGGGTGATATCGCTGGCGGCGGTGGCGGTGGCTATGGCTATATCTATGGCGGTGGCGGTGACGGAGGCGGAGGCGGTGGCGGTGGCGGAGGCGGAGGCGGAGGCGGAGGCGGAGGTGGTGACGGAGGCGGTGACGGAGGCGGTGACGGAGGCGGTGACGGAGGCGGTGACGGAGGCGGTGACGGAGGCGGTGACGGAGGCGGAGGCGTGGGCGGTGGCGGTGGCGGTGACGGAGGCGGGGAAACTGTTGACGTAGCATATACGTTGGAGAGGAAGATCGTAAACAAGGACATGCTCATATTGACGGCCGCATGGGAGGAGGTAAGATTGGTGAATGGGAAGTTGGTAACGATACTGGAGGGCGTGAAGACAAAGGGTAAGTTCAAGATTGCGTTACATTGGCAAGATTATGTGCTGATAGAGACTTCTCCTGTTGCGATTTTAGGACTACGGCTGCCATCCATGAAGATTTTATTGTAGACAAAGAAAATTTACGTTAATAATTCATTTGTTCAGCCTCGATTCGAAGAAAAAGCCATTGCCTTACCAACAGTCAGTCATCTGTTAACTATATATTTATTACAAAGGCCAAAATTTGGAAGACTTAGCGAAACTTGAAATATAAATTTGAACTATTTTATGTTATCTGCAAAATATAAATTTAAATTAATTGTATACAGGTAATTAATCAGTAGTTTGTGCTCATGTTCAAACTTTTTAACTCCTTTGGACCAATCGCTTTCCAGGTCCGTTCTCCTTCCAGCAGGCCGACAGAGCTTCACAAAAGGTGTGTGGACGATTACTGACGACACGCTGGAAAGACGTACGACATAAAATTGAATGTTAGGGTAAATGACCTAGAGCCGCCTACATTTATTTCCCCTAGCGTAGCTGCGTTGGCGCCCAAAGCGCAGGAGAAGGCGGGAGTGGCAGGCGATTCGGGCGGCGATGACGCCAGCGGTGGCGACACAGCGACGCGGCGAGGAAAGGGGCGTGTCCGTCCGAAGGGGAGGGGGGACGCGGCGGCAGAGACTGCGGGGGCGAGGCCGTGCGATTCAGCGCGCCTTTGTAGGAATACAAGCAGGCGGTGATGGATAACGCGAGTAGGGGACGAGAACGGGGCGGAGCGGGGTGGCGCGGTGCTGCAGTGAGCGGGGGGACGCGGGGGGCGCGGGTGGGTATGGGGCGGAGCGGGGCGGGGTGGTGCGGGGTGGCGCTGTGAGGGGTGGTGCGGGGCGGGGCGGGGTGGTGCGGAGCGGGGCGGGGCGGAGCAGAGTGGGGCGGGGCGGAGCGGGGCGGGGCGGAGCGGGGCGGAGCGGGGCGGGGCAAAGCGGGGCGGGGCGGGGGGCCCGCGGTGCGGAGCAGAGCGTGGTGGGGCGAAGGGGGCGGAGCGCAGCGTAGCGGGGCGGCGCGGGGCGGGGCGAAGGGGGGCGAGGTGGCGCAGCGCGGTGCGGGGAGGCGCGGGCAGGCGCTGTGCGGGGTGGTGCGGGGCGATTCGGGGCGGGGCTGCGCGGGGGGGCGGGCGAGGCAGCACGGCTTCACTCGCGCGAAACGATAGCGTCCGTGGCCGCGCATGGGGGCGAAGGGTAAGGGCCCCGAGGGGGAAAGAGGGAAGGGGGCGTGGCCCGACACAAAGGGCCCGCCAGGAAATGGAAATCGCCCTGCGAGTTAAACAAGTCGGAATGGCATCATTTCGGACGATTCTCTTTGATCGGAACGCGAAAAAATTACATGCGCTTTTCACAGAAATTGAGTAATTGTAATAGTATTTGACAGTTAAAATTAGATTAATTAATTGAGTGAATTTACTAAAACATTCATTTAAAACTAACACCATGGAAAGACTTATGACAAGTATGTCAGGATCAACATTTTAAGTGCAATAGTCAACCGCTTGATCATAAACAAATTTAATTACAATGTAATTTGAATTATTCATATACTTAAATCGCATGTCGTTAGTAAAATACATAATCTTCAATTGAAAATGTTTTTCAATAAATAGTCAAACCATTTACTTGAAAATAGTAGGATTGATGGTTCCATCCCACTCTCATTAACGAAGACAATAATAATTGCCTAATTTTACCAAAAATAATTTTGTAGCAGCATTTTTTTGAAATTACAAAATGATGATGTGGATATGCAAAAACCTAGCAATATACGGAATAGATAATACAAATTACGTATAAATTCAATTGACAATGATAAAAAAGCATCAGCTGTTTGAATAACATTTAACTGTAATGCTTAGAAAATTAAATTTTAAATAGAAACCAAAGCAAGTCCTTTAAATCAAGTAGGAAGATCACAACCTATGGTATCTACTAATTCGCAATGAATTGTGACTTCTCCTCTACCGCGTATTTAACCCAGCCATTCAGCGATATATCACAGTTTATAAAACCATTTCACCGTATACATTGCCAATAGAATTGCAAGCCTCATTTCGTTATAGACTCGGAATTAAACGAGAACCCTGCTCCGGGAGGTATATTACCTTAAATCTCATCTTGCAGGGACAGGCTCATCTCTATGGGCGTAAATGTACAGATTGTCCCCCCTCGGATTCTCTTCTTTCTCCTCCTGTTTTTCCTCTTCATTTCTATTTATGTTTCCTTTCTCCCATTTTTTCCTTCTCTTCTACTTTTCTCCGTAAATTGATTATGTTCGGCCCTAAGCAGCCATCCTGATCGGGTTTACTCAATCGCTTAAGGCGTATGTCGGGATGGTCCCTAGATTTGTTCTCCCAGACGTAAATGTACAGCTTGTCCTCCCCTCTTAACATGTTACTACTCCATATGTATGTAAATTCAGTGGTTAGGCGGAAGAACAGGCCCTATGGCCTGAGCCTCGCCATTAATAAAGGCATTATTATTATTATTATTATTATTATTATTATTATTATTATTATTATTATTATTATTATTATTATTATTATTATTATTATTATTATATTATTATTATTATTATTATTATTATTATTATTATTATTTCATTCGATTGGGGGCCTGTTGGCCGCAACGTGTCCTGTGCCCGTTGCGTAGGGTCGTGTGGGGTCATGTGGGATCGTGTGGGATCGTGTGGGGTCGTGTGGGGTCGTGTGGGGTCGTGTGGGATCGTGTGGGCAAGCGGTCGTGTGGCGCCAGCGCCCTCAAACCACTGCTGGCGGACGCGCACCTCCCTGGTATAAATAGCCTCATTTACTTGCTGTGTTGCCGCCGCCGCCGCCGCCGCTGCTGCTGCCGCCTTCACGGCGTTCGCTCGCCGCTGTAGCCTTGCGACGCCCCCCCCCCCTCCCCCAAGACAATAATATAGCTGTTTCCACCACCACTATTGTCTTAGTTGCTGCATCTATGATTACGGTTGTTGGCGAGGGGTAGATATAGGTGCTATGCGTTTAGTCTGCATAAATTGAATCATAAGTAACAATATGTAAAAATATTAATTTGCTATACATCTTCAGTACCTGTAAGTTACGATACAATTTTGGGAACGTAGGAAATTATATTTTAGATTAATTGTTAACGTTATTGATTTCCTTTCATTCTATGAAGCATTCGCCCTGACAAATTTTGCATTAGAATCATTACTTATTCGTATTTTCGTACGTTCGTGTTTTTTTCTCACAAATATGAGCTCAGAAGGAAAATTGAACACATCAATAAAGTCTATGAATTCACCTTCGGTATGAGTAACATGATAGTCGGTGGGCGTGTAGGAGTTCCTGAACAATGAAGTGACTACAATACAAAGCTGTGGGATCTGTATTGCATACTCGTGATCTATTGTATCCCATTCGATCATTGTTGTAGCCTCAGTGCCGCCAGTACTACCAGTATTATATGCGCACTACGGTAACTACTGCTACATACAGTATTACACATTATACATTATCACTAGAGAAATAGTGAATTACAACTATCATAATTGACACATTCCCTTGAAAGATAAATCTATATAGAAGTTTGTGAATTTTTCGAAAACTAATATTTCCATCTCGAGGTTTCCTTCAAATGAACGCATTCAAAATGCATGTATTATATTACTAAATGTTAATACAATTATATTAACTTTGCAAAATTCTGAAGATAGAAATATACATTTCGAAATGACGGCGACCGTTGACGAATATATTCATATACACTAAATTCTTATAATCTGTAAGTTACATGAGAATCAGTGGAATTTGACAAACACGTGCTACAAGTTACAACTGCATCCGTAGGGCCGTTACTGAATGGTTCAATCACATGATATGCATTTCCCAAAAGTTCTTACAAAGTATCATAATTCTTAACATGAAGTGCTAAGCGGCAAACATTTGATAACATTTGAAGCCACCAGGCCACCTACAGAAGTGGCGGATGCCTCATTTGAAACATTTAGAGAGCCGAGTTTCTTTCTTCACAGAATGTTCGCCTTGGTATTTTAAATACGTACTGCAAATAGAGCAGATATGAGAAAACACTTACTGTTGTTCACATCACTTCCCACCATAACCATCAACGGCGATTCCATCCACTCATATCACGTCACCTTTAACCAGCACGTTACCCATCTCACCCCGGCCGCCAGCCGGTTCGCCAACCTCGCCCTTTCTCCTCCGCCGCCAACCCCCTCCCCAACCCCTTCCCCCCGCCTCAGCCCCTCTGTCGGCGCCGGCGCCGACTCGCCCCTTTTCGTCGCCGGGCGTTGTTTCCGTCATTGTCAACCAAGGAGGGGAAATGTTTTCACCTAACACATCCCGACGCCATTCCGTTTCACCGGCCCTCGTAAACAGCGCGCGAGTGGGTATTAATTGGAATTTATTTTTCGACTAAAAACAAGGGAACGCCCTTACGGCTACGTCGCGTCCGCGCCGCGGACCTGCCATCCTTCCCTGCTCTCGCCGCCGCCGTCGACAACGGCTACGACGACTGTTAAAAAGGCGCCATATTTTATATTCCCACACGACGGATACGTGTAGGTTTTCTCTTACGTGTGTAGATTTCCCCGCGGACCCCCACTGCCACGCCGCCTTCCCGGCCCCTTTCCGCATACGTAATGTCGCCACCTCACCTGTACAAGCGAATATATGGAGTCGTCGTCGTCGGCGCCGCCGCCGCCGCTACAGGCGGAGCGCTGTCACGCATTCGTTTCCCGCGGCGCGAGTGCATGGCCGAGGCGCTTGCTCGCCCGGTGCAGGATGCACGCCAGTTGCGGAACAGTTGTCCGGGCTGTTCCCGTTGTTGGGAGTAAGGTAGATCCATTATCACCGTGTTTGGTCCTGTTCGGCTCGGTGTTTTCGGTCAAACGACATTTAACAATGTCAACCATGAATGTTTTGCATCTTTCGCAGTTAAATTTGTTCATAGAATTAGATCGAAATCCGAACTCGGGCTTTCTGGTTTACGCCCAGCTGTTCTGACCACTAAGCAACCGAGGTGGTGAAAATGTTACAATTATTTTTTCGTAGTTATATATCGGCTGCGAAAGCTCAGCCGAAACACTATCGCCTCGGTAGCATCGTTTATCGGGAGGTCGTAGGGTTAGAGACGTGACACACACACACACACACACATGCACTGCACTACACTACAGGTCTGGGGACTAGTCGGGAACTTACAGCATGTACGGGTTGGGATAATGCCTCCTTGAAGAAATACGAGAAGGGTAGAAAACCCTCCAAACCGACCTGTAGGTCGGCGCCGGATCACACTTATTTACTTGGTGAGAAACTCCGCCATCTTCATGGAAATAACACCTACCACACTAACGGGTCCTAAATGTAGTTGAGGTGCCCAGCATCAAAAACTCACGCACTCAAACAAAATTACAGCTGAAGCGCGTAGAAAACAAATTTCCAATGCGCATGCGCAAAAGTTTTAATTGCTGTCTGTGCCTCCGCAACACCCATCTGTTGCGGCTGGCCGACTTCCCTTGCAGCGCTTACAATTGATTGACTGATTGATTGATTGATTAGCAATGCCAGGGGTGTCAACGGTTAAGGTCGATAGTCCCGGAAGTGTTGTGCATTTTGTCCTCGAGAGGTAGCGGTGATTTCTCCGGCTGGATGGCGAGATCCGGCGCCGACCTACCGCCGGCTAGCGCGATTGTCCCAACCACGTATCTCCCACCAGTGGGACACTGCCCCAGCCGGGACAACTCGGTGCCCGCTGTGATGACGACACGACGTCCACCGCCGTGGATGTTCTTCGAGCGTAATCAAGTTATATGGATGGGGCGCCAATTGCCTTCGAACCAATTGCGTCAAATGTTGCATAGCCTCAACAATCCACGCGCGGAGAGATTCCAACGCCTGGAGAGTCCGAAGGGAGCGACCGATACCGTTCACCTCGACAGAGACGACACGCGCGCAAGGTCGTTCTCTACGCGGTTCAATTACAGCAATGTTTCCCAAGGGAGTCGGTATCAACCCACTGGAGGTCGCTGGAATTATATGATGTCAATGATCAAGGGGCCTATAGTGAAATGGAAACCGATAATTGATGTATATAATCAAGATCCCATTGACTACAGAAAATATTAATGAGGTTGTTAACTTATCTTACAAAAAGTTTCAAAACGTCTAATAATATTTGTTTATATTTTTAAAAATTGAAAAATATAATAGAATAAAAAATAGTTAAACATAAACCTAATAAACTATATTTTGAAAACTTTTGTCCATATTCTTTGATTATGTAATCTTTATAAAGACGTTTATATGCAATTATTTGTGTTACGATTATTTATGTTGTAAATTGCAGAAAAAAGTCAAGGGGGTCAATTAAACAAAGCTTTCTTTTAAAGTGGGTCGATGCAAGGAAAACGTTGGTAATTGCTGATTCACTTGACAGTGAGATACGGGGACCGATTCATGACCACCAAAGATACTTGGCTGTAACGAAGACGTCTAGTCGTATGAATAGTTTCAGCCATAATACAGCAACCTTCCTCAGGCGAAAAGACTTCGCCCTGAGGAAGGTCGCAGTACGACGGTCGCAGTAAGATTGGCAACTATGTCTAGGAAGCGACGTCACCCGAACAGCCGAGTATCAACCGACTACGGCCGCCGAAGCCTACGCTATGACCACAATATCGTCTGTTAGCCAGACTTAGTCAAATCGTAATTTACATCCGAACTACTTTGCCTAAGACGCGACGTCTCCCGAACAGCCGAGAACAGCCGACGTCTCCCGAACTACCGACGGCAGCCGCCGAAGCCTACGCTATGACCACAATATCGTCTGTTAGCCAGACTTGGTCAAATCGTAATTTACATCCGAACTACTTTGCCTAAGACGCGACGTCTCCCGGGCAGCCGAGTATCTACCGACTCCGGCAGCCGAAGCCTACTCTTCCTACGACCACAACGTCCTCTATAAGCGAGACTTGGTCAAATCGCAATTCACACCCCCCTACAACAAAGAGCTGCGTTTGTTTCGCCTCGTAGAAAACCCTACCAAGTCCGCTCCAAACGACTCACCACCGCAGCCACGAGAGTCGTAATCGCGAGCGGCAAAAAGCAGGAAGTGCGTCACGCGCCCCCCCCCCTCCCCCCCCCCCGCCCGGCCGCGGCTTCACCTGCAGACAAGTGGGCGGCGACTGCGCCTCGTCAGCGGCTTTACGAGCAGCAGCTCCCTGGCCTCCGCGCGCCGCATCGCTTTAATACCCGCGACTTATTGCCGCCCGCGCGGCCGTCGCGCAGTGGCGCGGAATAGGCGAAAAGGAAAGGAACCTCTAACACGAACACCTCTTTCAAATTGCATAATGTATTTCCATGAAAGACGTAATGGTCGGGTCAGATGTTGATATTGTTGCCAAATCAATATCTGTAATAAATATTTTGTTTAATACAACATTTTGGAGAAAATCTACTTGTTTAGTGCAAGACTTTAAAAAGTAGATTTGGAAAATAATTAGACTTCAGAAAAAAATCGACCGGTAGTAAGTCATTTCCGAATTGAATATATTTAATTTTGAGAGATAGAGAGAAAGGAGGGAGATAGCACAAAAATAAAAAGAGTGAGAGCGGGAGTGATATTTTGATATTAGCTGATGCAGAGTATTTTAAAATAAAACATCTACCTACTCCATGCACTATTCTGTTATCTATACTCTTCAGGCGAATGTCATTTATAGTAACTACGTGTAATACCACGGAGCGAAGTGACTCAAGGTAGTCTCAACTAGAGCGCTGACATTCAGAAGGCCTGAATTCAAACCCTTTTGTCGGCCATCCTGGCGGGAGTTTTCGTGGTTGGCCACGACCTCGAAACCGGCGTCGCTACTGCGTGTTGTCACGAAGCTTAAGCGAATTCGAGACATCGCGGCTTCCTGGACGGGTGACCGAGAATTTCCCGGGAATTCCGGGATGATCGAGGATTTCCCGAGGAAATCCCGGGATTTAAGAGTGCCGAGGCCAATTACCCTTTACGGGGAATATAATGGCTGAATACAAACACACGGTAATTTAGTTCTTTTTCTCAACGCCGGGCCGTTTTTTGGCCGTTTTTTCTTCGGTTTCGGAGCACTGGTGGGGGGGGGGGGGCGTCTCGTAAAGCGAGAACGGGCTGCGCGCGCGCGCGTTACGAGCTCGCGTGTCGCGTCTGCCAGGCGCCGCGCGCTCATCGATTGTTTGCTTTGCGTAATTTTACAAATTTACCCCGGG
The DNA here is from genome assembly GCA_038098605.1 of Gryllus longicercus. Lineage (NCBI taxonomy): Eukaryota > Metazoa > Arthropoda > Insecta > Orthoptera > Gryllidae > Gryllus > Gryllus longicercus. The sequence goes on from JAZDUA010000885.1 coordinate 353,067, forward strand.
CGCAGGGAGGCTATCGGGCGCTTTTTATAATTAGCTCCCTGTACTCATTACGACTTCCGGCGGTCGACCGGAGGATCCTTATTTCTTGACCGGTTTGCGGTTAGCGTTGAGAATTGTGGCGTGGGAAAAGATGGGAGTCGTAGGGAAGAAGCGAGGTGGAGATAGAAATGTTGACGTTACTGGGCGGGGAGTGAGAAAAGGAGTAGACGATGCAAATATATGACGATAACGTATGAGCATACGATAATGAAAGCATGTACGAGGGCGAACTATTAACGAGGGAGATGATAATCATAATCAAAAATTATTCCCTTGCGGTTTTCGAGTGTTGATTTCTAGTCTGATGAACAGAAAGGAGTGTAGTAAATTGAGTTAATGAGCAGTCAGGCAAAGGATACATCAGAAAAAATGTCATTGAATCAAGAAACACGATAAAAGTATTGTAAATAATGATTGCATCTACCACCACAAAAGTGGATATGTCTCCGTTACCAACCTACATCCTAGCACATAATGATTAATGTGACTTGATGAATCCATCAGAAGCCTGAAGAGAAACATGAGGAGCATCAAATTAACAATTCATTTCATTATATCATTAGAAACAATGTATTTTTAACTCAGGTAAAAGGATAAGAAACCGTGTACTGTACAGGAAAGAAGAGTAGTGAAGTACAAATGATTGCTCATATTGGAGTAATAAAGCTTATTTCTTTATACATAACGATGGAAAACATTGGTGTGGGAAAATGTTGATGTTTCGTGGCAGAGAGCCCATGAAGTTCAGAAGAAAATGCGAAAGCAATTTGTAGATACTCAGACTGAAATAGATAACGAATTCATGACAGCGATATATAGTAGATGAAATTATATTTTTATAGCAAAGAAATAGCGGGGGCAAATCATCAGAAATGTGACACAATAAATGTAGTCAGAGATCGCAAAAGCTAGAGGCCCGTAGTTGCCTCAGCTCGAAGGGCCACGGATTCGAATCCCACCTCGGGCATGGATGTGTGTGTATGTTCGTGTAGTCCTTACGTGTTATTCCTAGAGTTCCCACTACAGTTAAAACATTCACTGTGGTCGCTATGTCACCAAGATGTTAAAACAACAGAAAATGTAGGCAGAGCCCGAGTATAAAGTTGTCTCAAATCGAAATTCATGGAGATTGGAGGCGTGAACGTGAGTCGTGTGCTGACAAGCTGACTTGGAGCAGAGTGACGGAAGAGGCGGTAGCAGGAGGTCGGCGGGGCGAACGGAGGGAAAAGGCGGGGCAACTAAAGGGCGGCGTAGGAGGCAGCGGCGGTGGAGGGGGGGTGCGTCGGATCCTCAGCAGCAGCTAACGAGTGCCACCGGTCGACGCTCCTGGGCTGCGGGAGATTAAGTGGCTCGACGTCCGGATGTAATGGTCGCTCGTTACAGCCCACCTGGAAGTGAGCGCCGCCGATGTCACCGACACGCCCCTCCCTCGCCCCCGGCCCCGACCCAACCCTCCTATTCTCTCTCCGAACCCTCGCCGCCTCCTCCCACACGGCGGGCAGTCAGCAACGGGCCTTCGTGCCGTCTTGTGGGACTCTGTTCTCTCGCACTGCCGTTTCGCCAACCCGTCCGTCCGTCCCCCCTCTTCCCCACCCGTCCGTCCGTCCGTCCCTCTCCTCGCGCCTACCCGTCCCGCTTCTCTCGCCTGCTCACCGGTCCGCACGACCCTCTCTCTCCACACCCTTGCCCGTCCGTCTTTTCGTCTCCTATCGCCCACTCGTCCGTCCCTCTCTTCTCGCCCGTCCGTTCTTTTCCCCCCGCCCACCCGTTTGTCTCTCTCCTCCACCCCGCCTTTGCTCATTCCCTCCCGCCCTCTCCACTCACTATCCGTCCGTCTTTTTTTGTCGTCCACCTCTTTTCCCATTCCACCCTTCTCTCATCTCGCCTGCTTGACCTGCCCCTACCACCTCCCACTCTGTTGACCGTCAGGCCTCTCACCTCACCTCCCATCCCCTTCCCTCGCATTGTTGTCATATTTCCTCTCACTCACTGTATTTTCTACCCACCCTCTTCCAAGCTCGCCTCCTCGCTCGCCTATCCAGCCATCCACTCCATCGCTCTGCTGCCCTCTCGCCCACCAGTGCTTACCCTTCCTGTCGCCTACCGTATTTCCTACCCTGCCTCTTCCAAACTCGTCCTCGCGCTCATTCGACTACCCCTCCCCACTCACTCACTCGCCCTCTCGCACCTTATTAGAAGCGCACGGCAGCGCCATCCGGTCCCGGTCCCCCTCCCCCTCCCCTCCCCCTTCCCTCCCCGCCCCACGTTGCGTCGACGCGGCCTTTCGCAGCAAACGCCTCCGCGGGGCAGCGCCACCGGCGCTTTCCCGCTTTCACCCCGCGCCGCTCTCCGCCGAGCGCCTTTCAGGAGGCGAAAGAGATCTCGAGCGCCCGCTGGGAGGCAGCGTTCGGAAATACTACGTAGTTGGATAAACCTCCCTTTGAGTCGCGACCTGCTTCAAAGGAACAGCGACAACAAAAAACAGGAAGGGCGAACGTAAAACCGAGCGAATTTGCCTGAATTGAGGAAGAGCCGGAGATAAAACCTAGTTATCAATGCAAGTATACAAAGTTCCCAATCGTTTCCGCCGTATTTTAATTTTTTAAAGAGTCTCGTCGTCGGAAATCTGTTGAGGGATTTTAGCACCAACGAAAAGAATTAATGAAAGTTAGTAATGTTTTTGAGTTTTTTTTTTTTTGTTTAAGAAATTTTTAAGATTTTCTCTAATTTAGAGTTGTTGGTTCAGTGACACATTTCTGGTCGTGAGGATTTGGCAGTACTATTTGGATAAATATCCTAAAACTAACAAAAAACTATTTGGTTTGAAGACATAGTGACAACAAAACGGAGAACTAAATGTAAAACTTTATGATTTTGTCATTAACAAAAAATTTGAATTGATTAAGAACTGTAGATAAAACATACTTTTATACTACTTTTTGTCCACATTTTTGTACTTGATCAATATTCTAATATCCACCGTTGACATTCAGAATCACTATTACATGTTAAAACGAATGAATTTTACACAGTAATATATGTTTTTACAATCTTATTCTGCAGGCGAAACGGTTGGTCCTTGCTAGAACATTGTTGGATAATAGACCCAAGTCACGACTTCACACAGACACCCGAGAACTCTTACGTTTTTCCGTTAATTTTTTAGGAAATCTCAAAAACGTTTAAACGCCAAGTGATGTTATCTTGTCTATAAATTATGTTTTCTCAATAACTTTCATAGCTTAGAACAAATGTTAAAAAGAAACGACTTCAACTTTTGTTTCATACGATACGTTGTGCATTTTACCTGAAAGTTATCCACTTCAACGTAGGGGCCATGAAATATTCATACCTAAAGTCAAGCGCAATGCTTATTTTATTCTGAATTTTCTCTCTCCTACATATGATTTACAACTACATTGCTGAGACACTCCAGGTCATTGAAAAATCAAGGAATATCAAGCACGTGAGAGAGTATCAATTACTCCCCCACAGAAATTTGTTGCCGTCAGTAAACTTGAATGGAAGCGAACGTTTCTCTCCGAGAGAATAGTGCAGGTACAAAGTGATCACACAAAAGCTAACCGTTGACATTTCACTTGGTTACTACCGGTTTTAGAAAGCATCGTGCATACATAAAGAAGTACCCAGCATCGTTCCTTACCTGCAGCTGAGAAAGAACACCGAGGAATTTGTTCATTCATTACGCTGCTCACAGACAACACGTGCTCGCCCTGGGTAAAGCATGGCATATGCTAGAATGCCAAGAATTTATAGCCCGGCAACTTAAAGCAGACCCATCGAGATACAGTTTCTACGGGGGATAAAGGAGAATACGAAGCGTTTCAAAGCAAGTTACGAAGAATTTTTTAGGCAGTGATAATAGAAATACCTGCATTTTCACACAGAAACAAAACACATAAGATTTTCCTGTCGTATGTTTATAATTAAACATCCGATCATACATTATCAGAAGTGTCATGGTAAGGGAAACGTAGAGAATACACACTTATTTTCATAAAAGTAGTTCCACGTTGTTGATGATAATAGACCATGAAACGTTAAGCGTAAATTTTTTAATATGTAATATTTTTTCAAAAGATTTGAAACAATTTCATCATAATTCTTTCCGGTTGGATTCTGAGTTGGGAAAAGTAATCACTTCTTTCGCATTTCTAACTCCAAATATATTGCATGTAAACAGAAACACTTCTTAATATTTTACATACTACTAACAACTCACTTTATTTTTTTACATCAGGAAGTTTTCCATATCATATTGCGAAATTCGCTTAGACGCGAGTGCGATTCAAAGAAAAAGACTAAACTTCTTATCTTTAAACAAATAATTATTATTAAAGTTACTGCTATTAAATCGTATATCACAATTCCTGTACAACTATGGACAGTACTGCATATTATTTGTTATTTTAGTTTATTAGCTTTCGCGGAGAATAATTGGATAAAATTTGTACCATTTTCCATTCTAGATTATATTTTATGTTGTTAACCTCTTTAGCGCCCAGGTGTTCACGTAATAGCTTAAACACGTTTGTTGAAGTAGATTTTCACTTCTAGAAGTAATTGATTTTTTTGTAAATACCTAATAATGTGATATATTCACAAGATTTAGTGGACAACCGGGTCATAGTCTTTGCCTCGCAAGATACTCGCTTTGCCTCACAAGCGATTATACTCGAACAGACCAATTTTGTTCTGTCGTAATTCATATTTCTAATATTAAACCGGCTTTGGTGATTACGGAATCAATTGATGACACTGCAGTGCCTGTGACCGGGGGGTTCTAGGCTTCGCGTCCCGACAGCGGCAGGATTTTCGACACTAGCTACAATTTAGGTCGACTTCAGCCGCCATCTCGAGAACAATTCTAGCGGCTCTGATAGGTAGTTTTCCGTGTTTTGTTTCCTCCAGTCGAATGCCGGAGGAGTGCTATAACAAACGGGCCAGGGACCGTGCGAGCTCTTTCCTTCCTCTTCCTTATCCTATCCTCAACCTTACGTACACACACTTGCACTTTTGCATGCACTACCCTATCACACATGTCGGCAGACAAGTCGGGAGTTTAGAACTTGTCCCGGCCAATGTGATGCCCCGCTGGTGGTGATACCTGGTTGGGGAAAACCCCGCTAGCCGACGTATAGGTCGGAAACAGATCTCACCATCCAGCGAGGGAAGATCACCGCCGCCTCCCGAGGCAAAACTACACTTACGGGAATAACGACCTTAATAGTTCACACGACCGGAAACGCTAATCAATCATTCATTCGAATATCAAAATCCGAACCAAACATTTGCGTGGAAGATAAAGGCAACTGATTCCCATTGAACGTGATTTTCAAAACAGGCACCTGCAGCACAATCAAGATGCGTCTTCCGCCGCCTGTTTGGGTGCGCGAGGAGAACACATGTTGGCCGGGCGTAAAGCATGGCGTCTCGGCGCGGGGGCAGGCAGCCGATCCATCTGCGCGCCCCGCCACCGCCCCCGCCGCCAGGCCGCGCGCCCCGCGCCGCGGAACGGAGGAGCCGCGAGATAATCTCCAACCTGTTCCAGCGGGCTCCGCCAGTTCCCAGGGCTTTCCCGGAGGCGCAGGGGCGGGCGCGGCCCCCTGGAATGCGCCGGACGCGGGGGTAGAGGTGGGGGGTGGGGCAGGAGGCCTTGCTTTCACGGAGTCGAATCGTCTCCCCCTATGATATTGTTAAGCCACATACCGGCTTCACTCTGGTCGAATTACCGCAGAGCATCAGCATTGCCGCTGACGAGGTCGTAGGGTTTCGAGCCCATATGATGACGATATTTTCGACACGTGATACATACATAGCAGAGACGAATTCAGCCGCTGCTTGAGGATGATTTCAGCGGCAGCTGTACTGATACGTAGTTTTCCGTGCACACAGCCTTGTTTTCCGGCAACACAGCCTTCGACGCGGCGTCACCCGGACAGCCCAGATCACCCACATGACTCTGGCCGCGGAAGCCTACGACTTCGTAGTTTCCCGTGGTTTCCTCTATCAAAACGACGCGAATGCCGGAGATGTACTCTAACAAACGGGCCACGGATCACGCTTGATCTTCACTCCTCTTCCTTTTCGAAACTTCTGCCCTTGCACATACACACGCGTCACTTATATGCACCTCACTTACATACATGACGTGAGTTCATTCGAAAGTTTAAAATCTGACTCGGCTGCGGTGCTGCCCCTCGGAAGGGAAATACCTGGATGGGGACCACGTTAGTCGACGTGTATCTCAACGTAGGACTTCATCATTCAGCTAGGAAACAATCACCGCCACATCTCGAGCTAAACATTCACTACCCTAGCGGGAATAATGACCACAGCAGTTGACGGGCCCAGAAACCCCAACCCCCCGACCGTTCCCACTTATGGTATTTTTGTGCAACTGATCCAGTCAAAGTTATTATTTATATATTTAGTATTAAAAATAAATGAGCTTGAAGTCCATGACATAGCTCAACATCACTTTTCTATATTTAGAGCATCAAGCGTATAAATACGAATACGAATTATTTTCTAAATTAATACATATTAGGTACATGAAAATATTAATATTTAATTGTGACAATACTTACGATGTAATTCTCTAAAGAGTTCTACCTTAGTAATCGGGTAAAAAGCCTCAAAGTTTACTTCAACCATTCACATCCAAATTATTTCAACCAACCATCAACCATCACATCCCTCACTTTATTTACAGTGTGTCCTGCCCAGCTTCATATGAAAACAGAATTTCCCACACAAACGAAACCACACAGAACTACAACAACAAAAAATCAATCCATTTATCAAATAAATCGCATTATACTTTAATTATCGCTAGAAGCAACTGATACGATCATAGCTAAAACAACCGACACTAAAATGGGCTGTCCCCAACTAATTGCATGTACGCAGCCCGCAATTCGTCAGCGAGCGCGAGCGCGCTTCATTTGTCCGTCGGGCCGCGGAATGAAATCTGCGGTCGATGAGAGCGCGTCATCCATCAAAATGTTCGAAATGTTCTCCGACGACCGCTGTCCTGTCGCTGAGCCGCCTATTATCCCACCCGATGCGGTGGATCGCGTCGGGGACTCGATAACCGGACCAGCACTCTCTCGCTGCGTGCGGGAACACTCTGACGTTCCCAGAACGATGAAAAAAAAAAGGTCTGCTTCTGCGAACGCGGGGGGGATTTATTGTTATTTGCGGTTTTGCGGTGGAAAAGTGCGCGTCGAATTAACGTGTTCACGGAAAATAATGTTCACGGGTTCAGCTGGGACAACAAAAATATTGACGGCTGTTTTCAGAACAAAAACTTCGGCGAACGTTGCCAATGCGTAACATTTTGAGGGGATTGTAATTTCATTATTAAAAAGTATTTTTGACCTCATAACCGTATTTATTGATTACATATTTCAATGAATGTTCACTCGAAATCATTCGGACCGATATTAAAATAAAGGACTCGTAGGTTTAGTCATTTTTTATTTATTATCTTTTCCTTTTTTACTTGTAACTTTATTTCCATTTTACTTATCGTGTTTAATCTTACGTGTAATTTACCACTGTTCTATCAAATCACCCTATGGGGGCAATACTATCTCTCTCCCTTTTTCTCGACTTTTCTAATTCACTATTATCTCAACTCCGAGTTTCCCTCTTATTCATATGTATTACTCCATTACTACAATTTTTTATGTTAAACAAATGTTGAAAACTGTTGGAATCGTTTTAATTCATTGAAATGATAAGTTTTGATTTGCAAGGTAATATCTGATCGACTGGAATGTTTTTAATTCATTTTAATACGAATTTTAAAAACAATTATGAGGAGAGTACGTTTGTGAACTGAGACCTGAATGCGTTTTTACAATATTCCTTGTTATCCATCTTTTCTTCTTTGCGTTGTCTATGTTCAGAATTTTGCTCTTCGCCCTATGATTGCTCGAACAATACCTACCCGAGAGATTTCTTTATTTACGTCAAAAACAGTTAAAAACTGTGTATGACGTGCTATGGAGAGAAGTTAATTTGAAGTTACATTTATGTTCAGAAGCAAAACAAGGGGTCATCTCATAATTTGCTCGAGGATCAGGAAAACTGGACGAAATGCTGTTCGAGATGGGGGTCATTGACCCAGAAGCTGAAGTACACTACTTGTTACATGTTCTTCACAATTACACAATCCAAATGATATATAATACATTAAATGTCATACTCTGTCTCAACTTCTTTTACTATCCTTGCGTTTGCTCGTGCCCCACCAATTATCCATTGACCACGTATTCTCCACCGAAATATTCCGTGTCTCGAGCCCCAGTCACTCCCACATTCACGGGGTCCCTGCACCGGCCGACCGCTTGCACTGGGATGTTTCGTGGAAGCCGCTGCATGACGTCCCAAGCTGCAGCTGGTGGGCTCCCACGGACGTTTGTTCAGGAGCAGATTCGACCTCTCCTCGCTCTCCACCCTCCCCCACCCACCTCACTCCTTCCACAGGCTAGCGAGGCCACCCGCCCGTGGCCATCCAATATGGAGGAGGACGTCGTGCAACGTCATGCAACGGAAGGCTCCCAGACGAGAAACACTACGCCACACTGAAAGAATGACTGACACCCTTATATCCCTCGTCCAGAGGCAATGTTTAAAATATTAATAATAATAATAATAATAATAATGATAATAATAATAATAATAATGATAATAATAATGATAATAATAATAATGATAATAATGATAATGATAATAATAATAATGATAATAATGATAATAATAATGATAATAATGATAATGATAATAATAATAATGATAATAATGATAATAATAATGATAATAATAATAATGATAATAATGATAATGATAATAATAATAATGATAATAATGATAATAATAATAATAATAATAATAATAATAATAATGATAATAATAACGAAAACAAAAAAAATGAGGTGGCATTTGCAGGAAAAGGGTGAATAACTTGGATTGCTTAATTGATTAGAAATTCCAGGCGCATCAACTGCTTCATTGCTTCCGTAAGAGTAGTGTATCGGCAGGTGACGGTGATATTTTCCTGCTGAATGGGGAGGTCCGACCTAAAAGTCGGCTAACAGCGTTTGCTTCAACCAGTATCTCCCACCAATGGGGCACCGATCCAGCCGGGACAAGCTATAAGCTCCCGACCGGTCACACGGCATGTGCGATAGTGTGGTGCATGTAAGTGTAGGTGTGTGTAAGTAGAGGTAGGATAGAACAAGGAATGGGAAGGAGAGATCGCGCGGTCCATGGCCTGTTTGTAAGGGTACTTATCCGGCATTCACCTAGTTTAGATCGGATAAACCAAGGAAAACTACCGATCAGAACAGCCGGCCGCTATATTACTCCTCCAGACACCAGTAAATAACATGGAAATTGCGCGTGATTTGAGATAAGCGGCGAATTTTATCCGTCGGGAAATTATTCGAGCAGCACAACAGTGGCAGCAGCGGTGGATACAGCAGCGGTGGTGGATGTGCACGCGCTGGCACTGGAAGCTGCGGTGGAGGAAGGTTTCAGAGAGGGAGGAGGTGTGGCGACGGCAGGAAAACGATGCCGGCGACGATGGCGACGACGAATACATAATGTCCGCACGCCCTTGTTGATCATAGGTGGCACTTGCCAATCAATGCCAGAGGTATGATTAGATAACCCATGGACAGTTCGTAAATTACATAACTCATGAACTGGGAAGGAGGTGGTTTGCAAAATCAATGCGGAGTAATAAGAAGATTGGTGCCCACGAGGTTGTTTTTTTTTCACACTCTCTTCGGAGGGCCTGAAGCGTCAAATCTTCAAACTCCATCTCTCTCGCGTTTCCTCTCTTGTTACTCATCTTTTTATAATAATCTAAAAGACAAAAATTTATTTTTTACGGTATAAAAGAATGCTCTGCTTCATTCCTCATCTTGCTAAGTTTTGATTAATTAGCTAGTGATTCTGGGCGCGTCAACTGCTAAGATCATTTGTACCGTAAGTGTAGTATATATTTTATAGTGGGGAGTGGCAGTGATATTTCCCCGCAGGATGGCGAGATTAGATGTCGACCTACCCGTCGGTCTCCGGGGTTTTCCCCAACCAAGATATTCACGCCAGCCGGGCCACCACGCCAGCCGGGCCACCACGCCAGCCGGGCCACCATGCCAGCCGGGCCACCACGCCAGCCGGGCCACCACCCCAGCTGGGCCATCACCCCAGCTGGGCCACCACCCCAGCCGGGCCACCACCCCTGCCGGGACAAGCTCTAAGCTCCCGGTTGGTCTCCCGGCATGTGTGCTAATGTACTGCACGTAAGTGTTAGCACACACAGAAAGAGGCGAAGAAAGGACAGGGAAGAGAAAGGAAAGATCGCGCGCGGTTCGAGACCCATCTGTGAGTAGTATTGGTCCAGCGTTTGCCTGGTGTTGAGCAGAGATACCTCGGAAAACCGTAGTTCAGAGCACCCGGCCGCTCGAATTCTCTTAGAGACAGCGGTCGTATTCGACCTAGCTAGTGTCGAAAATCCTGCCACGACTCGAATACTGAGACCTCCCGGTCAGAGGCACTGCAGTGACATCAATAGATTTCCTGAGCCATCTATACCGGTCATCTTGCGAAGAAGACTGTACAAGGAGAACGAAAAGAATTGAAACTCGAAAGTGTGCACACAAGTAAAAAGCAAAAATCAGGCTCGTTTCATATCAATGGACCAGTGGAACAGATTTCATTACTGAAGAATGGTAGTACGGCTGAGTACGACCGCTAAACTGGACGACGACACGATGCTCGACACTCTAGTTCAGTTTCTGACACCCCACTATTCCTCACCCGCCCAAGTCACGCCCCCCCCCCCTCTTCCACCCAACGACGTGGGCAACTTTCCTTGGTCGTCAACTATCCTACCTCGCGCTCAACAAACAGCCATCGGCAATCGAAGTCCATCAGGAGGCGGCGCTTCCATAATTCATACTATTGGTCTTGCGCACACCCGACCGACCGATGGATCGTCCTACCGACCCACCGACCGTCCGTCCAACCGTGCGTTCGTCTGAACGCGCGGCTGGCACGCCCCCCACCCTCCCCCCCACTGTCATTACATGCAAATGTCAGTGGCCGGCCACCGCCAGCACACGCTACGACTTCAAACGGAATTCCTGCAGGAACGAGATAATTAATGGAAAAAGGCGCTCGCCCCTCAAATTCGAATGTCGAACGAGGGCCTTGTTCGCCGGAAGAGGCGCCGGGATTCAAAGCGCGTGCCGTGGATTACAGGGCTTGCGCAGGGTTCGAGCGCGGCTGCGGATTTGTATCCGAGCATGAGTAACAGGTCGCGAGAATTGGAGCAAAAAACAGCGTGTGATTAGAAACGTTGCAATTCAATATTCGATACAATATTTCAGATCGATACCAAAACAACACAATTTTTCGGCTTCCATATCAATTTTAAAGTATTGATGCCGTCTTTGAGAAAGCCTATTGCGATTTAAAATTTACGAAGACAAAAATTTATTTTCAAAAATTCAAAAATTTCTCAGAATATTTTTAATTAATATTTTGTAATATTATAATTATCATACAGCTTTGACTTATAATTTTAATATTACTTCATATTTAACAGATATTGCATACATTACATTTAAGAGACTGCAGCAACTAGTGTATCAGGGTAGCATTTTGTATTTCAATGCCGATTCCGATACCGCAGGTTTGAAGTGATACCGCAGTGTTATAGGTTACAATCAAAATCTATCCTACCAGATTATGCATCGATATTATAGGCCCTTTAACTAAGCTTTTGAGGCGTCAGCCGGGGAGACGATCTCAAAAATGCGAGTAGTGTGGTATTAAGTGATTTTTGGGCGACGCAATTTGATTCTCATAAAAGCTAACTTCTCTTTTAACTATTTCTTGATCTATACTGTTTACCTATGAGTAAACCTTCGCAACTTGCTTGCGGTTTACGATGCAATGTACCAAACAGCGGGCCTCACCAACTAGGACACATTGTACAACTTAGTTAACCGCGCTAATAGTTTTCATTGATGCCTTAGTTTACAAGGCGAGGCTCAGACATTAAGGCATGCTCTTGCTGCTTCTACTGACCACGGAGATTTCGCTACGCTACTTTCGCCAACTAGCAGAAAAAAAAAAGTATGACTCGGGCGATGATACAAGCAATTAGAATTAGCTAGATCAGAGGCATCTTTTAGTATCGGTGGTTTTACATGCAGAAAATCTACAACATGGGATTGCCGACTTTATTTTTTTTAATCTGGAGAAATTCGTAGAAAGGCGTTTCCCCAAAAAAATATATGGCTTTGATCGGATTTTAACCCGCAAATTTGGTTGTAACAGTCCGATACGCCAACCATTTCACCACGGAAGACGTAAAATGTATTTTCGGAGAGGAATAAAACCCTGGACTGTCGCGTGACAGGCGGGAATGCTGACTGCTATGCCGACGAGATACTCCAGCGGATTTTTAGAGATAGGAGTTGCTTATCAAAGAATATAATCATGCACTTCCGTTAAAATGACTTAATAGAAAATGTACCCGTCATTCTGACGATATACGATTCTCCCCCATCAGTCACGATTTGGCACTCTCTTGGAAAAATTAACCTCCACACGACACACGGTATGTCATCGGATACGGATAAAACACGCGTAGGCATGAAAATTCCTTCTGTCCTCCCGATCCAATCGACCGATTCAGCGGCGAGGTATCAACGTGGACTCTAGATTTATAGAGGACCTTAAATCAGGTCGCTGCGATATCCCGCGAAGCCACTGCGATGGCTATGAACTACCTGCAGTCGCCGAAACTGCATTAATTCTACCATCAGTGATTGGATTCCGTTGTCGCAGTTGCGGATTAGAGGATTCGTTAATTGGAACAAATGAAACGATTTGGTCTAAGTTTATGCGATTGCGTAGATCGTTGTTATGTAGTTTCTGGCTATACACCGCAATTTCGAGTGTTTAACTGAGCTATCTTATATTCCTGAATATAACTGGTAGTAAGTCGTGTTTTAAATATTTTTAACTCCCCATAATTTTGATGCCGTTTGAAATTTGATTTAAATCTGCTTTTTAATGAGCATTTATATTAGAATAGTATAACGTATTTGATAATCTTCTCCACGTTTAAAACATCAAAATGGTCAACACTTGACAGTTTATACATTTTTACTAATTCTGAAAACCACAATGATATTATGTGTGAAACGTAATGGACGGATGCAAAAATCTCACAGATATTATTCAGAAAAGAGAGTACATAATTAAGTGTGACCAAACCATAGATTTTTCAAATATCTGTAGCTTTGTCAATCGTGCAGGCAATCACGAAAAAGGTCCTGTTATTAGTAAGTTAAACCATCTCGTCCTTGCGCTTGGAGAAACAGTAAGAAGTAGGTGATAATTGAGTAAGTAAATAACTGAATAAAAATAAGCAGTAACTCACTAAACAAATAAATTTGTTAATGAAGAAAAATGAAAAAAATTTCGTTCACTTTTAAACTAATATACAATGATGATATAAGCGAAAAAAACTTTCTTCCTCTACTCATTGAAAGATAATCTTAAAGAATTCGAAATAAGGTTGCAACATTGATAATAAAAAACAGGTTAAAGGACCAGTTGCTCAAACGACGACAATGTAGAAAACAATGTAAGCCCCTATATGACAGCGATGGATCCACTTATCTTTGGCTTTGTTTTGAAAAGATACATATTGTCCATTCAGTTATATTGTAGCCTAGTTTACTTGTCCTCAACAGCGTTATTACAGTAAAGTTGCCTCGTGGAACGCTAAACAATGCAATAACTATCAACGCAACCCCGAGTTCATTGACCACAAAAGCGCAATAGCGCCCAATAGCACAAGATGAACTAGGATGGCGAAAGATTTACTGCAGTAGTGCAAGATGAATCACAGCAGCGCAAACTGTAACACAGTAGCGCAAGCTGCAAAACAGCAGCGCAAGATCTACTACATAAGCACAAGATAAGCATCAACAGCGCTCGATGCAATGTAGGGGAAGATGCAGTAGCGAAGTTGACGCAGATTCCAAACGGCAGCAATGCATGACGAATAATACATCCACTGTCCCTTGCTTCCCCTCCACATTCGCCCAGCTAACGTCCTTTCGTCCCTTCGCTGGCAGATTGATTGATTGATTAGAGATTCCGGACGCGTCAACTGCTAAGGTTATTAGTCCCGAAAGTGTAGTGTATGACGTATCACTGGAGGTGGCGGTGATCTTCCCCCGCAAGATGGCGAGATCCGTCGCCGACACACCCGTCGACTTGCACGATTTTTCATCAACCAGATATCTCCCGGCCACCGCCCCAGCCAGGATAAGCCTGAAGCTGTTGATTGGACTCCCGTCATGTGTAGTAGTATAGTGCATATAAGTAGGTGTGTTTAAGTAAGGGGTGAGGATATGGCAAATGAAGAGAAAGGCGCGCGGACCGTGGCCCGTTTGTTAGGGTACTGCTCCGGCATTCGCCTGGTGTTGATCGGAGAAACGACAGAAAACTACCGATGGGAGCAGCTGTCCGCTAGAATACTTCTCCAGACAGCGGCTGAATTCGACCTAGCTTCGTGGTGTCGAAAATCTTGCCACTGTCGTGACTCAAACCCTGGGACCTCCCGGTCAGAAGCACAGCACTGAGCCACCTAACTCGGTTTCTCGCTTCAAACTCAGCAGCATCGTAATTACAAACACGTGCGGCGCGAGCAGAACGCGGCTACACCTCGCAACAGCCGCCGGCCTCAACTAGGTCAGTTAGCCCGAAGCGGCGCGCGGCGCCCGACGCGGTCCAGCACAGCGGCGGCGGCGCGGGCCGTTTATCCCGGATCCCGCGCGACCGCGGAAAACGCACGACCTCGCGTGAAATACGCGCGCGCGCTTAGCCGCACCTGCACCGCGCCCTCTTTTCTTCCACTACACCACCACCACCCAACCCCACCACCGCTGTTGCCTCCGTCGCGCAGTAATGCGCAGGGGCGGCGCCGCGCCGTGCGCTGCTAAATGAACTGCGTAATAATTTTGCGCGCCGCGGACCCGGTGGTAGCGTGTCTAGCCCGACCCTGCCAAAGTTTCGTAATGTGGTTTTAGTTTGGTTAAAATACGAGGTGCGTTTGGGTAATAGTTGCGAATGGTACCTTTCGTACATATTCATGCATATACAATGAATTGATTGCGAATATGTTATCTTGTTGGTTGTTTTTTTTTGATGAAGTATATACATATTTGTGTGTTATATTCTCACAGTGAAATATATTGATGTCTCCTAACGTAATGTAATTCTTTACTTGGATTCTTAATTGGACTCCCAAATAAACTGCGCAATAATGATACCCAATGCTACTTTGTTGAATCTCTTCTTGCGGAATGTTCAAAATTATTTATTTTGTTGAAATATATATCTGGTGTCAGGAGTATTAGTGTGGGATTATACCTGCAGTTTCTGCAATTAGGCAAAAAACTTTGCTCTGAAATGCTGCACATTCACATATATATTCTGCATTAAATGTGCTCCTTAAAATTTACTACTTCGTAGAAGTAGAGGAATTGACGAGAAATACGGATGGAAGATAAATTTCCACCTCGCTTGACACACAGATGTAATCATTGCCAAAACTATGGTACTTTTCCCCTTTTGCATTCTCAAATATAATTTCATTATACATTGTCAGTTCAGTTAAGGTCAGTTCAGATAAGTTCAGTTCTGTCAAATGAACAATATTTTAAAACTGGGTTGTAATCTTATAAAAAGTTCTTCACCTAAAAAATAACTATCTTCCAATCCAATCTCGTTCTTGAAGTCGAATACTAAACGATACTGGTTAAGCCAAAAAGCCTTGGAAAATATTGAACCCATTAGTTGAAAAAATCGACCAAGTCAAGATATAAACGTGTAATCTCCAGAATCTAAGTTTACTACTCAATTACCACGACCGTTTCTATGTCTTAATCACAAACTTACTAATACTAGACAGCTTTCATCACGACATTTACATTTGTTTTACCATTACATTTTCCATCTCACGTAAAACATCATTCTACATTTTACGCAAAAAAAAAACAGTTTTGCAAATGTTTCTGAATATAAATTAATTAACGTTTCCATTTACAAGGACCCCTACATATGCATGTCTTAACAATGTTTTCGTGTTTGGTTCTTAGGCGTTGCGCCTCCTGCTGCCTTGAAGGAAACGTCTGTTCTAGAACACATTGCAGGCCGCCCAACATGCTAAGTAGGAGATAATTAAAAGAATATATGGAGCGCCTTTATCAAGCGATCCGCGCAGCTCGTTGCTTTCGTAGCGTTGGTAGCCCGGTCACGAGTCTGAAATGAGAATGCGTAATTAATTTGAAGTTGTCGATAAGAGAGTGTTCGGCTTCGTGACTGGCCTGAAACGGCGTCCGCTGCATGGCGATGACTGTTGTTACGAGAGGTATCGAGTCCGCGTACGCCCAAACAGTTCGGCACGATTGGTTCTCGCCCGGCGGATACGAGGGGCGTCCAAAAGGAAAGTTTACCTAATTTGTTCACCTGAGTGGGGACAATTGGCAAGTGTGAGCTGATGGAAGAGGGATTTTCGTTCGTATGTAGTGGCTGTTCTGAACTTTGCTCGTCAGTCGGCACAATGGTTGTTTACGCGCTTGCGAGACTCAAATTTTATTCGCTTTTTGACTATGTCGAATGAAGTAGAAACTTGAAGAAGCTTCGTACAGTACATGAGCAAAATGTTGCTAAAGGTTTCTTTTTCAAATGACAGAAAAAGGCCCTTTCTTCATATCAACCTCACGTCAATCTCACATCGATCTCACATCAATCAATGGGAAATCGTGGGGCACACGCCGTTCTTCTGACTAGTTGCTTCATACATATTTGTCTATTTCTCATAATTCACGCAGGGAGAATTCGCCCTGACGGGACAGAGGCAAACAATATTCGGTAAATTTCAGACGTGCCTTGAGAAAATTGGGAACTAGCTTGAGAAACGAAGGATTATTTTGGATTTAAATGATTTTTTCGTACATTTTCAATATTTGTGTCGTTTATCCTCTCGAAGGAGCATTTAGTTTTTGGACGACCCTCGTTGCCGACTCTCAGAAAGAGAACGTCGCAATACAGAGGGGAACACAGCAGCGCATTTCGTAATTGGATCAACCCTTGCCTTCCAAATGGGAGCTTAACACGAGACTAACGGAAAACAGATCCTTTATTGACTCCATTCTCGTCGTGCACTTAAACAGAAACACTCGCGCAGAAGGGTGTAATAATAAGAAAATATCTCTTGACCTTTCTGAGTTTTTCTACTCCTCGGTGCATTAAAAAGGTGGAATGAAAGAACACGAATACCATTTGCGAGGTTAACGTTGCAGATATTGTTTTATGATATGGTTGTATGAATTCAATTTTATTGAAAAATAAATTAATCAGATTGGCGTAATAAATTTGAGAACAGGTTTTCTGCTTTAAAAAATGGATAAGAATTTTTAAAGCAATATGTATAAGATGTTTCTACAATCGAATGATGTTGGAAATTGCTCTGAAGTAATATAATTAATCCTACAGACGAAAGCTCCTTTCTTTATTTCATTTATGAAGTGATTCCAGACACGTAAGAATTATGTTAAAAATTCAAGACCGTAGTGATTAGGTTGATTAAAAGATTAAGCCCATTTAACATTTGATTCACACAATTAAGTCATAACATTATAGTAGTAACCTTTTTAACGTGATCAACACAAAAAGTAAGTAACATACTTGACCCTTGCGTTCTTTTAATGAACAGTTCATTGATGAACAGTTAATGAACAGTTGCTGTGGACAACAAATACTGCGCTGGAAGAGACATTTTTTCTTTGTACCACTCCTCAGTAAAGTCAATTATTTTCGTTGTCTAGTTGTACTTTATTTTCTTAAACTCGTCATTTCACGAGTTAGCGTTGCTTCATATTGGGTGAGAAATTTAAATACACGAATTGATATTGGTAGTAATGTAATCGGTCGGTCTTGTTCCGAGGAATGGTGTGAAATAAGATGTATTGGTGGTATATCTTGCGAAATTTGTTGAAAGTGATGTGAATTATGGAGGCTGACTTGTTGGTAAAGTCTGAGTTACAATGAATACTAACACTTTCACTGTTACATACTGCTGTGGATGGTATTGAGATAAACGAAGACATTTCTGGTGATAATGGAGTTAGGTTAACTAGGGATTATACGTTTCCAAATCCTCATCTTTATGATAAACTCACGTTTATCATATAACTCCCTCTTTGCGTGCGCCATCGATATTCTCTCAAACCCTGCCCCCACCCAAAATGAGTAGACTGTAGAGAGCGAATATTCCAAGTCCAGTGGCTGCCAAACCGTCGGAGGCTGTTGGGGGTGCCAAAGAATGCACAAGCAATAAGGCGAAGCACGGCCACAGAGCTTGCGGCTCATGAGCAACTATTGGATATATAAGCTGTATTGGTGGTAGAGCTTGAGTTATAAGAAATAATTATCTTTAAACAGTTTCACACTACTACAAATGGTGTTCGGGTAAACGAATACATTTCTTGTGATAATGGAGTTACGTTGATTAGGAATTGTGTGTGACAAAATTCACATCTTTCTGACATATCTACTACCAAAATGCAGTAAATTTAATATGTTTAATATATTCTGAAATATTCTTTGTATTACTACACTTACGTTCAACATATTATTTCCACTTTTCTACAAACCCACGTTTATCACTCAATTCCCTCTTCGCGTACATCATCAATATTTCTCAACCCATAATGAGTTCCGTCTAGAGGGCGAATATTCCGAGTCCAGTGGCTGCCAAACCGACGGAGGCGCGTGCGGGCGCCAAAGAATGCGCAAGCAATAAGGCGAAGCACGGCCACAGAGCTTGCGGCTCATGAGCAACTTTCCATTGGCGCGCCGGCCCTCAGGATGGCGCTGCGAATCCTTCCCATTCAGAGGGAGGTCCCGAAACTCTATAAACAAGCTAAATTGCTTCCAGAGGGCGGCCCGCCTATTGATTCCCCTCTGAAAATGTTAAAAGTTCGTTACTCTCTCTCCGGAGTAGACCGTTCGCTTTTCGGAAGCCGGAGATCGCCGCTAATGGTAATTAAACTTTTTTTTTTGATTCGCTCCTCTGAAGCGACTGGAGAAGGCAGACATTCCCACTTCATTGGTGGGAATGTACGGTTTTAAATATGAATGAAATTTTGTATTCGGCGGCTGGTTCAATAGGCATCGAGAAGGTACAGCGAGGCGGTTGCATTTCGAACTAATTTATCATTTGGTAGTCACGTGGAATACGACTTGAAGAGAGATGGAAGCAGTACGGGTAATTGCTCTTCTGTAAATTTATGGCTTAAAATTCAGTAGAAGTCATTTCTCGTTTTTTCTCTAATGATGTGGTAGAGGAAGGGAAACTCCTATCTCACATCATCATATAAATCATCATTTATCATTTCATAACTGTCCGGGAAATTCAAGAAACCGTTCTTTGCGCTTTAAGAGCCTGGCATAGGAAAAGTTAACAATGGACATCGCATTATTATTCACGTTGAGGAAACAGTTTCCACAGTTAATAGTTATTTTATTGTTACAGAATTCGTGAACTTCCCTTGGTTAATTATTATTTGGTAATAAATACTGAATAACATGAAACAATAGTTTGAGGTTTCTAACTTTTGTACAGCTTTCTTTTGGTGTGATGTGATTACAAGGGTTCAGCAAGTTTAAAATTAATTTACTGAAAAAAGAAATAATTTCATATTAAAAAGTATTTTTTGGAAAATGACAAACTGGTTTAAAAGGGTGTTAAATTTATATATAAGAAGACATATCAGTGTTCTGTTCATTGATCGCATCCCTCCTTCAGAGTTAAAACGGAAACGAACAGATGTAATATTTTCATTCATATGCTTCTAATGTGCAATCTATTAGCTAGGAATAATAAGTAAGCTCAATATGTAGGAGCGTTGCAAGTCGGCAAGTTGTTTCACTGGTGTTCAATAAGTGGACTGGTGTCTGACCGTAATGGGTATTGAGCCGCTGTTGATAGCTGCTCCTAATTTTTGCAATTTTTTCCTTAATAATAGATACTTCGCCAACTCGATAGACTGTTGAATTAGAATCTAATCTAGGGACGTTGACTGTTCGAGAATTTGCGTCTAAAATAGGGGTAGTAGATGTATGTTAAATGTTCTGGCAGATCAAGTTTGGAATTAGGTCCAAATATAATTTATTATAATTTATTCAAACATTTTGATGCGGAGAGTTATTGATTACTTAGTAATTCCGAGCACATCCAACAGCAAAGATCGTTAGTCCCGTAAGTGTAGTGCATGCTGTCATCGCGGGAGGACCTGTGATTTCCCCCCCGGGATGGCGAGTTCCGGCGCCGACCTACGTCATCTTGCGGGGATTTTCCCGAACCAGGTATCTCCCACCAGCGTGACACTGCCCCAGCCGGCGCAACCTGTAAGTTCTCGAATGGTCTCCCGACACATGCGATAGTGTAGTGCATGTAAGAGTGTTTGTAAATGAGGGGTGGGGATAGGACAAGGAGGAGGTCCATTTGTTAGACAACTCCATCGACATTCGCCTGTAGTTGATAGGAGTAACCACGGAAATCAACCTATCAGAGCAGCCAGCCATTAGAATCTCTTCCAGACAGCGTCCTACGCAGATATGTCTATGTAGCTGTTGCTGAAAATACTGCCATCCTCGGGACTCGACCCTAGGCTCTCTCGCACATAGGCACTACAGTGACATCAGTTGTTACCCTGATACACCTTCGCCGTTGGGCGAGAGGAGAGTTTCCATTCTCTCCCGAAGTACAAAGAAAACACACGAAGAGGTTCGCGCGTTCCTTCCCATCCAGCGCAGCGATCCCTTTGCACGTGGAGACTCCTCGTGGCTCGCGGGCCGCGGAACGTGAGAAAGACGCACACGGGCAGGCGAGCGGGCGCTTCCGCCGGCTGGCGTCGTTGCCCTGGCGACGCTCCCAGCGGGCGGCCGCGCGACGCCTCGCTCCGCCCCGCCCCGCGCCGCGACGCCACACAAGACTGCACCCAGCGCGCGGCGAAGGCGGCGGCGGCGGCCGCGAAGGCGGCGCGGGCGGTTCGGAAAAGCATTTCGTGTTTAACGTGGCATGCAAGGGGAAGCGAGGAATCTCCCGTGTACACGACGGCGCCTTTGATCTTCGGCCATGGATCAGGTGCCGAGCGTAAACCACCGGGAAGCAAGCCTCAAGGTCGAGGGCACAATGAACGGGGGCTCCCAGCGAGGGCGGTCGGTGGGGTGGGTGGGGTGGACGACTCAGGGGAACAGGGAGATGTAGTGGCAGAAGAGTGTGGGGCGGGGGTGGGGGCGGGTGGCAGGAGGAGCAGGGGGAGGTTAGGCGCGGTGGGAGTAGTGAAGTGGAGGGCTGGAGAGGGCGTGGGGGTGTGGGATAGCGGCGACGGAGGTCGGGCTTGAGGGTGGAGGCGGAGCGCAGAGAGGCTAGAGGGTGGCGATGCCTGGGGAGGGGCTGGATGGAGGGTCGCGGAGAACGGAGGGTGGTGAAGGCGAGGGATGGGAGTGGCGAGGGCGGGGAGCGGGGAACGAAGCTGGTCTGTGGCGGGGGTGGAGAATGAGGGGTGGTGAGGGCGGAGAACAGGTCTGGAATTTGGGGGCGGAGGGGATGGAGGGTGGCGATGGCGAGGGGTGGGGATGGATAACGAGGGGTGGTGAAGGCGGGGGAGGGGCTGGAGGTTTGGGGGCGTAGAGCAGGGGTGGCGAGGGCGGGGACGGAGAACAGACCTGGAGTTTGGGGGCGGAAGGGGTGGAGGGTGGCGATGGCGAGGGGCGGGGATGGAGAACGAGGGGTGGCGAAGACGGGGGCGGGGCTGGAGAGGGGGGCGGAGAGCAGGGGAGACGAGAGCGGGGGCGGGGCAGCAGGACGAATGGCTAGTTGGTCGGCGGGGGCGCTGGAGCGGAGCGGAGAGCCACGGTGGGGCAGGATTGTCGGTAGCGATTCGGAAGGGTAGAGATGGCGTGTAAGATCCAGAAGGCCTGAATGGCTCAAGGTGAAAGAGATTTGAGCGGCGGAGAATAACGGCGACGACGAGGCAAGTCCCAGTGCAACGGTGTCGTTCAAGATGGCGAAGTAAACGGGGCTATGAGAAACAGCGGCGGGAGACGGGAATGCAGGAGCGGGCACGCAGAAAAAAATTAAAAATAAATGGTGATGAAGTAGTAGAGAAGTGGAGTCTGGTGGGACAGGGCCGCGTGGAGGTGGCGGTAGCGGTAGACATGGGCAGGAGGGGTTTATGTTAATGACACAGAGCGGGGGATGAAGATAGAAGAGGTCGGAGGGTAAAGCAGGAACAGAAGGGCGACGAATGCTATGGAGGTGGTGATAGGAATGCAGGGGAAGCAGAGGTACGGCCAAGAGAATGAGGTATCGGAGACCGTGCCTTCGTTGAGAGGCCCTAGAAAAGGGTGAGCAGGTGTGAAAGAATCCCCCTTTTCCTTGATGTCAGCGATGCTTAAAGGCAAGGACAGTTGATGAAAAGAGTTTTCCTACTGGGTTCCATCTTGTTTTGGCTCTACTTGATGAACTGTTGAGATCTTTGTTGCCACCCGCCGTATTCCAAAATAACAGTTACCGTTCTAATCGTTAACGACTTTATCATTACACCACAGGAAATACAAATGATTTTTAATTTTCTGTGAAACCTTTCAAAATCAGCGCAAATAGTATACTTTTTTCATATTCCTCTATCATTTTAATTACAAACATAGCAAGACCTTTCGCGTTACGATGTTGGTAAAGAAATCTGGAAAGTTTGAATCTGGGATACAGGATCAGGATAACTCATAAAAGTATCACATTTTCACTAATAATATAGACAGCTGTAGTTCTAGAATTTGATGTATGTTTTAATTATATTTATGTTTTAATAATTAAATATTACTAAAAATATTTCACGAGCAAATGAAGCGAGCGCAATAAAAAAAAATATCTAAAAGTTTGTCAAATAAACTTGAATAAAATCAACAAATATGATACACTGAACGTTCACGTAATAGTGGCGAACAAAATAAACAACAGCTCCACGAATTTTAGACTGAAATTGACCTCGGCAGTGAAATCTGTCTGCGACGCCCCACGCGACCCACATTGCCGGCCGCGCGGTCTCAGAGGAGTCGTGGAATTGGAGCCCCGAAGGAGCGCGGGCGGAGACGCGCCGTGTGTGCAAAGGTGGACGCGCTGGCCAAACACAGGGCCTCGTCACGCGGCGGGCTGCGGTGCGGCCGCTGGAAGCACCTGGCAGCCTCCTCTGCGACGGCCGCCCCCGCAGCCTCCGCCCAACCTCGACCGAGTGAGGTGGCTCAAAGCACCTTACCGAAGGTTGCTTACAGCTTTCGACCGGGAGGTCCTAGGTTTGAGTCCGGCGCACTAGCTAGATACCTAGGTCGAATTGAGCCGCTGTCTGCAGGATAATTCTAGCGGCGGGCTGCTCTGATTGGTAGTTTTCTGTGGTTTCGCCGATACACACCAGGCGAATGCCAGAGAAGTAATCTATCAAACGGGCCACGGACCGCGCGCGATCTTTCCTTCCTCTTCCTTGTTCTACCCATCTTTTACGTACACAATCACACACACATTTACATGCACTACATTACTACACATGCTGGGAGGCCGCCCGGGAGCTTACAGCTATTCCTGACTGGTGCCCAGCTGGAGGGAGATACCAGGATGCGGAAAACCCCACTAGCCGACGATACGTCGGCGCCGAATCTCACCACCTAGCGGGAGAAGATCACAACCACCTCCGGAGAAAAAAAATCAACTACACTTCATAGACTAATGACCTCGGCAGTTGGCGGGTCCAGAATCACTAATCAATCAATTGAACTTCGAGCGGTTGGGCAAGTGCAGGGTGGTGACCGAAATTTTGAACAGATTTTGGGGCGCACATTTAATACGAAGTTTTTACGGTAGCGTTTTTTAGTAAAGCCACTGGGTGTACACCACGTTGCATATTGAATACGGATTACTCATGAAATGGAACACTGCTGGGTATAAATAGCTGAACGGAAAAGTCGTTACGCCTTTCACAGAGCTATACAGGTAACAGAGTGGTAACTGATTCAATACTCGTAATATAGGACGCAAGAAAGGTGTTCAAAGCACAAGTTGTCTCAATTGCTTCAACAAATATGGTTATACCAACATACGCCACGAGAATCAACGTCCATGAATATTGCCGAGAACAATTTATTCATTAATATAGATTTCCTATGAACAAAGTCACAGCGTGGCCATCCATTTCTGAGCGGAACCATCTGCCTGACGTCAAGGACTGACCTATATAGGTGGTAGAGTTGTAACTGATCCAATACACGCGCCAATCATTTGGCGAATATACACGAATCCAATCATTTGTTCAAAGCATCGAATTTCTCATTGTTACTTCTTGGTAAAGCAAATGAGCGTAACTTGGTAGACCTGGGTTCGATTAGCGGTGGGAGTCACTATTGGCTTGAATAATTTTCTCGTTCTATACTGATTTCACGGTATAAAGGACCATACCGAACATTATTATACAGAATCATTAATTATGAATGCAGTAACATTTTATTCAAGTTTTTTTTGTCTGGGACAACATCCTTTTTTCAGCTTCTGTCACGAGTTTATTTCGAGTTTAAGACTATATCATTTATAATTTCTCCCATTTTTCTCTCATGCATTTGATCATCAGTCAGTAAAAAGATACTTTCAACTAACACAAAGACAGAGAGAGAGAGAGAGAGAGAGAGAGAGAGAGAGAGAGAGTCATGATTTATGTAGCGCTGATAAATTATAATGACCATTTGCGGTATTTAACGAAACGACACCCAAAATGTTTCCAATGTTTCTCTATTTTTTTCTACGTTCGATTGCCTCAATAACAAAAACACCCCTGCGTCCTTTGATTTCTTTCGCACACATCGCATTGCTACCTGGAGATTTATGGGTAATTTCAGTCTGGTTAGAAGCGCTATCCCCTCCCAGCCCCCCTCCCCCCGTTCTGCCCCACCGTCTGCTCCGACCGCCCTATTCCCTCGAGCTCGCCCGTCGCTCCGTCACGTTCTGTCGCCTCATCACCCGCGGGCCACACCCTCTGCGTCTCGCCCGCTCCGGTGCCCTCGACAAGGCCCAGCTCTCCGGGACTCCCTCGACCTCAACGCCATTAGACGCTGCGGTCGCGCTGATCCTTGTCTCTAGACGCGCCCCGCGCCTCTGCGCCCGCCGCCCCTGCTTCGACAGGAGGCACCGACGGCCTCAGCGCCGCCGCCACCTCCGCCCCCGCTGCCGCCGCCGCCGCCGCCACCACCACCGACGCCGCAACCTCCGCCAGCTCCCGCGAAACCGCAACCGCCTCTGGTCGCCCCGCCGCACCTCCTTGCCTTCAGTCCCCGAACGTCTTAGTCGCCGGCCTCGCCTCCCCCGACGTGGTTCCTTCGCCGTCTCCGGGCGTTGGCAACTTCGCCCTAATCATCACCTGCCCCATAACTGTCGCCACTTCCTCTCAAGACTACCGCCCGTGCCCGCCCACACAAATCACCGCATCCTGCTCACCTCGCCCGCGCCCCCGATATCAGCCAGTCTCCACCGCGAAAACCGCCCTCTCGACCACGCCCACTCCGGAGGTCCCTTCGCCCCCCCTCCTGCGGTGGGAGCGGCGGCCCCTCCCGTTCCGTGTCGCGGCGGCGTCTGAGGGCGTGCCCTTCGAGGAGGCAGGCAATGTGCAACTGCTCCGCGGCGCGGCGACCACCGCTGCCAGAGACGGAGACGGATTCCATAAGGACAGGGCCGGCAAGGACACGACCTGGAAGGGCACGACCTGGAAGGATGGGTTTGGATTGGAAAGCTAGAGCAGGCGGAGAGAACAGTGTATGTCTGTGCGGGACTACGTAGTCGTGTGGGTAGGTAGTCGTGTGGGTAGGTAGTCGTGTGGGTAGGTAGTCGTGTGGGTAGGTAGTCGTGTGGGTAGGTAGTCGTGTGGGTAGGTAGTCGTGTGACTAGGTAGTCGTGTGGCTACGTACGCGTGTGGCTACGTACGCGTGTGGCTACGTACGCGTGTGGCTACGTACGCGTGTGGCTACGTACGCGTGTGGCTACGTACGCGTGTGGCTACGTACGCGTGTGGCTACGTACGCGTGTGGCTACGTACGCGTGTGGCTACGTACGCGTGTGGCTACGTACGCGTGTGGCTACGTACGCGTGTGGCTACGTACGCGTGTGGCTACGTACGCGTGTGGCTACGTACGCGTGTGGCTACGTACGCGTGTGGCTACGTACGCGTGTGGCTACGTACGCGTGTGGCTACGTACGCGTGTGGCTACGTACGCGTGTGGCTACGTACGCGTGTGGCTACGTACGCGTGTGGCTACGTACGCGTGTGGCTACGTACGCGTGTGGCTACGTACGCGTGTGGCTACGTACGCGTGTGGCTACGTACGCGTGTGGCTACGTACGCGTGTGGCTACGTACGCGTGTGGCTACGTACGCGTGTGGCTACGTACGCGTGTGGCTACGTACGCGTGTGGCTACGTACGCGTGTGGCTACGTACGCGTGTGGCTACGTACGCGTGTGGCTACGTACGCGTGTGGCTACGTACGCGTTGGGTACGTACGCGTGCGGGTACGTACGCGTGCGGGTACGTACGCGTGCGTGAACGTACGCGTGTGGGTACGTAGGCGTGTGAGTACGTAGGCGTGTGGGTACGTAGGCGTGTGGGTACGTAGGCGTGTGGGTACGTAGGCGTGTGGGTACGTGTATTAGCTATGGGGGTACGTATGTGAATATAAGAGTGAGAGATGATCGGTACATGTGAGGTGTGTGTGTGTGTGTGGGTAAATGAGTAGGGAGAAATGTGCTTATATGGGTATGTGTGTTCATGTAAGTGTGTATATATGAGGAGCGAGGGCTGGAAAGCAGCATCTGGAGACGCGCCCTTCAGGCTACGCGCGACTGCTCCACCCCCTCCCCTCCCGCCCTCCACCCCTTCGGGATCGGCGGCACGTCGCCCACAAACGCGAGCCGCGTTCCCCGATAAGCTATCGGCCCCCCGCTAAAAGCACTCTTCGACGCCCGACTCCCCTCTCGCGCGCCGAGGAGCCTTTTTTTGGAAATTTTCAAAATGATTCGTATTATCTGCTCCGTGAAGCGGGCGCTGTTCTTATCCGGGGCGTTATTGGATGACTCGGGCGGGAGCGAAACCCTTTAGCTCCACCTGACCCTCCGAGGCTTCCCGCCCGCCCGCCCGCCCGCCCGCGTGCCCTATTTCGGGAGGCAGGGCCTGCGACTTGTCTCTTTGTGCCCGGCTGCGCGCTGCCTGTGGCTGCGGCGGAACAGCGGGTCGCGATGGGGAGAAGTCGAAATAGAGAATTCTTTCTTGTTCAGAAAACAAGAGTATTGTTACGGAAATCCAATGCTATTCCTGTTTAACTGAACTTCTAAATGTAGGTACTGATGTTTCAAGGCAATGGTAATTACCATTTTAATTAAACTAGGAATTTTGTACCTTCAATTATGCACAAGTTGCCATATGGCAACAATAGGAATGATCATGACTAAACGCGGAAACATGTATTAATTTATATGCGTGAAAGGCAACATTGCCGAAGGGATATATAACTTGTTTTTAAAATCAATTCAAGTTAGTTTTTTATACATTTTAGAAGATTGATTGAATATATAAATACACGAAATCATCTTTATCAATCGCTCAAACTGTTTTCAAATGTCGATGGCGTTGTAAACGTTGTTGCACAAAAAAATGTTGTAGCATTGATGCAGACAATTACGTAATGAGTTCAAAGATAACTACGATAAAATATGCATACAGGCAAATAATGCATTAAAATTGGCGGGGCAAGGGCCATGCCCCCCAGCGTGAACCAACTCTTTCGGTTGAGGGCGAGGCGTCAGCAACTGGACGGCCAGGCTGCGCGATGGCGCATGCGGATTGCGGCAGGACGAGAACGCAACGCAAGCTCTACAAGAACAAAGAGCTGTAAGCAGAGTAGGAGGCACGGAGACAGCTTGGGAGTGGCGCAGGGGCGGAGATGAGGAAGGCCACGCGAGGCGAGTCGAGGGCGGAGAGGGTGAGGCGGAGCGCAAGGGGGAGGGGGGCGGGACAATTTTTGGCGGTGAGGGAGAGGCGGTGAGGCCGAAGGTGATGACGACGACGCATGGAAGGCGATGCGGGGGTGAGTGGCAGCGGTGCGGTGCGGAGGCGATGAGAAAAGTGGTGGCGGCAAGATCGCGGCGGTGACGGTGCTGGTGAACGACGATGGGTTTGGGGCGGCTGGACTGCGAAGGTGGTGCGGGAGCAGCGGCAGCGACTCGGAGGCTGCATGCTGAGGCTCGAGGGCGGAGGCGTGTGGGTGGGTTTGGGTGGACAGCGGTGAGGGGCTGTGGTGATGGCGGGGAGCGTCGTCGTCTCGGGGGCTGTGAAACGGAGGAGCAAGGGAGGCGGCATGTGTGGTTGGGGATTGGCGGCAGTAACTGAGAGCGGTGATGCGAGAACGGCGGTGGTGCGGGGCTGGGGTCTACGGAGGCTGGGAGCAGGGACGGTGGCGGTGCGTGGTCAGCGGGGGTGGGCGGCGGGAGCAGCGGGGGCGGGGCGAGAGCGAAGCAATGAGGTGGCAACGGAGTCGAGGGGCAGAGGCGCGAAGAAGGGGGGTGGGGCGGCGCGAGGGCTGCATGCTGAGGTTCGAGGGCGGAGGCGTGTGGGTGGGTTTGGGTGGACAGCGGTGAGGAGCGGTGGTGATTTAGGGGGCGGCGGGGGCGGTGGTGCGAGGGAGGCGTCGTGGGAAGGGGATGGGCGGCAGTACGAGGCCTTGGCGGTGCTGGGTCGGCAGTGGTGCGCTGGCGGAGAGGGGGCGGCGGAGGTACATGGTCAGCGGGGGTGTGGCGGAAGCAACGGGTGCATGGGGCGGAGCGGGGGTGGGCGGCGGGAGCAGCGGGGGCGGGGCGAGTGCGAAGCAATGAGGTGGCAACGGAGTCGGGGAGCAGAGGCGCGAAGGCGGGTGTGGGGCGGCGCGGGGGCGGCGAAGTTACGGCGGCGCGAGGGCGGAGTCAGGGGTGCGGGGGCGTCTAAGCATCGCGTCGCGCCGTTCCCGCGCCCTTTCCCTTCGCTGTGCTCGTTAGGCAGAGCAGGGAGCGCGACCATAAATCCTCGTGACGTGTTGCTCCCGCCAACGTGCGCACGTCTCCACCATGTTGGGGTATCTCCTTACGGCCTGTTGTATTGCTTACAGATGGAAGTCGTACAGCGCTCGTAATTTCACTGCGTAATGTTTATGGGGACCTTTCCCAATATTTTTCCTATGCAGCAAATGTACACCAGGCTTCCATTCTATGAACCATTCCAGGGATGTAACGTTGTTTTCCCCAGTGGCTCCAAACAACGCAGCTATCTTCTTACACACACAAGAAACATTCCTTGGATGTAATATAATTATTGTATAAGATGAAAAAGATTTGTAATAGGAGCGTATACATTTAAACCATTTCTCATTCAAACATAAACGACTTCAATGTAGTAATCATGCCAATTACAGAAACCATTTTCATAATTTTAATGTGGATTTTTTAAAATCTTTTATTACTAATTTGTCATCTGGTAAACGACAACACTGAACAGGTTTGGTTGACAACTACGCTGAACTAAAGCCGTGGAAGTTAGTGAATATTAGATTGCCGTGAGTACGGTCGGACTGTTCGAGAATGTGAACATAGGTTCTGTCTGTATTACATTCTCAAAACCGAAGATAGTGCTGAATCCCGGTCGTGAAGTTCAGAAACGGTGCAGCTGACAGACGAAAAAAGAGAGACCGGCGACGCACGACTTCATCACAGTGGAGATCCGCGGGAGCCTATAACGCCACAAAACAAACGCTTTGTGAAAGAAAAGATCTCTTTCCCCCGTCAATGCCGTTAGTCTCTCTCAGAGCCCAAATGCATTCGATAAAGCGAAAATTCCGCTTCGGTGTTGCGTTGACGCGAACAGTATTCTCGGCAACGGAGTTACAAGAGAGATGCTCAATGTATAATAAAGCGGTACCAGTAAATGAGTCCTCTAATACAGTAAAGAAAAAGTTGAAGTTGGCGTATATAATAATAGAGGACGCTCCGTATATTTGCGGCGGCGATGGTGTAACGGTTAGCGTACTGGACTGTTGTACCCAAGTTGGCGGGTTCAAACCCGATCGCAGCCGTGGATTTTTTCAGGGCGAAAAAATTCTTCGTACGCTATGTTAATAGATTTACTTGCATGTAAAAGATCCTCAAGTGTAAATGACGCCTCTGAGCTAAATCCAAATCGCCTGTTTCTCGCCCAAGAAATACCTACTTTCTCTGCTAGTTGGTGAAAGGAGCGTAAAATAAGGCATTAATTCAATTCAATATATAAGAGTATAATAAAGAGCGACATGGAACGAATGAGCTCTTTCTCAAACATGGTTCAGATCAGAGTTTCCCGAAAACATTATAAGATTCCGTCTGTAATAGAATGGCTTCGCTGCAGAGTTCTTTCACTCTTGAAGATCACTCTTAAAAGAGTTTCGTCCGACGCAGAAAGTATCGCAGTGCCCAGATTTCAACACGGAGATAAATTCTATGGTTTGTCTTCACAAAGACACAAATATATTATGAGTTGTAAAGAAAATTGTTCGAATGTGACAAACTTCACGATTGACGAGTTGAACAATCGATTCATAGGAACGGGCATGTTACTTGCGAATTATGAAATAAATGCCGTTTATAACACATCAATTGGACCGCTACACGACGCAGAAACTTGTGACTTCAAGCAGTTCATTGAAGCACACAAGAAATACGATCCGCGGAAGGTTCCCGGAGTAATAAAACAGGAATTGGTAAATCCTCGCTCGAATGACGAAAATATTCAAACGATTCGAGAATCATACATTCGAGTAGGCCGTGCGTGTAAAGCTGGTATTGAATTCATCACCACTCGCCCATTACAGAAACATTTCGGTAATAAGATTCACTTTGTTCTTGACGGCATGAATTTGGGAGCTGTTCCGCAAAAAGTGTCCTACTGTGAACTGCCCGAAAATGTCCTCGACGTTACCGCTATCGAAAACATCCGAGAACGACGAGGAGGAATATTGAAAGATGTAACGGCCCAGGAGCTGAGATACATATACAGACACAGGTTCAAGAAGGAGATACAAACCAACGTGCTTTTCTGGGAGAACGGACAAATAGTAGAAGCTCCCTGGAAAAGAAATGCACTTGCCAACGTGTACACGAAAAATGCTAATGGTTTGTACACTGTAAACGGAACCAAACCTCTGACAGATTTGTGGAAAGCGTACGTTCCAAAGGCAACGAAGAATAATTCCTAAAATGAGATTTAAAAATTTATGATTGAATTTGTAATTTCACTACTAGTCTGTCGGCCTGCTTTCTGTAAGTGCACCTTCTAGGTATGAAGTATACCTGAAAGCTCGCTTCGTAGAGTAGGGCGAACAGGTTTTTTGAGAGATGACACGAGTTGGCGAGAGCGGGGGTAAAATAGCGCCTCGCGTCGTTGCCAATTACTTCCCCTGCAAGACCTCTCACTTATAGAATTCGCACATTAATTTTTTTTGTTTGGAGTAATAAATAGGAATACCACCTGCGAGTGAAGTACCCTTACCCTGTGGACGCAATCCCCGAAATGCGGACGCCAACGCCGACGAAAAAAGGGAGACCGGCCTCGCACGACCTCATCACAGTGGAGATCCGCGGGGCCCATAACGCCACAAAACAAACGCTTTGAGAAAGAAACGATCTCTTTCCCCCGTCAATGCCGTTGGACTCTCCCAGTGGCCAAATGCATTCGATAAAGCGAAAATTCCGATTCGGTGTTGCGTTAACGCGAACAGTATACTCAGCAACGGAGTTACAAGAGAGATGATCAATGTATAATCAAGCTACAGAATTTGAACTGTTGTTCAAGTAACACGAATCTTAAAACTATTAAAGCTTTAATTTTACGAAAAAATTCTCTTAAGTATAAATGATGAAATCACGCCTAGAATCCCTATTCTTTTTAATATCGTGGATGAGTCACGTAGGCAATACCAGTTCATGTATCTAAAACGAACGAAGCACCCTTTCAACCATGTTTCAAGTTAGATGCTGAAGACTCGAACGTGCAGTACGTTTCCGATGCCCTCCGCCTCTTTCGATTTGTCCGAGGCACAATAACATATCGTTTCTAATGACAACTTGTACGTGCAGGGGATGTTAAGGATCTAGAAGCTTCTTCCATTTACGGGAAGCCGTTGCACAGACGAGCCACCAAGCGTGGGAAAGAAACAAAATGGGATTTCTCTTGTAAATGGTGCCTCTTCCCGTCGGTGGTTAAGAGTTCGGAAAGAATTTGTACGTACTGATAAACAGCACCTCATTAACATTTCGTTTACAAGAAGAGATATACTTTAACCTCCACGCAGGAAGTAGAATACAAAAGTTTTGTCGACTGATTGCCTTCTCTCCATCTGGAATTTTACGTTCCTTGGAGGGCTAATGTATTACACAGCTCTGGAGTTGACTATCATTTCCAATTATGCAATTAACAATCATCGACAACTATGGAGTTAAATATCATCTCCAACTATAGAGTAAACTACCTTGCAATGGTTGGAATAGGTAAATAAATATTCTTTTGCAAGCTGCTAAGAGGAGCGAACACGAGTGACATTAATTTTCAAAAGAGTCATAATACTCCTAGTTTCCGAACACGTAAATTCAATGAATATAGTTTACCTTCAATAGTTTGCGGTGTGACTCCCGTTTAACGTATCTTTAATAGCTTTTTTGTCGGCAGCTCGTGGAGTCCCACATGAAAGTTTCCTCTTTAAATTTTGGACAATTAATAAGGGACATGCTTAATAACAAATTTTACACCGCAACTTGCAAATGTGTGCGGAAGATATTATTTCACAATGAGAAACATCTAATCGACAACTCTTTCAAGAACCTAAATTCTTACAACGAAAATCTACTCCGACCACTTAGACAAGATCCCGTTTACACCACATCTAACGATTATTTGCTAGAACGTGTCACATACTTAAAGTAGATGGACTCCGACCTGGCATCCCAATTACACCCCTCCCGACTTAAACGAGGGATTAAAAGCAGATACTCTGCAAAATCGCCCTCGCCGCCCTCCCGTCAACCGAACAGAACGACAAAATTTGCCCTCTCGCCGTCCCTCGCCATCCGCCGCACCGCGCTTCGTTCCTGGCGGGCCGGTCCAAATTATCCGCACTTAAAAAGTCCAACTTGATTGCGGCGGTCGGTCCCCGCGCGCGCAATTACGAAAGTAGAAGTGCTTCGTTGGGAGTCCGCTAATCGGAGCGAAGCGCGGTCGGCTTTCACGGGGACAGACGGCGGCGCAGGACGGACGGGTGGACGAGTGGACGGACGGGCGAACAAAGACACAGGGGCGACGACGACGAACGCTTTAGAGGAAATTACTGCATATTTTCCGCATATTTTCACACTTAGGTATATATAATAGTGTAATTTATGGATCTCTCTCACTATATATATATATATATAGTGAGAGTACATATATAACCACATATTATATATATATATATAATATGTGGTTTAAACGGGATTTTGTCTAATGTTGGTCGGGAGTAGATTTTTGTTCTAAGAATTTAGGTTCTTGAAATAGTTGTGGCGATTAGATGTCTCTCATTGTAAAATAATATCTTCCGGACACTTTTGCAAGCCGCGTTGTAAAACGTGTTATTAAGCATATATATTAGTGAAAAATACGAAAATAGTTTGATTCTAATTAACGCGATACAGCTTCAAATATATTATTCTTGTAGTATTTATATAATGCAATGTAACGCAGTTTCAAGAAGTACTCGGTTCTTTCGTACCATACAATACACGTGAAAAACTTGACAACGAAGAACTACATTACTATTGCGGGCTATTAAGCGGGTCAGTACTCAACGTCTCGCTTCATTCTATGGGGGCGTACTGGATCTGGATGAAATCTGGTTAGAGTCAGTTGGCAAACTTGCATGTATGGTGAAGTCAAGCCAAGCCAGTCTTCTCCACACATCGCACTGCGGATTCCACAGCCGTTAACACGTGGCCACTTGGATTCCCAGACCTCCCGAAAAAGTTAGAGGTCTCCAGTGGATGCGAAAGGGAAGCATTGTGAGAGCGTATATATATAAGCCCCAAGGAGAAGACCGCGATGCAACAGTAAACATCGCATCTTTGAAACCACGCATCTTGCCGTGAGCTCAGTTCCCTCGATAGCGAAGCATAGCCAAGGTACGTTTCTTGACAGTCACATCAAGCGAAGGAAAAGACAACTTTTGGAAAGGCACGTAAATAACTAAAGTCATTAAGGGAGCATGGAGATACACATAGGAAGAGAAATATGTTTATGTACCCCTACTTAACACAAAAAGCTTAAAAGAGATTACCACAGCGCTCAAAGCTTTGCTGCACATCAGTATCCATTGAGCCTATACCATAGCTTTTAAGTATATGAATTTTTATGTACCTTAAGGCGTCTAAAATATATTTCTACGATAAATGGAGACGGAAACATTAGAAACACTTCCTTGATTTAAACAAGGCTATTTCTCTGCTAAGGAATAAACACAACAAGTTGAAAGCTTTGTTAAATAGAAAGCTTTAGTGTGGATTTTATATTACTGAATAATTTCAAAACGCAATTTGTCACTTCTCTATATTTTTTTAAAAATTAAACGTTCCTACATGTATCGAAAGTATACTTTTATAACAGTGGAAGATAAATAGTTTCATTGTTCTACTTTCAGAAGAAATCGAGAAATGAAAGGAATAGCGTTGCATAAAAATACCTCACGTTTGCTTTTTCAAGTTGTTAGGTACCTAAAAGATTACAGATGCACGACGCTGAAGGGTTGCGCTAACAAAGTTGATGGTTAATGATGCTTGTTTTCGATGGTAACGTTGATGGTAATGATTTACGATGCATATGTAGACAGAAGGTGACTTACGATGGCGTTAATGGTGATGATGATTTAAGATGACTATTATGATTTATTGCTGACGAGACGAAACCAGTTCCAGTGACAGTTACTACTAAGATAACCTGAGAGAAATTTATTGACGGAAGTACCAGAACAAGTATACAGGCACGAAATTGCGTAGCAATGACCGGTGGCATTAGGAGGGAGTGAAGGTAGACACTCTCTATCTTCCGATGAAAGCACAAAGGGGAAATCAGAACCCGCCATACGAAATCTGAGCCGTATCTGCAAGAAAGGAGAAAACCCACGTGGGTATCCCAAGGAGAAAAAATCTCGATCCGTCTTCCCAGAATTAATATTTTGTAGTGAATTTCACGAGTGTATCACAGTATAGCCGAAAAATGATTGAATACCTGATGATTGAAGAGTGGACTGTAGTTTCTTGGTTCCTTGTACGTGTTAGGCATATCACGAGGGAAAACATGTTTACCCTGGTGTTTACATGAGGCTAATCGTTGTGATTTGTCACTGTGCGTCTCTTAGATGTAACTGTGTTCAAATTCAACATTTTAAATAATGTACGTTTTGAATTTTTCTGTCGGTACATTTTGTATCATCCCTATCAACCTCTATCTACATGCTTTCATGCTGTCATAAAATACCATATTTAGATCAAAAGATTATATCAAGGTGAGTTCAATTGCGACTTGTGTACATTAGTTTATGTAATTCTTCTGTTAAAATCTGATAAATATTTTATTTTTAACGACATTTTGCCTGAAGATGAAAATACTTAATTTCCGATACGTTTCTATTTTTTGTGTCAAATGCAACAAAGAAAAAACATTGAAAACAAAGAAGTTTTAATTATTTTCGGTCTTTAAATTAAGGGCCAATTACAGTCTGACTAATTTGAATAGACCGTAGACAGAAAAGTAAAGAGTAAAATAAAAAATAAAAAAATAATAATCTTAAAAATAGTCATGTATTCAGCTTATGCATAGTATAAATAGTCAGTATACTTGTATGTATAGTCAGCTTATGCAAGTATTAAAAGATTGTGCTATACGTCATGCAAAAGTCAGATTAAACTCTAAATAGCGTATAAAACAGGGCCAAAAAACTAGAAGTGACACGGAAAAAGAAATTACTCTACCATTCGTCATAACTAAAATTACAATAACTCATGGTCCTTGAGAGTATTCGAGAATATTTCTGCACTACCTAATGCAACAAAATAACGACGCGAAGTTTACGAGCGAGACCTCCCGGATAGAGGGAACTTCTCGCCGGTCGGGAAATCTACGAGTTTCGCTCCGCACGAGAATTAGTCGAAACCGGAGCAAGAAGGACGCGCTGGCGCCGCGAAGCTCTCAGGTTGCGCCCGCCTCGCTCGGCAACGAGTTGGGATCCCGAGCCACCGCACAGCCCGCGACCACGCCGTGACGCGGGGAAGGCCGCTTCCCAGGGCACTTCGCGAACAAAAACGAATGCGGCGACGGAGGTGGCGGTGGAAGAGGTGGGGGTGGTGGTGATGGTGGTGGTGTTGGTTGCGGCGGCCGAGGTGGGGATGGTGGGTGGGGCGGAGAAGGCGTAGGCGGGGGTAGAGGAGGCGGTGGCGGAGATAGGGAAGGTTGTGGCGGTGATGGAGGCGTTGGTTGTGGAGGCGGAGGCAGAAGCGGAGGCGAAAGTGGTGGAGGGGGAGGGGAAACGGAGGCGGAGGCGGAGGTGGAGGTGGAGGTGGAGGCGATGGCGGAGCTAGTGGCGAAGACGGAGCCGGTGGCGGTGACAGAGGCGAAAGCGGTGGCTGACACGGGGAAGGGGCCGAAGGCAAAGGCGGTGGCAGACTGAGGCGGAGGTGGTGCCGGGGGCGGTAGCAGAGGTAGGGGTCAAGGCGGAGGCGATGACTGCGGCGAAAGTGGAGGTGGAGAAGGAGGCAAAAAAGGAAGCGAAGGCGGAGTCAGAGGAGGCGGAGGAGGTGGAGGTGGAGGCGGTGGCAGAAGTGGAGGCAGAGATGGAGACAGAGGCGAAGGCGAAGGCGGTGGCGGAGGGGGAGGAGGAAGCTGAGGCGGGGGTGGTGAAAGCGGAGGCAGCAGCGAGAGCGAAGGAGGAAGAAGTGGATTGTTCGGCGCGAGTGGGATAGCTGGCAGCTCGTACGCGATTTTTGGAGGCTACTATCGATTTGCGTGAAGCCCAATGCAATTTACTTTCAGAGAAAATTGGGCTGCAGAAACAACATTTCTAGAATATACACGAGTATACATTGTAGAAATACGTTCATTAACATACCAAACTGAAATCTTATTTCGTACATCCACACTAAGTTTTTGAATGCTGAAAGCTATGCAACACGTTTTGAAGGCTCCAACTACGGATTAATGTAAGGAAAATACATAATACTATATTGTACTTCAAACGGATGGCGGTATCGAGTTCTTTGTGAGTATTTACATCAGTTCCAAAATAACGTGAGCCACACACGTACGTCTACGATATCGGTTCGTACAACCATAACTAGAAATCAATAGAATTTTTCAGCACTAAATAAAAACACGAAGTTATTTCAGAAAAAATAAAATTTACATTGTGTTCATACACAATCTTACCCGCACTCAGTAAAACATCGAATACTCCTCTGTTTTAATTCTTCTTCTCTTCACTTACAATAAAATTTAACATGAGACAAATGTTTCAGCGTCCAAATACTTCAAAACAAACGTTTCTTTCCCGATGGAAATTCGAAATCCTCGGCTCCCGAACACAAACAACGTATTCACCTTTTCGGCTCGCCAGTTTATCAGCTAAAGCAGAGTCGTCCAATAGCGCCACGCGCACCTAAAAGAAGCCCGTATAAAAGGCCACCGGTTGTAATGAACAAAAAGCAATCTTTCTGGCGCGCTCCGACTGTTTGAAACACGGGACACACGCCCCCTCTCTCCAGTTAACGTCCAATACGGCGGAGCCAGCGCGGGCAAAGCGGGCTCGACGTGCGCGCCGAAATGGGTACGCGCTGATCCCTGGCGGACACGCGAGCCGCGCGCGGGGCGGGCAGCAGGGGAGGGCGGGAAGCGAGCGGAGAAGCGAGGCGGAGAGCGGGGACGGGTAGAGGCGCGGGGAGTGGAGGGAACGGGGACTGGTGCGACGGACCGGGAACAAGACGAGGCGGAGAACAGGGCGGGGAGAAAGGCAAGGAGTAGAACTGGTGCGCGGCGGGGAGGGAGCGGGGAGGAGGGACGGAGACGAGGCGAAGAGAGGGGCGTAGAAGCGGAGGATAGGGTGGGGAGGGAGCGGGGAGGAGGGACGGAGACGAGGCGAAGAGAGGGGCGTAGAAGCGGAGGATAGGGTGGGGAGGGCAAGGGAACAGTGACGACGCGGGCGGAGAGCGGGTGCAGAGCGAGGCGGAGAGCAATGCGGGAAAGGAGAGGAGCAGGAAGAAGGGCGGGGAGCGGGTCGTGGAAGGAGCGGGGAGTGATAGGACGGGACGAGGTCGAGGGGAGGTGGTGTGTGTGGCAGTGTGGGGTTGGTGTGGTCTAGAGTTGGTGTGGTCTAGAGTTGGTGTGGTCTAGAGTTGGTGTGGTCTAGAGTTGGTGTGGTCTAGAGTTGGTGTGGTCTAGAGTTGGTGTGGTCTAGAGTTGGTGTGGTCTAGAGTTGGTGTGGTCTAGAGTTGGTGTGGTCTAGAGTTGGTGTGGTCTAGAGTTGGTGTGGTCTAGAGTTGGTGTGGTCTAGAGTTGGTGTGGTCTAGAGTTGGTGTGGTCTAGAGTTGGTGTGGTCTAGAGTTGGTGTGGTCTAGAGTTGGTGTGGTCTAGAGTTGGTGTGGGGTAGGGTTAGTGTGCTGTGGGGTAGGGTTGGTGTGCTGTGGGGTAGGGTTGGTGTGCTGTGGGGTAGGGATGGAGAGGGGCGTGGCGGGACAGACACGAGCAGTGCTGGAAGCGTGATCGAGCGGCGGGGCGGAGCGGCGGGGCGCGGCATTACGCATTCCCTTTCGCGTGAGCGTGAATCTGCTCGGCGGGCGCGCGCGTGAATAATCCGACGCGCGGCACCGCGCTCCGCTCCGCCGCGTCCGGCTGGGAAAGCGCTTCGGCCTCACGGTCGACGCGCCCCGCTCCGCCCCCTCCCGCCCCGCCCCCTCCCGCCCCGTCCCGCCCCGTCCCGCCCCGCTCCGCCCCGCTCCGCCCCGCTCCGCCCCGCTCCGCCCCGCTCCGCCCCGCTCCGCCCCGCCCCGCCCCGGCCCGCCTCCCCAGGCCAGGCCAGTGCGGTTCGGCACCGGCTGAATCGGGCCGACGCGACGCGCCAGGGATGAGTGGTGGGAATTTTGGTGGGAAGAGGGGCGGTTCGGGCGTGGTCGCGCGGTAAACATCCGCGCAGTTGATGGCAATGGGAGGTACCGAGTTAAACGCGGTTGGTAATGGGGAGGAAAAACCGTGGAATATTTTTGGTGCTGATAAAGTGGTGTACTGGGTCCTAGTGGACCAGTAAAGGAACAATATATATTTACTCATAGTTATCAAGTAGTAACGGGACATAATACATTCAGCAGACGGTTGTAGAATAGCATTGAAATATCTTTTTAAGATATATTCGGTTTAGTGGTAAAAGGATAAGAGTGCAGGGCTGAAGTTCTGACAAAATACACGGGAAAAAAGCTTTTGTGTGAGTTGTTGGATTAGGGGTGTGAAGAACCAGGGCGATGAATTATTGGATTGCCTGTTCGCTGATCGTGATTCAGATATAATTTTACTTTCTAAAAGGAAAGGCGTAAAAGATTTTGGTTACATTGAACTAAAGTTGAGGGCTCAAAAAGGCGATAGGTGATTGAAGGTTGGGTTATTATTGACAAATATTGTAAATTAAATAAGCAAATGCCATAAATGCAGACGAAATTTTATCTTATTATTATGATTCCCAGAAACTCGCGACCTGAAATAATTGGTTTTGATGGATGATTGATGAAGATATGATGGATAGTTAATGTTGACATGACATGAATGATGCAGTGGATGAAAAAAAGCCTTGGCAAATGGCAGATCTCCGAGAAAACTATCAACGAACCAACTGTGTCCACCACAAATTCTATATGTACTGATAGGGATTTGAACCCATGTACCCAGAAGCAGAAGGTAAGCGATCTAACTACTAGAGCACGGGTCTCTCTCACACGGACTAATAGCCTTAGTAAGGACGTGGGATACGAACTCATGAAAAGGTCCCGTCATTATCGGCGTTCGTATTCATCGAACGATTAGCGCTGGGTAAGACAACGAAATAATGGAGAAAATGATAGAAAAAACAATGAATATTAGGGACGCAATGCGATGAAAGCAGACCAACCAGAAGTATTTCATAAACGACCCATCCATGACCTCAATTGCCTTCCGTCAATTCCACCTGAAGCGACCGGTGTACGCCCAATATCCCATTCTCTCCGACCCCTGCTCCACGAGCTCACGGTCGGATTTGGGTCGGGCCGCATATTATACTTGTTAAGAATAGGAACGCGCGGGTTACGAACTGAGCAGGCTCTCTGCCCCCCCCCCCCCATCGCATAGTGCCATTGTTCGCACCGGCACTTGGCAGCGGGCTTCGAACTGCCCCAATCGCCTCTACCACCGCCAGCAATGGCGAAGATTCTTATCTGCGTCGCCTGCCCCCCCCCCCACTCGATAACGGAACTCAATGGCCGCCTGTAATTACAACCCGCCCATTATCTCGCCGCATTACGCTCAAGGGGTCATTACTGACCCTAACCTCCGCCGTTAAACCACGGATCTTTCGTTATAGGACAGATACTATTTCTCCCAGCTGAGAACCAAATTGGAATGATTGTCCTGTACGGGGCTGAAATGCTAATTATCGCCCGTGATTGCTAATTTATTTCGTAGTTACTTTTATTTTCGTTTGATTGCATATTCCTGAATCGCGCCGCGCGTGCGTCTTTTTTTTCGCAGCCAGCAGCGGTTTCCGGTTGCTCCCAGACGCAAATTCATCAGCTCATGATTTACGGCTGCGGGTCTCAATACAGACATCGCGGAGTCGCCTTGTATGCAGCCTCGTAAACTATGCCGCATGCAAAGCGGGCTCGGTGTGAGGTTGTATATTGAATCGGCTGCCGCCGGTGGCGGCGTTGACATTATGCAGAAGGCACCCGGCATTTTCGCTGACGCGGGGGCCGCGCGCGGGCCTGCGATAACTGCCTTCGACAGCGGGTGATGGTATCCTGCCGTAAAATTTATGACGACGTATTTCTTGGCCGGGCGCGTGGGCGGTCGGTCGGCCGAGTTGGACGGCGGGTGGTCGGGCGGTCGCGCTGGCACGAGGACGAGACGGAGGACGCGAAAACTGAGGAACGGGAGCTGACGGACGGGAGGTAGGGGAACTGATAGGCACGGGAGAGCTGATGGATAGATGAAAAAGTAGAAGTAACAGAGAATAGAGTTGATGAGAAAGCGGGAGAGAGTGGGAGAGCAGGAGAGAGTTGAGGGAGAGCAGGAAATAGTTGGGGGAGAGCAGGAGAGAGAGTTGGTGGGAAAGCAGAGAGAGAGGTGGTGAGAAAGCAGGGAGAGAGGTGGTGGGAAAGCAGGGAGAGAGGTGGTGGGAAAGCAGGGAAAGAGGCGGTGGGAAAGCAGGGAGAGAGGTGGGGGAGAGCAGGGAGGGAGGTGATGGAAGAGGAAGAGAAAATTAGTTGGAAAAGGAGAGTCGTTGGGAGACCGGGAGGAGATGTAGGGAGAGCTGATAGACAGACAGGCTGCCAATGGCCAAATCCTTCCATTGGGTCTTTCAATCGAAGAACCAGTGGAAGAGCTGGCGAGAGAGCAAGTGGAAGACACGATGGGCACGTGTGGGAGAGACAGTCTCCAGCTTATGAACAGCGTACGCACGAGAGAGCCCTTGAGGGACACCACTGGCGACGTACGAACTGGCGACCGAGCTGTCGTGAGGGTCGGAGCGTGGGACGTCGGGTTGTGAGGGCGGAGGCGGGCGAGTGCCGCGAAGGCACTCAGAGAGCGACTTCCCCCGGTGCGAGGCCCTGGGGGCTTTAATCAAATAGCGCCCTATTTGCGAGGGCAGCGCGGAGCTCGTCCGTGACTTCGTGTCCCGGCGGAGGCAAAGGAGCGTGTGTCGGAATTACTGGAACCTGTAGCTGCCATGTGCACCGCTTCAAAGAGAATACCCAGAATTGTGAATTCATAAATGACGTTTCCTGCAAGTTAAAATTATAGGTTTTAGATACTCCAATATTTCTTATTCGGACGCATTAAATGAACTATCTTTTAAAAACCTTTATACACAGAATGATTTTTTTTGATTCTTGATATTTTAATGTGAAATATTGTGTGTATTTTAATCTGAAATGTTCGCATATCTTTTTTTTGTATGTAAATATATCTTGATAATTTTCTCATCACGCTTTTTGAGATGAAAGTTGATTAAAATGTAATTCTACAAAACATTAACATTGCGAAATTAGATTTCAATTTAATTGGTATAAGAATATGGCTGGTGCATCGAGAAAAATAAGTATGGTTTTAATTTATTCTTTGTCAACATAACACCGCAATTTAGGCTACAAACCCGTAATAGACCCCTTGAATATCATTTATCCCCATCAAAATCTAACTGATTCCCAGAGATCGACACCGACCCCTTTGGGAACTCCTGCTCTACAATAACAGAACCGACTTCGATGCAGGTTTTTTTCATCGGTAATGAGAAATAATTTCCCAATTCTAGAAAAGAGAAAATAGTATTCAATTTTTTTAAGATAAAAGAAAGTTTGCTAGGGGTAAGCAACAATGCAACTGTCTACAACCGCTGGTAGCAAAGAAGATGGAAGCAATGATGATCGTAGCAGACACGGCGGAATGGGGAGGGGCGGGGAGGGGCGAGGTGGGGCGGGGTGGGGCGGGGTGGGGCGGGGCGGGGTGGTGCGGGGTGGAGCGGGGTGGGTGGGGCGGGGTGGGGCGGGGTGGAGCGGGGTGGAGCGGGGTCGGGCGGGGTGGGGCGGGGTGGGGCGGGGCGGGGTGGGGCGGGGTGGGGCGGGGTGGAGCGGGGTGGGTGGGGCGGGGTGGGGCGGGGTGGAGCGGGATGGGGCGGGTTGGGGCGAGCCAGGTGAGGCAGGATAAAGCGGAACGGGTTATGGTTAGGAGGGAAAGATAGAGCCGGTTAAATGGAACGGGACAGGATGAGAATGGTTGGAGAAAAATGATCGGGTCAGGTCTGGCAGGGCAGGGCAGGGCAGGGCAGGGCAGGGCAGGGCAGGGCAGGGCCGGGCAGGTCATAATGAGTAAGGGCTTGGTAATATGGTTACATGTTTGGATGGGAATACATCATACGCAGAATTTATTCTTTTTCCTGACTAATCGATGATTATGATTAATAAATACCCGAGGAACGCTGTAAGCTTCATCTAGTTGTAAATGTAGCATCTAGTTATAAACGCACCTACAACTGATTTTCGGCGAAATTGATTATTTTATTTCTTTCTAATACAACAGGGTACATTACAAAACATGTTTCTCTAACTAGGATTAATATCTATTATCGAAAAATAATGCACTCGAAAACTGACTTTTTGTACAAACCATTTTTTGCTACAACGAAATTTATTCAAAACGAGTTTGCATGAAATTACATAAGTGGAACGAAGTTGATGTAGATTTTCTAGTAAGATACCCACGCAAACACTCTGCTTCTGGAAGAAAACCCACGGCTGAAGGAATTTATATGCGGATTATCCACAAACAAGCCCATATAAAAAGCATTTTATGTTCTGATCGCTTGTACTGAATACATTTTGAATAACACGGTTTGTTATTTTGAGCATGGAATTATACGATGTTGGAGGCAGGGACAGTGGTTCTCGGAAAGACTTTGATCGCAATGCACCGTCTACAGAACCGTGTTGTTTTCTTTCCTTGAACTTTTCCTCCGCAGGTTTACGCAAGAAAGTTTAGTCAATGAGAAAACTACTTGCGTAAGCGTTAC
Source organism: Gryllus longicercus (assembly GCA_038098605.1). Lineage (NCBI taxonomy): Eukaryota > Metazoa > Arthropoda > Insecta > Orthoptera > Gryllidae > Gryllus > Gryllus longicercus. The sequence continues at coordinate 397,204 of JAZDUA010000885.1, forward strand.
GCTACTTTTGGATAATATTTCACGTCAGCGGAATCGGAATGATTACGCGTTAAATAATACAGTACGATTTCGTATTTGCATGTGGAAGTGTGAGCAGTTATTTGCGTAACATGCCTGCTGATAGGTCTGGTGCCCCACCCATGCAAATTTATGACTGTATCAAAAAGCGTGGGCAGGTGGAAACATGCAGATTACAAGGTAGAAATGAGAAATCTGTACCTGTCTTTGCATTCGAACGATCCCCATCACAATAAAAGAATGAGGCTGCTACTCTAATACTTAAGAAATTTTACATTAGAAATAAACTATTTCATTTGAATTAAGCCAAAAACAAAATAGATAAAAAAATTCACTAATATGAAATATAAAATGAATATTTTAGCCGAATAATTATTTTAATACCACTAGCTCCCAAATAACACAAAGCTATTTACTTTAATTTCATAATTAAAATATTTAATCATTTCATAACTAAATATTTCAGTGCTACAGCATTGTTAAACTGTATATATACTACAAAAAAATTAAATCCTAATGAATATGTCAGATATAATCTAAGATGTATACTGTTGTTGAAGGAGGATTGATAGAATTTATCCCATAAAAAAGTCCTTCCCCTTCCCCAAACAATCTGTTCATTCAAAATGAAAAAGAGGCGAAACAATTTTCTCTGTAACAATTGCCGTTCAAGAGGCGAAACACGCCTCATTTCCCAACCGCCTTATCACACCACCGCACGCAGGGGAGAGCTCAACTGTCAGTAGCCGCAGTGGGAAACGTTCCACTCGCGCGCAGAGAAGCGTGATCTTCGACTGGTGTTTACACACAGCAACGCCTCCGTCGACGCCGACTTCGTCACAACCACTACTATCTAGGCCTTCGCCACTGATCGCGCCCCCCCCCCACCTAGCTTCCTTCACGCTCCCGCCGCCACAGCCATCCCTACCGCCCTTCCTCTCCGCTTCCACCACCCCCGTTCTGTCCTCGCCCCGCCCACGCGTTTCGAAACAGACGAAGCGGAATGGGCCGGAAACGAGGACGCTGCCCCCCCACCCCCTGCCACTTCGCAGCTTCGGCAACCGAGTGCGAGCGAAAAAGACCACCTCTCGCCTCCCCTCCCTCCCTCCCCCCCTCCCCCCGCGCGCTGCGGAGCGTCGTCGGCGTTCGCCAGTGGCCGGTTGGTAATAACGCGGAACGCGCGCCCGCTCACGGGGCAGAGACCGGCCCACGGGGTGGCGAGGCGAGGCGAGGCGGAGCGTGGCGGGGTAGTCGGAGCGGAACGGGGTGGGACGGGGAGGGACGGGGCGGGACGGGGCGGGGAGGGGCGGGGAGGAGCGGGGCGGAGCGGAGCAGAGCAGAGCGGGGCGGGGCGGGGCGGGGCGGAGCGGAGCGGGGCGGGGCGGGGCGGAGCGGAGCGGAGCAGAGCGGGGCGGGGCGGGGCGGGGCGGGGCGGAGCGGAGCAGAGCGGGGCGGGGCGGGGCGGGGCGGAGCAGAGCGGGGCGGAGCAGAGCGGAGCGGGGCGGGGCGGGGCGGAGCGGGGCGGAGCGGGGCGGAGCGGGGCGGAGCGGAGCAGAGCGGGGCGGGGCGGAGCGGGGCGGAGCGGGGCGGAGCGGAGCAGAGCGGGGCGGAGCGGAGCGGAGCGGGGCGGGGCGGAGCGGGGCGGAGCGGGGCGGAGCGGGGCGGGGCGGGGTGGAGCGGGGCGGGGGGGTGGAGCGGGGCGAGGCGGGGCGAGGCGGGGCGAGGCGGGGTAAGGCGGGGCGGGGCGAGAGGGGCGGGGCGGGGCGAGAGGGGCGGGGCGGGGCGAGAGGGGCAGGGCGGTCTTTTCAGTGGGCGACGCGGGCCATCGGGCTTTTGACGTCGCCTCGCCGCCATTAAATTTTAGTGGCGCCACTCGAACCCTGTGCTACGCCGCACAAGATCCGCACACGAGGGAATTGAACCCGTGGGAAATCCCTTCGACAGAAGGGCGGCAAAGGAACTCGGTTCATGGGATGTAAAATGCGCGGTAGTGTCACAACAAATTCTAAGAGGAAAATATGAACATGAGTTAATTCAAGAGAAAGTGTTGATAATGAGTTGCAACAAATCTGTCTCAGACGAAAGCCTCATTTCAACAACGTAACATTTGATCATGATCAACGTTATTATGAATATTATTATTATTATTATTATTATTATTATTATTATTATATTATTGAGGGGGTGTTGTTTTCTGTTTAAATTCTTCACTAATTTCAGTTGTATAAACAAGAAAAATAACTGACAATATCAGTCTGGCTCCCAAAGTCGGTTAAGAAACACATAATTCAGTCAACGTAAAAAGAAAGTAACGTTTCAAATTTCTGAGTATCATTTATAATGGATATTATTAAGTTTATAATATATTATGAAACATATTATGTGCGAAATCGCTGAAACATGAACATTTACCGACAAGAAACACACACATCAGTCTTTTTTTACATTGAAGAAATATGTTTAAAATTAATATTTATTTTGGCAACAAAAATGTGAAACGACAGACATAGAGAAAGGCATTGCCACGAAATTAACAGCTTCTTTGCTTAAAACCGCGAAACAACTGGAGATGTGCCACATTCTTGTAAACGGACGTTGAGCGACACATACAGAGGAAGCAAACACAGGAAATCCACGAGAGTGTGAGAAGGATTGGCGCTGGATGCTTCGGTTGCTAAGGCAGGCTGGCAACCGTGCTGGATGCTTCAGGTGGTATCATCGTTTCGAAAGATGACAGGCGGCAGCGGGGGGGGGGGGGAGGCGTGGCGGTCGGCGCCAGTGGCTATCGCGCGAGGCAGGCCACTCGCGGTCGGCGACCGGCGCCAAATGGACCGGAGCGGGGAGGGAGGCCAAGGTCAGGGATATATAGGAATGGTCGCAGTGGATGGGGATGATGAGGATGGATAGGGTCGGACGGTAAGGGTATAAGTTGGAAGGGATGAGGGAATGCACAGAGGCGAGAAGGAATAGGAGAGGGTGAGCAGGGCTAAAAAGGGATGGGTGTGGATGATCTAAAATAGATGTGAGTAAGCATAAACAGGAATGGATAGGGACAGACAGGAATGGGCGAAAAATGATCGGGATGGAATAGGAGCTGGTCAGGGAAGGGGGGAAGGCCGTGAATGGCTGGGTGGGAAATATCAGATACAGGTGCGAATGAACGAGACTTGCAGAGTTTGGTAGAGTTGGACAGGAATGAGCATGAATGGGTAGGAATTGGATGGCATTGGCAGGGATAGACACAGATGGGAAACGATGGGCGAGGATAATCAGAGATGGGCAAAGGTAAGTGGGAACGGGAGTTAAACGGTTGGGCAGGATTGGCCGGGGATGTACAGGTATGGGGCGAGGCGTGGTAAGGTGCGTTTGAGTGAGTTGGGAGGGCGAGGCGAAGGAGGGAGAGGGAGGAGTGGCTGGGAGGTGAGGGGGCGGGGTGTATTGCCCACGCGCGTCCCGGGGCGGGCCTGTCACAGCAACGGCCGCAATGAACTGCCGCGTCACAAAGCGACCCGCTGGGGCGCGGCGACCCCGCGCGCGTCACCGCACAACGAGCGCCGTCGCCCACGCGCGCCCGGATGCCCGCCAGCCCGCCCCTCGGCCTCTGCCTCTGCTCGGACGCTGCCCCACACAGCCACCTCCACCACCACCGACCCTCTCCTTTCCCTCCTCTCCCTCCCTCCATCTATTTCCCACTCTTTCTCTTGCCCCTCTCTCTCCTTCCCTCTCTACCCTCCTCTCTCTTCCTACCTCTTTTCCCCTCCCTCCCTCCCTTTCCCCTCTTCCTCCCACCCTTACCACGTCTCCCTACCTCTCTTTCCCCCTCTCCGTCCCCCCTCTTTCTCCCTCTCTCTCTCCTCCTCCCTTTCCCCTCTCTCCCCCTGGGTCTCATTCTCTCTTTCGTTTTCTTATTACTAGAGTTTTCCAATCATTCTTTGAATCCCTAAAAAATACTCGTGTGGCGCACTATTTCTATTAGAAAAAACGTACCAAAACACCAAAAGAATCAGATGAGGATATCCAAAAGATGATTTCAAACACCCATAATGAAGTAAAACTGAAACATTTCTATAACTTTCAAAAATTTGATTAAATAAAAAATAAAGAAAAGAAACAACTAGCAATTAGATATCTTCAATTATGAAAATACAGAAGTAGTCACATGGTAACAATAGTTAGGAATGGACATGCTTAATCTGAATCAAATGTATTTATTAATACCCCTGAAAGGCAGCAATGCCGAACATGAGAATATTGTTTTTTTAAGTTCCTAAAACCCTGTGTTGTATGTGTATGAGGGTCGTCTAATTGAGCCTCGCATGGGGTAGGTAAAGGCGCGTTTTCGGGGCAGGTTTCGGGGCAGGCCAGCTCCGAGAATGCAGCCAGCGAAAGGAGAGCTTCGGGGAGAGTAGGTGTTGACACGTCGCTCGGCATATAGCACGGCCGTAGCGGCATATAGCGGCCGTAGCACGAGTTATCAAAAAAGTTTGAAGTTTGATTACTGTATGAAGCCATTTTCATTTTCTAATGAATGATTTTTAAAAATGAGGAATGTTTGCTCAGGACCAACTGAATAAATATCTTGTTCCTAAATCCAAATTCCTATATCGTCATGAAAATCCAACTATGAGAATTGTTTTATGAAAATGCGTTGGGTATACGTTAAACAGCAGAAAATCGTTTATAATTGTACCTCAATCATTTCTTACTTGAAACAAAACAAAAGATATGTTAACAAGAACTGGACAAAGAAAGATAATTCGAGAGTATTTCGTCTCTTCTCTAAAACGACATCTACTTTACACAGCCGTTTTCACATTCGTAACACTGAACACGCTGTAAACCTACAGCGTTTGTCGGGCAAGCTTTTTGGCTTTGCTTTCCACCGCGAGCGTCTGCAGCCATTACAACCACCGCGTTCCCACCCCAGTTGTTCCACCTCCCCGCAGGGGCTATCCGAGTGTCAAGGGCCCTGTTGTTGCAGGCACTCGGACGCCGCAGTGTGCCGCTAAAGGACGCGAAGTGGTGAAGCTGGGGACTGGGGAGCCGCGGATCAAAGCGAGTTGCGAACGCGGACTGCTGGGACAATGCCGATCGATGCCAGCGGGGGAGAGGGAGAGAACCTACACGTCGCAGGCGCGTGATCATGTGTCGTCATGACAAAAAACGGTTTAATGAGTACACGCAAATATCACGTAATTTCTCAATGATTGTTACATCGACGTAAATAAAATTTTCGGTTGTTCTAAAAATTAATCGTTGAGTTTTCTTGCATTAATATTTTAATAACACTTATTTAAATGTTTTCTGTTACATTTTTTTAAAATTAACGTAAAAATGATCGTGATACTAGTAATTAGATTAACGTTAACCTCTCAGTAGAATTATAATGCGTTGGAATTAAAAACTGTCGAACGATAATACCAATTGTTGTTGTTTCCGTTTTTGCAACACGATTTTAATGTTTTAAAATAAATAAAAGCGCTTAAAAAAAGTTTTAGGGTCTTTTTTAATGTTGAAAAGCTTCAGAATAATGCAGTGTATCTCTCACTAGAGGGACACGGTTTTAATTGTTTTCATGCTCAGTGTATCACTACTTAATACACAGCTGATGTAATGCGATACCATGGCTCCAAGAAGTAGCTAGATGGAATAAAACATTTTCAATTATCGTAATGCGAACTATTTTTTATTTTCTTGGTATGTAAAGATCTGTTGTACTGTGTACTTATAATATTATGTTATTCGTGAAGACTTCTTGTTAAAACAGTTAATATATTGCAATGTTATACAAGAGTTTTATTGTTGTTATGCAGTGACACTGACACTTTTTTAGAAAACTATTTTGTATGGTTTTATCCAGCAGAATGTTTGCAGCTAGAAGCCACTAGTTGTAGGCAAAATAGTACTTCCAAAATTCGAATTACTAGGAGGTTTAAAAAAGCAAAAAAAAGACGTCCATAACATACATTTCTTGAATAAAGATAATTTCGAAATGATCTCCGCCAGTCGTTCTTCATAAGCGTCTCCCCGCACCTCCTCCTCGCGTCCTGCAATCTACTCACCGAGCTCCGCGGCCGATGCGACAAGTACAACAGCGCGAAGCAGCGTCGACTCACCTGCAACAAGAGAGCAACCAATGTAACCCGCGGCACGTGGCAGTTCACCTGCAGGTCGCAAGATCAATACCTGAACGCCGCGCTGCGCAAGAACTTGGAAGCTAAGCAATTAGAAGTACATCATCCGGTCATTACCATTACAAGGCCGCGCTTAGAGCGCGCCGATCATTAACCACGACGGTGGCGCCACGCCTCGCTCTTGAATGGAAGCTCGCAGGGCATAGAGCTGCATGGCCTGGAGGCGCACACGCCCTTAGCAGCATGTTATATGAGTAATTAACGCTACACACCATTTGGTAACGATATCGCATATTCCGACGATAACGCAGAATTTCAACCCCTTATTAACATCATGTTGTTAATGATGCTCGGTAAATTACTTCTTGTGGGTTAAATACTGAATCGTATTACGGTCTGCTCGTGAAGTACATAATATTGAAATGGCAAAGCAATTATTTCTATCAATACGTAAATGGCGAATGAAATAATTGTGTGGAGAAGTAAGTTTGTTTTTAAATTAATGCCAATACATGTTAGATACACGCTAAACGTTGTATCAGTCATATATTTTCTGATGTTTTTCTAAAACCCGTTTTCTTCCGTTCGAAGTGAAGGAACTATAAAAGGACCACAAATTTACGGTTAATAATGATTAATTTGTATTATAAATTAAATAATACTGCAATATTTTTTAAATTATTACATGTTGAGAAATATATTCCATTGTTATGTATTGAAAAAAAGTAAATAAAATTAATACAAACGTCATTTTCTTAAAATTTAAATTCGTTTGATAACTAGGGCGACGAGAAGAATACCATGCTCCCACAATGGTACGTCAAAAAGCACGCAGCAACAATGTAACAAGCAAATAATTAACTACCATGTTTTATATTAAAATCGCTTATACATAATACATTTTTCTTCTTAAAGCTATAAAGAAAAAAATCTCCTTGGCAAGTTTCAATTGAGTTTTAATTTAATGTATCTACGGAGCGCAATTGCTTCCGAGCCAGAGCCAGGGCCAGAGTGAGAGCAAAACAAAATTATACGAAGAACACCTTCAAATAATACCTCCCTATTGAGTCTTAGGGATGATACAACGGAAGGTTTTATAATGTGCATCTCTTTGCAGTGCATCCTTTACATGACTCAACATACACTGTAAGTGCGAAAGGGCGTTTTTAAAACGAATCGAAGAAAGATTGTGTTGAAATTGTGACATTCACGAACACGTGTATGGTAACCGTTTAAAATACGAGTTTTTTATCAAAATATTTTTACTTTAACATGAAATATAAGGTACCACTATTTCCTTCTTACTTAAGTGTATCATGTTCCGTTCATGTATGTTCCGCGCAAGAAAAACTATTTTAGCCCTGTGACTATCGTACCGAGTCTCGCCCACGCCAGGCGAAAACTTGTCCACAATATTAACACACTCAAATTTTCGCACCGTTGGCGAAAGCAATCCAGGGAGCAAAAGAAGCAAGAGTATGTAGCGCTGCACGCGGGCTCCGCCGTGAGTTAACGCAAGGTCGCATTTGTACGCGATTGCATCTGTTTGCGAGGAGTACCCTGCTGCCCCGCCTCTCCACTGCTTCTATCCATCCCCGTCACCCACAATGTCCTTACCACCTTCACCTATTGCCCCGCCGCCGCCCCAACGAGTCGCTTCCGCCCCTCCCACCACCATTGACGTTCCAGCCCCTCCTGACACCATTGCCAATACCGGCCTTCCCGCCACTATTGCTCTGCTGGCTCCTAACACCATAGCCCTCCCCGCCCATCCTAACACCATTTCTCTCCCCGCCCCTCCTAACACCATAGCCCTCCCCGCCCCTCCTAAGACCATAGCCCTCCCCGCCCCTCCTAAGACCATAGCCCTCCCCGCCCCTCATAACACCATAGCCCTCCCCGCCCCTCATAACACCATAGCCCTCCCCGCCCCTCCTAACACCATAGCCCTCCCCGCCCCTCCTAACATCATTGCCCTCCCCGCCCCTCCTAACACCACTGCCCTCCCCGCCCCTCCAAACACCATTTCTTTCCCCGCCCCTCCTAATACCATTGCCCTCCCCGCCCCTCCTAATACCACTGCCCTCCCCGCCCCTCCTAATACCACTGCCCTCCCCGCCCCACCTAACATCATTGCCCTCCCCGCCCCTCCTAAGACCATGCCCTCCCCGCCCCTCCTAATACCATTCCCCTCCCCGCCCCTCCTAACACCATGCCCTCCCCGCCCCTCCTAACATCATTGCCATCCCCGCCCCTCCTAACACAATTTCCGACCCCGCTCCTCATCTGTCTCCATCCCGCCATCCGTCGCCTCCATCCCTCCATTCCCGCAGTTCCCACGGCCGCCGCCGCCGCCGCCCCCCACGATCCCGCCGCACAAGTCGACTGCGCCGGCCTCATCACACTCCCCGCCGCCACCACCTCCTGTTTGCGGAGCTGTAATGAAGTTTGCGGCTGAAGCGAGCGCCGCGCCGCGTCGCTCGATGCACGCGAAAGGCGCGAGTGGAGCGGGACGGGCGCGACGTCCCGGTCAAGCTTTTTAGCCGCGCGTCTGTTACTCCGTCAACCTCGCCGCTCGTAGTCTATGAAGAGCAGTAGAACCTCGTTAACCCGAATCAACTGGGGCTGGAGCCGATCCGAGGGAATGGAAATCCGGGTTGTCCAGAGAATGAAGGATAAACGATAAAAAAAAGAACATGAACTCACCAAATATATTTTTATTTGTAGTTTAAAAATTATTCCGGCCCCCTTTCACCAAATACACATTGTAATGTTTATTTCTACGGTTCGCAACAAACAAAATAATCGGTAGCCCTGAGAATGGCTAGGGCGTCTCTAGTGCCACTTCCTTCCCTTTCTCCCTCTCCCCTTTCCGTTGTGCGGGCCCACCGTCGCTCGAGGCGGGGAAAGGGGAAGGAGGGGGAGGACAGGTGGGGTGAGGGTAATGAACTAGATCGCTGGCAAGTGAATTCGAGCAGTTTACCTTCTGACAACAGCAATTTATCGACTGTTAAACAATTCATTTACTACGCTAAACATCGTTGTTGTTTTTTCGAAACGGGTCTGGGTTATCCGGACGTCCAGGTTAAAGAGGTTCAGTTAACGAGGTTCTACCGTACCGCTTTTGGTAGTGCAAGGGGGCTTAGAAAAATGTGAGGGAGAGAGAAAGGCGGGTAGATAGTGAAGAACGACTGCCAGCAGAAAGGGTACATTTCTGGAAATCTGTGGTTAACGAAGAGAAGATATATAATTATCAAATACTAATCAAATTAAAAGCTTGTGACCTAAGAATTTACGGAGAATGTCCACAAAGCAACAGCTTTCATTAACCATTATGTGTTATCTCTAACGTTTCTAATCAGTGTATTAATTACTTCCGACTAATGCCTCTACTCGCTTAACAAATATAATTTCCTTTTTTTGTTTTAACAGTTAAAAATGTTGTTTCCTTATGTCAGTAAACATTTAAGTAAGTAGTAATTAAGTAAATACCATCTCGATACGCTGCATTAAAAATACATTAAATTAAAATTAGTAATCGTTGTTAATGACAAAACACTAGTAATATGATCATTATGATCTTTTTTGCTTTTAAATGCTTATAAGCTGACGTTTTCACCAACAATGTGTGCCGACTTTCAATTCAATTACTGAGATTTTTAGTTTCAGAGTAGCTGAGAAAGATTTTCTACATTAACAGAGGTCCAGCTAGTAAAATCGAAAGATGATTCAGTATCATGATTTTTTTTTCTTCGGCTGATCACACTAATAATATTCGAATCTGTGGAAACGAGCTTAATTGAAATCAACAAAAACCAATGCCTATCTATGTATATACAATCTTTCTAACTGCTTACAGTCGCATCACATTTTTAACGAATTAATTTATCTTTTTACTTTGAAAAACCACTCGTGTACATTTCCTGAACATTTTCAGAATGCCAAAAGAGATGGAAGGTGGCTTAATTTAAGAAAAGTTTCAACACGGTTAAAAACACTTTATCACTAAATCACAGAACTTCGATGTATGAAGCAATTCACATAAAAAAATACGGAGTAATTCATGGGCATTGCACATCAAGTGTTGATATTTTAATACAGTATGATAAATGCACAGCATTATCATACGGTCACAGATTAGACCTGCACCACATGAATTTTATCTCTTAATTTGACAACGTATCACATTATTGCCAGAAATCACAGCATCATTTTTCATCAAAAATGTAAAACATTTGTCAACAGCACAGGTCCCGAACATTTCACATCCCATATTTACGAACATCGGCAGAAAATGTGCATAAATTCGTCCGGTTAGGTGTCACTTCTTTGTCGTAAATTTGAATAAATATCCGGTTAACACAGTAAGCTCGAAAGAAATATCACTGGATGCAGCGCGTCCTAATCCACAGAACGAGAGAAAAAAAGAAACGCTCGAAAGCATCCTAAAAACGCTCGGGAGCGTAGCCCGTCCGACGTCATTATCATGCTCGACACACGCGCGGTAGGAACCTACGGTCGCGGTGGCATATTTATGCGGGTTTGCGTCGACGTGTATAATCCTTATTCATTTGGAAACCGTTCTCCGTATAATTTTAGTGCTGAAGCCGGGGATCCCGCGTCGCGTTAATGACGAGAGACAAAGAGGCGCTGCCGCAGCGCCAGGGAGCCGTGCCAAGCGCCGGCCGGGCCGCCAAGGGCCGCTCGCCGAGACGCCGATGGCGGCGAGACGGGAGCGAAGACGAGTCGGGGCCGATGCGATGGGTGGTGAAGGTGGTGGTGAAGATGGTGGTGAAGATGGTGGTGAAGATGGTGGTGGTGGTGGTGGAGGTGATGATGGTGGAGGTGATGATGGTGGTGGTGATGATGGTGGTGGTGATGATGGTGATGGTGATGATGGTGGGTGGTGATGATGGTGGTGGTGATGATGGTGGTGGTGATGATGGTGGTGATGATGATGGTGGTGATGATGGTGGTGATGATGATGGTGGTGATGATGATGGTGGTGATGATGGTGGTGATGATGGTGGTGGTGATGATGGTGGTGGTGATGATGGTGGTGGTGATGATGGTGGTGGTGGTGATGGTGGTGGTGGTGATGGTGGTGGTGATGGTGGTGGTGGTGATGGTGGTGGTGGTGATGGTGGTGGTGGTGATGGTGGTGGTGATGATGGTGGTGGTGATGATGGTGGTGGTGATGATGGTGGTGGTGATGATGGTGGTGGTGATGATGGTGGTGATGGTGGTGGTGGTGATGTTGGTGGTGATGGTGGTGGTGGTGATGGTGGTGGTGATGGTGGTGGTGGTGATGGTGGTGGTGATGATGGTGGTGGTGGTGATGGTGGTGGTGGTGGTGATGATGGTGGTGGTGGTGGTGGTGGTGGTGATGGTGGTGATGGTGGTGGTGGTGATGATGATGATGGTGATGGTGGTGGTGATGGTGGTGGTTGCGGCGGCACTGCAAAAGCATAGCTGTAGGTGGTGGAGATGTTTGGTGGCGTTGGCAGTGACGATGGCTGTGGCTGGTGGTAATAGCGGCGCTGGTAAAAATTTTGGGAACGAGGCAACGTAAAATGGAATGGCTGGTGGAGGTGGTGGTGGTGGCAGTTGTGCCAAGAGAAGCCGCAATACTCTACTGGTGAGGAGTTGGCGATAGCGGTGGCGGCGGCCATTCCAATCGCTGGAATGATTGGGTTACGGTAACAGCGTAGAGGGGGCTGAGACAAAGTGGGGAAAATGCAAGGGAAATAATAGTGCATGGCTGAGGTGGCGGTACTGAGAAACGGTGCAAAGAGGTTAACGTTGTGGTGGTGGTGGACGTGGTAGTAGACGTGGTAGTAGTCGTGGTAGTAGACGTGGTAGTGGACGTGGTGATGCTGGTGGTGGAGGTGGCAGGTCCCAATGTCAAGACTCAGGGGCCCCTAGACAACCCATAGATTGGGGATCCTCCCCTTTAGTCACAGAAGAACGATAGGAAAAAGACTGAAATTTAACAACAAAAATATATAATAATTGTTTATTATACAGGATAAGTTGTTTACTGATGTTTTAACATTTTATCAACAAATTTTTATTTGTTTGCCTCATTGTCATAACTCAAATTACAAAGTTCTTTATTATAATAATATACAATGATAATGAATTATAAATTAACAGATTTTAAAAAATGTTATTATTATCCCTATTTTTTATGTAAATTAAATGTCATGAAATTTATTGATTTGTCATATGCGAGAAAAAAGTAACCGCTTATTTTTGAGCAGCTAATTCAAAACAAACAAAATATCTCACTTAGTAGTATTTTTGCAGATTTATAAAAGACAATTTATGAGTCATTTTGAATGATAAAACAAGGTGTTAAAATATAATTTCTATTACAAAACACGTACATGTGTAGAACAGCCAACTTTTACTGTTTATTGAATGTGAGACTCGCGAGAGAATTCTTCACGATGCTGTAGTGAAGTATCTATTTAACTAGTATAATTAGAAAAATAGATATATTAACACTTGCACATTTGTGAACCAAAGAAATTGTTTAAACATTTATTGGCGCCCTGATTTGTATTTTATGACTTTAATTTGCGGTCCTCTCTAAGCCTCTGGTGGTGACAACGGTTGCCGTGTGACAGTGCAAGAAACTGAGGAGAATAGTGAGTTATGTCCATGGCGTGGTGAGTAATGCCCGTGGCGGCGATGGAGGCGATAGCAATGACGGAGATGGAGGAAATGACTGTGGCAGAGTGGTAGTGGTTGGCGGCGAGGATGGTGGCGGAAGAGAAGACAGGGGGTTCTGGATGTGGAGGTGATGGTGGTGGGGGGGGGGGGCAGGTGGCGGCGACAGCAGCAGCGGCGATGACAAGATGGAAAGAGTGCAGGGGAACAGCTGTAAATACACTGGGCGCTAGGCTCTTATTGTGTTCTAAATCTGCATTCGACACCGGTGACGGAGATTCTGGTGGATGTTGCAGCAGAAATGGAAGTGCAGTGCTAGCGGCGATGGTGGATTACAGTGGTGATGGAGGCAAAGGGGATGTGGAAGCGAATCAACCTGTCGAGTGCTTGGCATTAAACAAATTACAACAAAACAAAGCTAACGTGATCTTCCAAATACGTGAGAAATACATACACGTTTTTTGAAGCACTTTATACATGTTTTTTGAAGCACTCAGCATCCTATGCAAATAATATGTCGAAGCGATACCTTGAAGATAATAGGATTACGTCGGCAATAGTGACAATTAGAAAGGTTTACAAGTTCATCCAAATAAAACAAAATGAGATACAGAATGACCGCCGTTGAAATGTGAGTGACAGAAAATGGTGGGAAGTGTTGCTGAGTAGGAGGATCATTCGCTAGGCGGTTGGATGGGCAAACCGGAGAGGGACGACAGGCGGGAGAGCTGTGAATGAGTCTGCGAGAGAAGAAATGTAATATGACAGGAGTGTGGGCCGCGTTAGCCGTTGGCAGCGTTTTCGTAGGCGACCAGGGCAGGAAGCGATCAACGAAAGTGGATGGCTGCCAGGGGCGGAGCGCCGTTCGAGACGGAAGCGCCGCGCAGCGGCAGATGGGTTATCGCAGCTTCAAAGCGTCGTGGGCGGAACAGGAGATGCGTCGTAGGCGGCGAAAGAGGCTGCCAGAATCAACTTGTGGATTCGTGGTGAATGAGTGGGGTGGGTGAGAATGAAAGAATAAATGAAAGAATTAATAAGTGGGTGAGAGTGAGAGTGGGTGAGATAGAATGCGAGAACGTGTGAGAGACAATAGATGGATAGGTGTGTGGGTGTATGAGAGGGTGAGAGAATGTGTAAGCGAATGACAGAGAGTGTGAGCTGGGAGAGTGAACGAAGGGGTAAGGAAAATGAGCAACAGGGTGAATGAGAAGATGGGCAAGTGACAAGACGGGCAAGTGAAAGGGGGTTGTGCGAGGGATGGAGGGGGAGGGACAGGGAGGGAGAGGG